>CM038215.1:179145785-179639376 GCA_021442155.1 Cymbidium sinense
CCAGAATAAAATTCTCTAGCACGCAACAAGAATATTTTTAGAATAGGGGAGAATGAGAGAGTGAGAGAGAATTAGAGGGAGTTGAGAAAAAATGATGGGAATGGTTAGTGGAAAAAGAGAGGGACTGGGTTTTTCTTTTCAGTTTTTTTTTTTTAAATTTTAAATTAAGGTAGTTTTTTAAGAAAATTGAAAATAGGGGGAAATTGAGATAATTTGGGAATTTTAAATTAATTTTAAATTAATTTAAACAGTTTTTAATTTGGATTTTATGCTGATAAATACATATAGTCAATATATATCAATTTAGGGTAATTCTATCATTCTGAACGCAATGGCGCAGTCCGTTTCATGATCGAAGGCCGTTTGGTTTGAGTCGGCGCTAAATTGAGTCAATTTTAGCTTGAAATGTATGCCGCCTCTTATTCTTGCTCGATTTTTGCATATAATCGTCCGAAGTGATTTCGAATGACCTCATTCGATAAATTTTGATGTTTCGAAGTCAATGGCATGATCAATTTTATGAATGGAGGTCGTTTGATCCTCATCGGTGCCTCCTGATCTCGATATACGTGCAGGGGCATTGACGACTCGAGCGCTTGATTGATTGCTCATCGAGTTTTGTAATATTTATATCCTGACTAATTTTGACATTCTGAACATGATGAAGAAGTCCGTTTGTTAATCGTAGGTCATTTAAGTTGATTTCGGTGACGTCTTGTGCATTTCAGCCATGATTTACGCACTACCACTTCTGATTATTCGACATTTGCACAGACTCATCCAAACTGAGCGCGGACAGTATCATTTAATATATTTTGATATTTCAAAGCTAACGACATGATCAATTTTATGAATCGAGGTCATTCTGACATCGTTGCAGCTTCTCGACTCTGATATGCGTGTTGATACATTGATAGCTCGAGCGCTTAATCGATTGATCATTAGATTATGCAATATCTATATTCTGATCAATTTTGATGTACACTATAACATACCGCTCATCGAGGTCAGGTCATTCATCATTTTAGTGATGCAGCATTTTGAACCCGATTTGCGACTGCTGCTCAAGTCCATCGAATTTAACTTGTGGGCTTGTCTTGATATATGACATATATGTGGAGGTCAACATTATTAGATCGATAAATGTGTAGCGTATAGTAGCAGCATATAGAGTTTTAAAATTTAGATTATGAAATTTATCATTTTAGCTTAAATCGGATGGTTGGGGGAATGATGACGCGTCATCTAGATCCCATGTCATTCAATCTGCCCCTACTACTTATTAGAGGATACCCAAACCGATAGAAGGATCCTCAATGCCACATGGGTTACGCCGCCCAAGTAATCCTTATAATTTTGGTGGAGCGCTGCTTAAGTCTTGACAAAATGTTGTTTGCCTAAAGCATACACTGTAATTCACAACTTAAAGAGCAGAGCCATTGGGGAGCATACCTGCCACTCGTGATAGTAATATAATGGAGTGACTGGCCAAACCACCAATCGAGGACTCTACCATAATCGCTTCATCTGTGGAGCCTACTACCAAGCACGCAGAGAGGACATCGACAAGAGATTGATTGAGTAAACATAATATAACACTTTTTACATTAGCTTTTGGAGTTAGTTTGTCACCCGATAAATAAATAAGGTGGATAGATTGGGCTTGATTTAAGTTTTAATGATATAATTTCATTTAAATAGTTTCTTATATTGATTTTTAATTTGAGTCAATTTGATTTGATTAATTGAATTTGAATATATTTAAGAGTTTAGATCCTCAACTCGCTTAGTACAAAGGATTACCATCGTTACCTAATAGAATCGCTTAGATATTTCACCGATTTGAAACTCTTATTATAGTTTTAGGTTTTGTTATCTACCCTGGATTAAACTGGGAAGCAACCCATGCAACATCCTTAAACACTTGAATTTAGGCATTCGACAGAGTGTTGGGGCTCATGCGGATGTATAGTAATTTTAAGTAATTTTATGTTTGAATTATGAGATTGATTTCATATTTTTACTTAATTTGATTTAAAAAATTGATTAATTTGAACATATTTAAGAGCTTTAGATCCTGTCAACTCTATTTAGTTGCTAACAGAGGATTAGACTTACTATCACCTGACAGAATTAGTTTCTCAGATATTTCACTAATTTGAAACTCTTATTATAGATTTTTAGGTTTTGTTAACCCAGACCCAGCCTTAAGATTGAATCGGAAATAACTGAAGATCCTCAACACTTGAATTTAAGCATGTATGTCGCCGTATTTGAGACTTTAGCAGTTTTTATTTCTAAGTTGTGAGATTAATTTTAGATTTTTTCTTAATTTGATTTAAAAAATTAATTAATTTGAATATATTTAAGAGCTTTAGATCATGTCAACTTTGTTTAGCAGCTAACAGAGGATTAGACCTACTATCACCTGACAAAATCAGTTTTTTAGATATTTTACTGATTTGAAACTTTTATTATAGGTTTTTAGGTTTTATTAACCCGAACCCAGTCCTAAGACTAAATCAAAAAATAACCCGTGCGATCCACACTTGAATTTCAAAGAATCAACATAGTGTATACTGTGTATAGTATTTTTAGGTAATTTTATGTTTGAATTTTGAGATTGATTTTATTTTTTTTTTTTTTTATTTTAATTTAGTCTGCGTAGCGTTTTCAGACATTAAAATTTGCACTTGAAATCTCTATGTCCAAGCACATGCAGATGTTTATAGCTTAGCTAATTTCATCTAATTAATGAAATCATTGATTTTAAAAATCATAATTAAGATGAAATTTTTTAATTTTTGGTTGAAGGAAGCCCTGTGATTTTTGTAGATCTTGGTTCGCCTTCTATCTGCTTGTACAAAAGATTACAGATTTGGTGGCCAAGAAGACATTTTGATTTAGATTGTAGTTTAACACATTATTTGCAATGCATTTACTTGTTGAGTTTTTATAATTCTCCCAATTTGGTTATGCTCAATTTACATCAATTTTGGTAAGTTATGTCGATTTTAGTGTTTGTTGTTTTAGCCCCACTTATGCTTATTAGCCAGCATAGTAATCACCTTCATATTAATACAAGAGTTATTAAACTCAATCTGGATTTATCCTTAGATTTTGAGTTTATTGCAAGTTTGTTATGCATTTGGCATTAGTCCCCTCTAATTCTAATTAAAGCTTGCTTAATTTTGAAGAATTTGCAAGAAAAGAATACTCACTTCGTCGCTTCACTTTAAGCCATAGAGAATCGTAATTAGAATTTGTGCGTTTAATATCAGCCTCCCCAAAGTTTGTGAGTTTAATTTTAGTCTCCCCCAAATTTCACTTAGATTTTGAATGAATATTCTATTCTTTCCAAACTTTTCCTTAAGTGCTCCCCTTTTTTCTTATTTCCCATTTTTAGTTTAAAATTAGCTGCATGTTTCACTACTTAACGCTCTTAAGTCAGCTCATTTTACTCTCCCATTTTTCTAAGTAAAATGATTTGACATAATTTCAGCCTTGGCCATCCCCGTAGGGGTGCATGTGTGCTTACTCTGCTTCTTGGTGAGTAGTTTCTGTAACAGCTGATAGATTTTCATCTCGTCGCGCCCTGCTGAACACAATGAGGTTTTTAAACCTAGCAAAAGATAAATATAATATATATTCATTCCCCCATTTTTTTCTAAGTCTAGAATTTAGACAAAATTTCGACACCCTCCCAGCATAATCCCCGTATAGATCGATTATTTTCACCACACACGATGCGTGATTGCTAGTAGTTTTACCGACCTTCAATCACTTGTTAGGCTCTGATGAGCATAATGAGGCCTTCAATCACTTGCATAAAAATAAATATATATGCATATATTCTTAATTTTGGTAGCATTAAAGATTTCTAGCCATCCCGCGATAGGCTACATCGAAACTATTTTACCATCGCGCCCATGATACGACGGTTGGTTTTGAAGCACCTCGATCGACCTTCAATCCCATTACGCCTAGATGAGCATAACGAGGCTTTCAATCACTGATGCCGATGTAATGCTTTGGAACACCATATGAATTTTATCTCACGCTTTTTGAGCATGACAGGCCTTCAATCACTTGCAGATGCTCACGAGTAATGAAGCTGTCTCGTCACATGATGGCGCTCAAACTTGCAAAAAGAAGCATATACATATTTTTTTTTAGGCATTTCATCAAATACCTTCCTTGCCTCTTTTGCAACACTATTTTCAGCATATATGTTTATTAACGGAATACTTACTCAGTACGCCCTGATGAGTGTAGCAGCTTTGGACACCATTAGTTTATCTCACACGCATGATGATGATGAGATCTTCTAACCTCTTTAATGTTTGGCAACATCGACATAATTGTAGCATCAATAGCATCCTAATTCTCAAGCCTTAATGCCTTTGCATCCATTAAAACTACCAAATCCCTATCATAACTTTTGACAAAGACCTCAATCAAATTCTTGTCGATAGTGAGCTTGTTAAGTGTCAAGGTTCCTATTTTATCACTGTATGGAACATCCATCTTAGTCATTTCTTCAATAGCAATCATCCTTTTTGTTATGGTACCCTTCTGAAAATTACCAACATGTGTAGTGGAGTCCACGAGATGAGCTGCTTTGCCTTCTCCCATAAAAAATTCTTCTGTATCTTTCCACTAGCAGCTTTTGGCAATGGCCCAAACACCACTTCTTTAGGCACCCAATAATCTGGCATCGTTTCTCTGCAAAACTTCATAATATCAATTGAAATGGCCTCCTCATCCTTCCCAGCTTTGGCATCAGGTTTAAGGGTGATAGAAGGCACAAGGCGTAGTATGATGGTTGATGAAAGTAAGTGGCTCTAGTGGGGACAGAGGCAAGAGAGGTTCCACGATAGGTAGAAGTTGCCATGGCCTGACAAACTGGAGGCCAAAATTGCCCTGTTGCAACTTGATTTGCCAGAGGCGGCCAAGGCCGGTGGCTTGTGCTAAGGGACACAAGGTTGCAGTTTGCCCGTCTCCCGTCGATCACCTGCCACAGATCCTGGCAAGCACAAATCACTGTATTCAGATCTTTAAACTTTACAAAGTCATAACCTTTTGAATAGCCAGTGTGCTTATCGGTGATGATGACTGCCTCCATGATCTCTCTGAACTACTCGAAGTAGCGGCCCATGGTCTCCCTCTAGGTCTCCCATGCGAGCCCGCCAAAGAAGATCTTCATGAAGGTCGTGTCTGCTGCAAGGTAAGGCACACTGGAGTTCACTCCGCTGCTGCCACTGTCGCCACCCATCAGGAATGGTCAGGGAGGTGCCACCATGCTCGACAACGATTGGAGAAGAAGCGTAAAGAAGAAGGAATAAAGAAAAGGGAGAGTGACTTAATCGAATAGTTATTTCATTTTTTATGTATGCATGAGCTATCTCTTTGTTCTCCACTCCCTTGGATTTGCTAACATAAATGATAGTAATGTTAAAATCATTACTGGGATGAGCACAAAAGAGATGAAACCGTGAACAAATAAAATCAAAGGCGTAGAGTCTTAATTTTTTTTATATCATTCCTTTTTTTGTTTTTCAACTGAGCCCCCAGAGAGAAAAAAGCGGGATTAGTTTTTTTTCTGCGGTTATGCGAAGAGAGAAGAGAATGGTTGAGAAGAGCCAAAGCAGGTGTAGTTGTCATTCGAACCAAGCATGGAGGGAGGAGACGGAGTGTCGAGAGTCAGTTTAGGAAATAGATTTTTTTTCTTTTTAAATCAATTTTTTGAATATGTAATCCATCTTAATATGAATCTTATGCTGACAGACTCATATAGTTGACATATATATCAATCTTGATTTCAACGTTTTGTCGCGAATGACGCTTTTATTTCACAATCGGAGACCGTTTGGTCAAATGGTCAAATCATTTCACCAAATGCATCGCCACTTTTGATTGCTTGACATTCGTACAAACTAATCCAAATTAAGTATGAATGATCTTACTTGATAGATTTCTATATTTCAAAGAATGCCACGATCAATTTATAACGGTTTTGATCCGCTTGCTTTCTGACCTCGATATGACGAATTGATGCTCTATTGATCATAAAGTCATTCAATATTTATATCCTGACCAATTTTGAGATGCAACGAAAGTCGTTCGACCGACATAAGTTGATTGACGTCCAATTTACATTCGATCATGCACCATCACTTCAAATCATTATACATTTGTACAGACTCATCTGAATTAAGCGCGAATAATCTCATTTGATAGTTTTTGATGTTTTGAATCTAATAGTGTGATCAATATCATAAATGGAGATCATTTGGTCATCATCGTAGCTTCTCAACTTTGATATGCATGTCGATACATTGATAGCTCGATCGCTTAATCGATTGATCGTTAGATTTTGCAATATCTATATTCTAATTGATTTCAATATTTTGAACACAATGGAGAAGTCTGTTCATCGATCAGAGGTTATTTTGACTATTTTTGGTGATGTCCAGTGCATTTTAACCTCGATTTGCCCACTATCACCTCCAAAGTTTGTCGAATTTAACTCGGCTTTATTCGATTTATGTGGAGGTCAATAATGCCAAAATGTGATTCATGCAGCAAGTCATTTTTTTTGAAAACCATTCAATTTACCATGAACTTGGATCATTTGGCTTTATGATAAGCTAACTGACAGATGATTCATTATTATGCTACCTTATTCTGTACATGCTTGAACATAATTTGGAATTGAACACCGATTGATAAGAGTTCTTATATCATATACTATATGCTTCAATGGCTTTGGTGAAGATCTCTTTCTTTTATGTCGTTGCAGATTAGTTTCCTCAAACCCTAGCTTCGTGCTTGGTTGGGTTTGATAGAGGAATTGATTTGCTTATTTTGATGAAGGACTCCACTAGAGAATCCATTTATCCATGCTTGATCGGATTTAAAATTTCTTCTGTCATAGCTTTCAGCTTGACGGACTTGATGAAGGATTGACTTAATTTGTCAACATTGACTTGTCAAGAAGCGTATGCACTCCATGAATCTTGTGCTTGCTTCTTTGATAGATTCGTTGAAGGATACATACAAATGATCCAGCCTTCCAGCTCATATAGGGTCAATGTTGAGTTATTAGTCTAGCAACATGTGCTTTAATAAATTGAATAACCATAAAATTTTTTTAGTTCAGCCATCGGCTTTGTATGAACTATGGAATTGCTTTTTTGGTCCTGTGCTTTCTGCTTTGATGGACTTGATGAGGAGATAAGCTTTGATTTGTGCTTTGATTTTTATCAGATCATTTGAGAATAGGTTGAAATATCACCTTGTAGGTAATATAAAGATTGATTTGAGGTAACCCTGAATTGAGCATTTCCTCATTTCCTTGAATCGATCAGAAATATCTTTAGATCCTCGCTTGTAATAACTAAGTTGAATCGTCAGGATTGAATACTATCGCCATTAAACTAACGAGTAAGGGCTCTTTCACTGCGGCCTTTTCTTACGCTTGTTCAGTGAGGAGAGCATTAGCAATTGGGTCATATTTGGGCTTGTTGAGTTCAACCTTTAGAACATACTCGAGTCTTCGACTTAAGTAGTGGGTTGGTGGTTTTGTCATTAGACTGATGAACGGAGGCTCTTTCACTATGGCCTTTTCTTGCGGCTTATTGAGTGAGGAGAGTGTCAACAACTAGGTCATTTATGGACTTGTTGAGTCCGACCTTTAGAACTCATCCGTGTCCTAGACTTTAGGATGTAGAGGTTGATATTTCTCCAACTCAGTTGATTGAAGCTTTCAAAAAATTGGAAGTTCTTTTGATTTGATCTCCAAAATTTGGCAAATCTGAGAGATAAATTTCTTGATATTAGGGTTATCTTTTCATGCATAGAGATATAATCTTTTTGTTCCTGCAAAACTCTGCAACTTAACAGTAGCAATTATGAATATATCTAGGGATTTCGGCGTAAAGCGCGATGTCAACCTGAATAAGAATATATTTGAGAATCTCGTCTTATGACATGATGTCAACTCAAATAAACTTGATATAAACTAAAAAATACCCCCTGTGTAATAGGAGAATTTTCATAGAAATTTTTTTTTATCTGGAGTATGTTTATTTAGAGATCTCGACATGAAGCACGATGTCGACCTAAATAGATATACTAAAAAAAATATCCCCTATCTTGCAAGGGGATTTTTATTATACCTCGAGAATGTGGTCATCATGTATAATACTTTTTCAAGTATCGACCATTAATTGACGACATTGGTCTTTCACCCTTTAGGTTGATGAGTTGGTATGCCCCTCCTTGATACACTTTTTCAATGACAAAAGGGTCTTCCTAGGTATGCTCAAATTTTCCACCAAATTTTTTATTAGGAATAATTGGTCTTCTCACTACTATGACTATTTCTCCATCTTAAAAAGTTTGAGGATGCACTGTATGATTGAATGCTTTGGACATCCTCGCTCGGTAGACTTGTAAATTTTGTTGAACTTAGTGCATAACTTTATCAAGTGCGTCATGCTCTTCCATCCGTAGACGGGCATTCTAATCTTGAGTTAGATTGTGTTGAATAACTACTTAGAGTGAAAGTAATTAAACTTCAAGTGACAAGATTGCTTTATCATAAGGAGTGGATTTTGTGAGAGTACAGTCTAGATGTCACGCTGTTGTCTATCTGTAAGAGAATTTCACTTAGAGATTTTGGCCTCCAAATTTGCTCACCTATTTGTCGGGACCTTTCAACGATGAATTCTTAGACATGTGGTCTAAGTGTCACGCATCGATGCTTACCATGTGAGACTTGAATTAGTAGACATTTTTTTAAGGTTATAAGAAGAGGTCTCTTTGGAGGAGCAACTCTAGTCTCCATAAGGATAGGACATTCGTATTTTCTTTTTATCAGTCCTTTCTCCATCGTAACTTTGAGGACCCAATGCACTCTTACATATATAGTTTCATGTTTTTTCACTGGAGGAGTTGGAATCTAACGTCGTCAGGTCCAAATGGAGTGTTTGATTTAACCAATAGAGATGTCCTTTTTTAACCCATCTTAGGCTGTCAAACCTGTTATGGATTAGAACACTCGCTTCTGGTTCTACAACTGGTTGTATAATTTTTTGCTTGAATAATGATTGTTGAATACGCAATTCAACATTTCTTTTTCTCCGTTGTATCTGGGTTAGCTTGCTTCCAGATGAAGAAGCTTTTGTGTTGTTACTTCTTCTCGAGGCTTTGGCCTCCATATTTTTTTTATATCTATCAGGACCTTTCAGTAATGGATTCCCGAACACACAATTTAGGTGACACGTCCTAATGCTCACCGTGTAGGAATTGCTTAGAATAATCTTGAGCTCTTACTACCACTGATTGTAGCTTTTGTAGTGGAGCATTTTTGGCTTCTTTGACAATTAATATTTAATATTTGTTCTTTATAAGACATTTTTCCTTAATAACCTTCAAAACTTTATGTGCTCGAGTATATAGAGCTTCATGTTGTTTCTTTAGAAAGGTTGAAGCTGACTGCTGTTAAGCACAAAAACATCACTTAGCATCACCAGTAGAGCTATTCCTTTTCACCAATCTCAAAATTTTCAAATTTATTGTGGGATAAAAATGATCGCTTCTGGTTGTAAGGTCAACTGTATGACTTGTGATCCAGACAACAACAACTGAGCTCGCAGCTTAGTGTTTCTTCTCCTTTGCCTTCTACTCAATTTTTTCTCTGGAAGAGGAGACTTCAGCACCATGCCTTCCTAGTGTGAAAGGTTCAACTGGCAGGGTTATCACATTCATAGGTATGACTGAAACTTTCTGCCCAGTGAAGGTTCTCTTCATGATTGGCACTTCAAAATGAATCAATCTTTTAAGTACAAAGGCTCTCTTTTAAGGAACCTCAGTAGCAGTAGTGGTCGTTTCAATTGTCCTCATCCATTGCATAGGTTGGTGTGTATAATATGCAAATGCGTGGGGGGGATTATTTATGGTGATGGTAAAGTCTACACTATCAAATTGAAACCCAAAAGATTGATTACAATGTTAGATAGATATTGGCTCGTGACTGTGCATGATAAACGGTGTTCTGAAGATCCATCGATATACAAAATAAATAGATTAATTATAAGAATATGATTGATTTAAATTTATTCTCATTGATGATTGATTTTAAATATCAATTTTATCTTGCTCCACTGCTACTATAGCTTAAATTCGACTAGCCAAAGATGGAAATAGAATCTTATCCCCAGTGAAGTCTCCATAAATCTGTGGGCTCCAAAAATTCACCATTGACCTCTTCAATGAAAAGAGTGTTTAAAATGTGTCGGTGTAATTTTCAGAAGATAGATGAATAGTAGATAAGACACTACCCAGAGATTTCATCCTCATTTGGTGAGAACTTTAGATATGGTTCTAGGTTTCTTATAGGCGCAAGCCCCTATAGTTAATTACCCCTCCTAATAAGTGAGATAAAATATTCAATTAAGGTTAGTCGTTAGATCGCTAAATGCATAGCGTATAGTAGCAGCATATGGAGTTTCAAAATTTAGATTATAAAATTTATCATTTTAGCTTAAACCGGATGGTTGGGGGAATGATGGCATGCCCGATCTAGATCCTATGGTTCCATCATCAGCATTCGGTCCTATTACTTAGTGAGAGAGAAGATATCGACCCAATGAAGGATCCTCATCAACAACACGCCCAAGTAATCCTTGTAGACCTGGGGTGGTGTTTGTCTAAGGAGACAGGCTTAAGTCTACCTTAGTTGACAAAGGGTTGTTTGTCCTATCAAGTATACCCTATGATTCATAACTCAAAGGGCGGAGCTATTGGGGAGTATACGGGCTACGATCGTGATCATAATATATTGGAGCTGACCAAGCAAATCACATCGGAGGACTCGTCATAACTATTTTATGTGGAGCCCACCAAGTTACGATGAGGACCCATGCCACCCAATAAAGAGATTGATTGAGTAAACATAGTAGAACACTTGATTTGACATTAGCACCTTTGTGAGCTAGAGTTTTCTTAGTTTGTCACTCCCGATAAATAGTTATGAAAGGTAGATAGATTAAGTTTGATTTAAGTTTTATTGATAGAATTTCATTTAAATAATTTTTTATATTGATTTTTAATTTGAGTCAATTTGATTTGAGTAATTGATTAATTTAAATATAATTAAGAGTTTTAGATCCTCTCAACTCTGTTTAGTAGCTTATAGAGGATTAGATCTTCTGTTACCTAACATGATCAGTTTCTCAGATATTTCACTAATTTGAAACTCTTATTATAGATTTTTAGGTTTTGTTAACCCAGACCCAGTCCTAAGATTAAACCGGGAAGCAACTCACGCAGCATCCTCAAATACTTGAATTTAGGCATTCAACATAGTGTCGAGGCCCATGCAGATGTATAATAATTTTAAATAATTATATGTTTGAATTATGAGATTGATTTTAGATTTTTACTTAATTTGATTTAAAAAAAATTGATTAATTTAAATATATTTAAGAGCTTTAGATCCTGTTAACTCTGTTTAGCTGCTAATAGAGGATTGAACCTACTATCACCTGATAGAATTAGTTTCTCAGATATTTCACTGATTTGAAACTCTTATTATAAGTTTTTTGGTTTTATTAACCCGGACCCAGTCTTAAGACTAAATCGGGAAACAACATATGCAGCATCCTTAAACACTTGAATTTAAGCATTCAGCATAATGTCGGGGCCCATGTGGACGTATTTAAGACTTTAGACAATTTTTATTTCTGAGTTTTGAGATTAATTTTAGATTTGTACTTAATTTGATTTAAAAAATTGATTAATTTGAATATGTTTAAGAGCTTTAGATCATGTCAACTCTATTTAGCTGCTAATAGAGGATTAGACCTACTATCACCTGCAGAATCAGTTTCTTAGATATTTCACTGATTTGAAACTCTTATTATAGGTTTTTAGATTTTATTAACCTAGACAGAGTCCTAAGACTAAATCAAAAAATAACCCACGTAGCATCCTCAAGCACTTGAATTTCAGTATTCAACATAGTGTCGGGACCCATGCGGGTGTATAGTATTTTTAGGTAATTTTATGTTTGAATTATGATATTGATTTTATATTTTCATTTTTTATTTTCATTTAGTCTGTGTAGCCTTTTTAGACATTAAAATTTACACTTGAAATCTCTATGTCCAAGCACATGCATATGCTTATATCTTAGTTAATTTCATCTAATTAATGAAATCATTGATTTTGAAAATCATAGTTAAGATGAAATTTCTTAGTTTTTGGTGAAATGAAGCCCAATGATTTTTATAGATCTTGGTTTAGTATCAGCTTCTGTGTGTTTATACAAAAGGTTGTATATTTGGTGGTAGAGAAGACGTTTTCATTTAGATTGTAGTTTAACACATTACTTGCACTATATTTACTTGCTGAGTTTTTGTAATTCTCCCAATTTGGTTATGCTCAATTTACATCAATTTTGGTAAGTTATACTGATTTCAGTGTTTGTTGTTTTAGCACCACTTATACTTATTAGTCAGCATAGTAATCACCTCCCCATTCATACAAGAATTATTAAACTTAATATGGATTTATCCTTAGATTTTGAGTTTATTGCAAGTTTGTTATGCGTTTGGCATTAGTCCCCCCTCAAATTATAATTAAAACTTGCTTAATTTTGAGAAATATGCAAGAAAAGAGTACTCACTTCTCTGCTTCAATTTAAGCCATAGAGAATCGCAATTAGAATTTGTGCATTTAATATCAGCCTCCCCAAAGTTTGTGAGTTTAATTTTATTCTCCCCCCAAATTTCACTTAGATTTTGAATGAATATTCTCCAAACTTTTCCAAACTCCTTTTTTTCTTATTTTCGCTTTTAGATTAAAATTAGTGCATGCCACTCTTAGCTCTTAAGTCACTCACCTCTCTTATTTTCAAAGTTAAAAGATTTGCACATGTCCGTCATCCCTGGGTCAGACGGTGTTTTAGCTGCTCGAATCTTGAGCATAGTGAGTGGTGTCTTGCGATATTGTAGTCAATTTTCATCTCGTCGCGCTCTGCTAAGCACAACGAGGTCTTTAAACTTTAAAAAAAAAAAGATAAATACAATATATATTCATTCCCCCCTTTTTATCTAAGTCTAAAATTTAGACAAAATTCCTCCATCATCTACATATAGTATCATACACCTACACATGCCCTAATGAGTACATCGGTGTTTGATGCACCTCGACCAACCTTCAATCACTTGTTACTCCCTGATGAGCATAACGAGGCCTTCAATCACCTGCATAAAAGTAAATATATATGCAGATATTCTTAATTTTGGTAGCATTTCAACAGTACTCTGGCGTTGTCCCCGCACAGCGGGTTAAATCAAAACTATTTTGGCCTACCCGTCATGCCCTAATGAGTGTGACGATTGGTGTTTTGAGACACCTCAGCCGACCTTCAATCCCGTTACACCCTTATGAGCATAACGAGGCCTTCAATCATTCGGTACGCCCTGATGAGCGTAGAGAGCGGTATTCTGGAACACCACAACCGAATTTTATCTCATCATGCCCTGATGAGCATAACGAGGTCTCAATCTCGGTGTCTCGAATATAGCAAGGTCTTGTGATACCACAATGAGATCTCACGCCTCGATGAGCATGACGAGGTCTTCAAACTTGCATAAAGAGAAGCACATGCATATAAATTTTTTTTCTTTTAGGCATTTCATCAAATACCTTCGCTTCTTTGCAGCTATTTTCAAAGATATATCTTTATTAAACACGGTATGTAATGGAAATGGCTCGAGTCACCATAGCCAGTTTTAATCTCATCATGCCCTTATGAGCGTGACGAGATCTTCTAACCTCTTTATTGTCTGGCAACATCGACATAATTGTAGCATAAATAGCATCCTAATTCTCAAGCCTAAATGCCCTTGCAGCCATTAAAACTACCAAATCCCTGTCATAACCTGTGTCAAAGACCTCGATCAAATTCTTGCCGACAATGAGCTTGTTAAGTGTCAAGGTTCCTATTTTGTCACTGCATAGAACATCCATCTCAATCATTTTTTCAATAACAATCATCCTTTTTGTTATGGCACCCTTCAGAAAATGACCAACATGTGTAGTGAAGCCCACAAGATGAGCAGCTTTTCTTTCTCCCATAGAATATTCTTCTGTATCTTTCTAGTAGCAGTCTTTGGACATAGCCCAAACACCACTTCTTTAGGCACCCAATAAGCTGGCATCATTTCTCTGCAAAACTTCATAATATCAACTGAAATGGCCTCCTCATCCTTCCCAGCTTTGGCATCAGGTTTAAGGGAGATGAAGGCACAAGGCGTAGTGTGATGGTTGATGAAAGTAAGTGGCTCCAGTGGGGACAGAGGCAAGAGAGGTTCCATGATAGGCAGAAGAAGCCATGGCCTGACAAATCGGAGGCCAACACTGCCCTGTTGAAACTTGATTTGCCGGAGGCAGCCAAGGTTGGTGGCTTGCGCTGAGGGACGCAAGGTTGCAGTTTGCCTGTCTCCCGTCGATCACCGGCCACAAATCCTGGCAAGCACGAATCACTGCATTCGGATCCTTAAACTTCACAAAGTCGTAGCCTTTTGAATGGCTAGTGTGCTTATCGGTGATGATGACTGCCTCCAGGATCTCTCTGAATTACTCGAAGTAGCGGCCCATGGTCTCCCTCTGGGTCTCCCATGAGAGCTGGCCAAAGAAGATCTTCATGAAGGTCGTGTCAACTGCAAGGTAAGGCACACTGGCATTCACTCCACTGCTGTCACTGTCACCACCCATCGGGAATGGTTAGGGAGGTGCTACCATGCTCTACAACGATCAGAGAAGAAGAGTGAAGAAGAAGAAATGAAGAAAAGGGAGAGTGACTTAATCGAATAGTTATATTGCTTTTTATGTATGCGTGAGCTATCTCTTTGTTCTCCACTCCCTTGAATTTGCCAACATAAACAATAGTAATGTAGAAATCATTACTGGGATGAGCACGAAAGAGATGAACCCGTGAACAAACAAAATCAGAGGGGTATAGTCTTCATTTTTTTTTTGCTGGCATTCCTTTTTTTTGTTTTTCAACTGAGCCCCGAGAGAGAGAGAAAAAGCGGGATTAGTTTTTTTTTTTGCAGTTAAGCGAAGAGTGGAGGGAATGGTTGAGAGGAGCCAAAGCGGGAGTAGTTGTTGTTCAAACCGAGCGTGGAGGGAGGAGACGAAGTGTGGAGAGTCAGTTTGGGAAGTAGATTTTTTTTCTTTTTAAATCAATTTTCTGAATATGTAATCCACATTAATATGAATCTTACACCAACAGACTCATATGGTTAACATATATATCAATCTTAGGTTATTCCGATGTTCCAGATGCAATGATACAGTCTATTTCACAATCGGAGGCCGTTTGGTTCAAGTCAGCTTCAAATTGAGTCCAGTTCAGCTCAAAATGCGCGTCGTCGCTTTCGACCACTCGACATTCATACAAACTCATCCAAATTAAGTATGAATGGTCTTCCTTGATAGATTTCGACATTTCAAAGCCAATGGCCTGATCAATTTTATGAACGGAGGTCATTTGATTCTCATTTTGGCCTCGAGCATGTGTGCAGAGACGAGACGACGACCGAAGCGCTTGATCGGATCAGTCATATAATATTTATATCCTAACAAATTTTGACATTCTGAATGTGATGACGAAGTTCGTTTGTCGATTGAAGATCATTTGAGTTGATTTCGGTGATGTCCAATATATTTCAACCTCGATTTGCGTGCTATCACTTCAAACCACTAGACATTTGCATAGACTTGTCCAAATTAAGTGTAGAAAGTCTCATTTGATAGTTTTTAATATTTTGAAGCTAACAGTAATTAATTTCATGAATGGAGATCGTTTAATTATCATCACAGCTTCTCAACTTTGATATGCACGTCGACACATTGATAGCTTGAGCGCTTAATTGATTGATTGTTAGATTTTGTAATATATATATTCTGATTGATTTCAATGTTCTGAATACAACGGCAAAGTCCGTTCATCGATCAGAGGTCATTTTGACTATTTTCAGTGACGTCCAATATATTTCAGCCTTGATTTGCGCACTATCTCCTTCAAAGTCCTCCAAATTTAACTTGTGGGCTTATTTTAATTTATGACACATATGTGAAGGTCAACAAATTGATGCATCTTTCAAGGGAAAATTGGAGCCTCGCTGTATGAAATATGGGTCTTGATCGCCTCCAAACTTCGACGAGGATTGATGCTCTCCCGAGGGAAAATCGAGTCTGCTTGAACTATGGCCCTGATCTCAACTGGTCGAGTGACACCTCTCTTAAGAAAAAATTGAGCCTACTGTAGATGACTCATGTTGATCGCCTCCAAACCCTATCGAGGACGAGGACATCTCTCCCAGGGAAAACCGAGTCTCACAGATAGACCTTGATTTCTCAAACCCTGTCCGGTCGGTTTATGATGCCTCTTCGAGGGAAAATTGAAGCCTCGTTGATGAATCCATGAGCCTGATCAGTTCAACTCAACTGATCAGAGTTGACGCCTCTCAAGGGAAAATCAAGCCTCATCAGATGAACACCTTGATAGCAAAATTCTGGTCCGATGAGGACAATTGACGCCTCTCTCAAGGGAAAACTGGAGCCTTGTTGTATGACATATTGGCCTTGATCATCTCCAAACTCGATCGGTCCGACGAGGACAGTTGACATCTCTCCCGAGGGAAAACCGGAGCCTCGCTGATTACCTGCAAACCGTTGGTCCCGACGGTTACTTGACGCTTCTTCTGAAGGGAAAATCGTACTTATCAGGAATTACGGGCCCTTTGACGAGATTCGGTTCTGTCGGTCCGACCAGATACCGACGCCTCCTGCATGAAAACCGAGCCTCATCAGATGAACACGCGCCTTGATCGCTTCCAAACGGCGTCTAATAAGACACTTGACGCCTCTCCTGAGAGAAAATTAGAGTTTCATCGTATAAACTACGGGCCTTTATAACATCTAAACTCCGTTGGTTTGACAAGGACAGTTGACACCTCTCTCGAGGGAAAATCGGAGCCTCGTCAGACAACCACGCCGCCTCCAAACTGGTCGGTCCACGATACTGATGCCTCTTTCGAGAGAAGACGAGTCTCGCCAATGAACTACGATCTGATTGCCTTTCAACCTACGGTCCGACGACGAATAGTTGATGCCTCTCGAGGGAAAATGATTCTCATCGACAAGTCTTGATCAACAACACAAATGACCTTATTTTCAGAAGAAGGTCAGAGCATCGCTGACAAAAGAAAAAAAAATTTACCCTTAGCCCCTGAACTTTTGCTAGATAATTCCTTATCCAGAGCAGAAAAATACTAGAACATATGAGAGAAAATTGTGTCTCCTTATTAGACCCCACGGGAGTTTTTATAGATCCACTATAGGGACAAAAAGAAAATAAATTTAAAAAATTGAAAAAAATTCTCTTATCTCCTCATTATGACTAGGGTTTTGCCAACGATTTAATTTAAAAAAAAACCCTCCTTTCATTATGGCTAGCATTTGCTAGACATTTAATTAAAAAAAAAATATTTCTTCTCATTATGACTAGCATTTACAAGTCATTTAATTTAAAAAACTCACTCTCTTCATTATGGTTAGCGTTTGCAAGCCATTTAATTTTAAAAAATAAAAAACATAAACAAAAAATTGAAATTTTCACACCGACTTGCCGGCCATGGCACATGCACTCTACACCCTTTTGTGATCATAGTCAGACCCATGAAGATCCATTCTCTCAAACTATATAAATGAATGTTAATGAACCCATAAATTTTATTAAAGAAGTTGTTATTTTTAATTATTTGGCATATATTTTTGGATGATAGAGATAATATCTTCCAAAAATAGGGGGCAACTGATATGACACGAAAAATTTCATTAGTTGATACACGAATCTTGATGTCGAAAGCAATCTGATTCTAAGTCAAGAATACCCAAATCAAGCGTTTATTGAAAATTTTGTGAAATCAATCGACTTCTAAATATGGAGTGTTTATAGTCAAATCGAGCGTCTTGACGAGCCGGGTCTAACAAGCCCAAGATCTCATAATTCTGACTTCATTCGAGCATTCAAATACTTAAAATAGTAAAATACATCAGATGATCAAGAGAATCATTTTGAGTCGATGGAGTGATAAATTTTATATATTTATTTAAATGTCACTCATCTCTATAAATAAATTTCATTTATCAGCGGGAGGTCAGAAAAGAGAAGAGAGAGCATTAAGGCTAAGATCCTCCAAGCATATCGCGCCTCCGACGGTCGCCGACGGTCATCGTAGCCACTACCACTGCCCCGCCATCAACCACCGCTAATGGCTCAACCGCATGCCGTTGTCAGCCATCGTTTGGCCACCACGCATCGACATCCGTCCGCAGCCGCTGCAATTAACGCTTCGGCTTTATCGCCAACTAACGCCGCCATATCACCACTCTCATCACTGCTACCGTTTTCCACCACATTTCACCATCGCCGATCGCCACCAACAACTCATAAATTAAACCATCGCGAGATAGTTATTATTACATTATGGATTCTCATCTGACTTTCTTATATAATTAGTAATCCAGGTTATCGGAAAACTTAAACTTTGTCTCAAGTAGATATATAGAAAAATTTTACTGCGTGTGATTTTTTTTCCTCTTTTTTTCTAGGATTTTTTATAAAAATCCTGTATTTCTGTCTCAACTATATATATAGATTTTCTATATATATATAAGATATATATATATATAATTTTAATGTCATAATCATATTATAACTTATGTATGAAGAGATATTTATTATAAAAAATAATAATAATAGTGATACTTTAAAAAGTCAATATTTCTTGTGCTACAACTCACATCTCCAGTGCAACAGGCCCACAGAGCCTTACATATAATTATATTTTGAAAAATATTTAAAAATATATTATACATCACATCTTTGTTAACTTTTAAAAAAAAGGTCTAGATTGTTGCTTGAATATTAAAAAATACATTAAATTTATTTAATTTTTGCTCTGATTAACCTCTCATAAAAGTGAACACCTTAGGCTCCGAAACGCTAGTTGAGCCTATTAAAAATCTATTTTTTTTTTTCTAATAAATAAGCATCAAAACATGAGTACTTGCTCCAATTTAATTATGCTCGAGATTTTATACTAATTCTCACTCATAATCAAGGAGATTGAAATATAAAAAAAATAACATTTCATGAGTTAATCATTAATTAAACCCTGTCATATTCAACTATATTAGATCAAATTTGAACTAAAATGATCAAAAATTGAATCAATTTGAACTAAATCAAAAAATTATCAATTAAAAAAAAAAAAACAGTTTGACGCCATTAATGCTTACATCTCAATAGACATCTCAATAAATGCCTTTCTCTTTCATCTTCCATCTTCAGGACGCCATTAATGCTTACATAAGCTTCTGTCACAGTTATAAATTATTTTCTCTGCGTAACAAGAAACCAGAAAAATATGCGCGTCACAAGTGATTTTCATAGAGTTTTGATTCTTTGATTTGATCTGATGTCCGTTAGCAATCCTTTTGGCATTGGCTCATCAGATACTGCTGCTGATGTAACAACAGATTGAGAATCAGAAGTGGTAATTTTAAACCATTTCTGTGACTTCAAGCATTCAAATTTGCAGTTATAGGATCTATGTGACTGTTTTTTTGTTTTTTTTTTTTTTTGTTTTGCTAAGTGCTAATCAATCTCTTTAATGAAGGTTTTAAAGTTGATTTCAAGATATTAAATTTGAATCCGCTTATCAAAATTAAATTCTATCTTAAGCCTTAGGTGGAAAAAAAATCTTAATTTGATAAACATGTGTGCACACAATTAAATTCTTTTTTTTAATCCAATTGAGTAGGTTCACATGTCTTATTTGATAGTTTATTGACTTAGAGGCTGTGTGGTTGGAATCAAAAATAAAGTAAAATAAATACAAAAATTTTAGATTTTTGATATTTGATACGAAATAAAATAAAATTTTAAAGTGATGTAATACATTTAGAATTCACCATATAGTTATAGTTGGATGTATTTTGAATTCGCCTAATCTGGATGAATTCCAAATACACCTAACGTGAAATGTACCATCGCCACATCATCCACGACCCACCGTCCACTACCATCCCACCATCGCCATCATCGCCGTCACAATTATCACATCGCCCCCGTACCACCATTCCGCCCAAAACATTCAAAATACTTTACATTGCATTTATTTAACCAAACAGAAAAAAATAAATTCATGAATTTATAAAACTCTCAACCAAATAACTTAAAATAATTCAAAAATATTACATTTCTTTTACACCATTTTTTTTTTTCAAGCAACTAAACAACCCTTAGTTAAAATTGATTTTATTTTTTGGTCATCTTAGTTCATATTTGAGCTAGTATACTTGAATTTGCCAGGGTTTACTTAACAAATAACTCAAGAAATGTTTTTTTTTAAAAAAATTCATTCTCCTTGATTATGATTGGGAACGAGTCAAAAATTTTGAGCTTATTAATTCAATATTTCAATTTGAACAATTACTTATGATTTTGTTGTGTATTTATTAGAAAAATATATACTTTTTAAACTTAGCTCAATTTAATTTAATTAAGGCTCAATTTGAATATCAAGTCATGAGAAAATTTGTGTTATGGAGACAAGTTGGTCACCTTTATGAGAGATTAATGAGAGCAAAAAATAAACTCAAATAAATATTAAGTTGAAAGCAACTCTAACAATGATAAAGTTTTAAAATTTATTATGATATTAGAAACTTATTTTTTAGTAAAAAGTTAGCTAATAATTTTCACAAAATTATGATTTTAGCTCAAAAAAAATGTATGTGTATATATATATATATATATATATATATATATATATATATATATATATATATATATACATTTTATTCAAATAAAAATTAATTTAAAATTTGAGCTAAAATCGTAATCATAATTATGAGAAAAGTATTATCTAACATTTTACTAAAATAAGTCTGCAATATCATAATAAGTAGCTTTCAACTTAATATTTATTTGAGATTATTATAATTATATGTAAAATAATTATTAAAAACATTTTAATGAAATAAATTAGAATTTTTTTCAATTAAATAATTACACTAGTTGCAACATCTCAATCCTATGGCAGCTGCTTGAAAATTAAAAGGGAAATTTACATACATACCACGTAATTCTTATGCATTTACATATTTCACACCTAAACTTGAATATTTAAACTAACACTTTTCTGCAGAAAAGCATTTCACTCAAAAAAAGTAGAGATTTTGATGTAATAATAAAGATTTTAAGTATTATTTAAGTAAAAATTAAAGTTTGAGTGTGAAATATGTAAATGCATAAGAATTATATGGTATGTATGTAAATCCCCAAATTAAAATGATCGGAAATAGTAAATCTTATCTTGACATAACCCGACCCAACTCGCCCAAGACAACTCATCTCCCTCATTATATATCCATATTATACCAGGAAGGAGAAGAACAAAAACAGAGAAGCAGAGCAAGATGATGAAGATGCCAGCCAACCGAGCTCTCACTCTCGCACTCACACTTCTCATTTTCATCTCCACCACACGAGCCCTTTCTCCGGTGTCCGCACCAACGAGCCATCCGGCTCCTGTACGGAAGCCCAAGCCGGTATCCGCGCCACCGCCACCGCCGGCTCTTGCACCGTCCTCTCTCCCACCTTCTCCGGGGTTTTCCGGACCTGACTGCACCAACGAACTTATAAATCTCACTTCCTGCCTCACCTACGTTGAACAAGGCTCCAACTTGACGGTGCCGGAGAAAGGCTGCTGCCCTTCTCTCGCCGGACTTGTCAACAGTAATCCGATCTGTCTTTGCAAGCTTCTATCTAACTCTGATACCTTTGGAATCAAGATAGATGATACTAAGGCTCTCACGCTACCCACCATCTGCCATGTTCAGACTCCCCCTATTAGTCTCTGCAATGGTAACGAACATAATTTTTTTTTTAAATTTTCATTTCTTGTTTAATTTCGATGTTCTATTATCAAGTTTTTAACTTTCGAATATTTCGTTGCAGAATTGGGGATTCCGGTCTCAAGTCCCGGGGCCTTGTCCCCGGGCAGCGGCGGCGGCGTTGAACCTTCTGGTAAATGCATGCTCTGTTACTTCATGCGTAGTTTAGCTGGTTCTCCTGCCTATTTCAGTCTCGCTTTTCATTTAAACAAATTTAATTATAACAAATCTTATTTATTTTATAAAAAAACAATATATTATTTAAATAAGTCGACATTGAATCAGATGAAACTCATGAAAGTGCTTCAGTTGTACTGATGATACTATTGATTATTATTTAACTCAAAATCTTGAAATATTATTTCTTATAAATGATATTAAAATTTTATTTTTGACGCGATTCTGATAATATTGAATAAAACAGTGAAAATCCAGACCCTTATCTATAATTGCTTTGGTCTGTTTCTTCCACAGGGTCAGGTCCGTTTGCGCCAGCGACTTCAGTCGCCGCCGCACCGAGCTCTGCCGGCGACGGCAGCTCGACGGCCAGAATCGCTTCTCTGCATCTCGCTCTGCCCACCATTATCATCCAACTGATCGTTATCCTAATCTAATCAGTTTACAATTGAGTGTGTGCTTTCTATCAGTTCAGTTCTCCATTCTTTGAATCAATAGCTTGTATTCGAAACATTGAATTTTCATCAGTATTTATTTACTATTGTTTTTCTTTTCTAACTATTATTTTTTTCCAAAGTAAAATTAAACTAATAATCATAAAATTATTTTGAATTAATTTTTTTTACTGAATATTAGTTGGGAAATAATTAATGGTTGAGGAAAAGCTGGTTGTGGAGGAATTAAAGAGGAGGGAGTTGGATGGATCGATGCATTAAATATTTGTCACAGAAATAGAGGTAAGGCATTAAAGCCAGTAATGGCGTTTTATTGCTTTTTCAACTATAAGTTGCATGGCCATGTGACTGGGAATTCTTCATTTAATACAAGGGGAAAACAATTATATAGGTCAATATATTCTTCTATTTTTAATTAAAATTTTATTAATATAATTTATATTGAGGTAATATATTATAATTATTTATTTATTATATTTATCTTAAAATTTTAATGAATAAGAAGATATGATAGGCAAATTTTCATATTTTATAGTTTTTATTTATAGATTTTTTATGTACTTAGATATTTAATATTTGCATACATGGCTCTCAAATATTTATCATATAAAAAAATATTATTATTGTTATTATCAATTTAAAATGAATATGTTTTTGAGTATATTATAACTTTTATAAACTTATATTTTAATATAAATCAAAACATTTGTTTTTGAAATTTATGCAAGAAATATAAAAAAAAAGAAGAATAACAACTTTTAATCTTTTCTTAATTAATATTGGAATCTCGAATAGCAGTTGAAAATGTGAATAATGGAATTGTGTAGGTCTATAGGCAATTATCTTTCCTCTTTGGTAATTGTATGCAGTACGTAACCTAAAACTTAAAGCAAGCATTAATGGCCAAAAGATAGTCATAAATGAAGAGGAAAATGGTTCAATGTGAATGGATATTAATTTGATAATTTTAAATTTTAAATCATTATACATACAATTAATATAAACTATTTTGATAATCTAATTAATATATACTTTGAAGAAGTGAGTTAAATGATAGGTGAGATCTAATTTATTAGGCGTTTATATTTCTTATACCAATCAATTTTGTCCTCTCAAACAATTTATATTTTAACAAATAAATTGTAATGAATAAAAGCTTAACTAATATTTGTTTAAATTCTTATCTAAATATTAAAATTCATAATAAAAGCTCAACTAATATTTGTTATATTTATAAAACTCTCATCATTTTAATTGTGGCATATGTAAATACATGAATTTAGTAATTTAAAAATAATAAAAATATTAGATTAAATATGTAAAAATTGGATGATATGTATGTAATTCTCTTTATTTTTTTAATTTAATTTTGATTTATAGTTCTTATTTCCTAAGCCTATCAATTTTTTACAAAATTTTTTAATAAAATTTTTGTGATGCTTCGAAATTATTTATTAAAATGCAAAATTAGTTGATTTATGTTATTATTATAAGCTTGTACTTTTGAGTTCATAATGGTGTAACCCTTAGTGTATATAGCCTAACTTTAGTTCTCATTACATTAGTTCTATTAATGTAGTGAAGTGAGTGAAAGGAAATAAAAAAAATTGATAAGTTCTATTAATGATCATAAACTTATAATTAATAATGTCCTCATCTTCACCCTTCCTTCTATAATAGCTTCTGAAGCTGTCTTTGATTTCTCAATTCTTCATTTTTTTTTAAAGCTATGAATCCCTTTGAGATTTGCTTCCTTCTTTTGTGTTCTAGTGCATTTACTATACGCTAATCTCTTGTAACCCTAATCTTCATGGATCTATTGATTAGCTCTAAAGGCAATTGACTTATTATTCAACTTGATATTTCTAACACTTTTCTTAATGACGAGCTCTGTGAAAAAAATATTCATGCTTCAATTATAAGAGTTCAAACATTTTCAATTTAAAAATCATATTTGTTTACTCAAAGAAATAATCTATGTGCTGAAATAGGCACTATGATGGTGGTTTGTTACATCTTCTAGACACAAACAATATCTTGGCTTCATTTTCATCACATATGATCCATCTCCTTTTATTTGCGTTAATGGCAATACTATAATGAATGTTTATAAAATATATATTATTGTGCTAGAAAATAGTGGTAGAATAAACCTTAATGTCAACTTTGTAAAAATCTAATAATGCATAATGATAGTTGAAAAGAGAATAAGAACCCATAATTTTAAGTGAAAAACTCATAAAAGGGGAAAAATCACGCTACCAAGAAAAAAAATGTTTCATTATATATTTACTTTAAGACATAGTTTAAGTCTTCCGATGGGATTACAAGATTGTATAATAAATCGATAATGGAATTATAATCAAGTAGCTATGATATGAGTGATTTGTATAACTACGAAATGACGCGATAATAAGTGGTGATGATAAACCAACTTAAAGCTTCAACTTTCTCTCCTAAGTTCACTTCTACCTTCCCCTTCATGACAAAGAATGAGATCTTATTTATGTTACGAGAGGGCATTTTGGTTATGTAGTCGAATCTCAAAACACTCCATCGAATCCCCAGATTGATTCATTTGACCATAGATAGTTTTTTGGCGATCATTGAAATGGCATTGACCGATGACCAGCTTGGATTCATCTCGCCGAACCACATTCGACTAATTACACGCCAAATTTTTGATCATTCAATCGCCTTTCAAAATTTCACATGATTTGAGCGATTTGAGTTCATTTGGCTGATTTGACTTATTCTGATTGAACTCGTCACTCAAGTCGTTTAATTTGATTGTATACATGCTTTAATTTGAGATTTATGCTTGATTTATAAATTTTAAAGGGATATATCATTTGCCCTCTATTTTTAGATGATAAAACTTATTTCATTCAAAAATAAAATCAGTTTAACTAAAAATTATTAGGATTAGTTATTAATGTTTATTTATTTTATTTTATATGTATAAAGTAATAATATATAAATTATTTTATCATTTTATATTATTATATTTTTCTTTTTTTGGGTGGCTATTTGAGTTAAAGAGAGGGGTCGCGAGCCCTCGATATTATTTTTTAGTGTGAGAGAGAGAGAGAGAGAGAGAGATTGAAAGAGAGGCTTCATATTTTTTTGTTCTCATTTTAAGGTGGGAGTGAGAGAGAGAGAGTGGATGGAAAAATATATATTTTTTGTTTAATTTATTTTCTAAGAAGATGATAAGTTTTATTTTTTTATTTTTTTATTTAATGAGGAATATAAAGAATTCTTTTTTATATAAATATGAATAATTTTTTATTCTCACTTTTTTTAAGAAGATGAAAAGTTATTTATTATTATTATTATTATTATTTAAGAAGATAAAGATTTTTTAAGAATATAAATAGTTTTTAAATCATAAATAATTTCCTCTTCTTTTTTTTTTAAGAAGATGAGTTTTTTTTAATGAGGTATATGAAGAGGTTTTTTTAAAATTTTTTTAATGAGGAATATGAAAAGTTTTTTTCATTTTTTTATTATTATTTTTTAAGAATTTGAAGAGTCATTTTTTCAATAAAAATACCCCCCAAAAAGGTAAAAGAAAACTCGCACCTTTCTTTTTTTTCTACACTATACCGACATGTAGACTGTCGATCCTCTCTGGCTAATTCTCCTCGATCTCTAATTTTCAAAATTGCCTACACGCATCCCAAATTTAGTCTTCAGCTTTCTTCTCTTTAGTTTCAACTAATCAGATAAGTCAACCTCGCAGCTTAGCTCCGATCTGGTTTAACCAATTCCTGGACCGACCGGATTTGGAGGCTATCAAGACCAGTATACTGCCGAGTCATTTTTCCTCGAATAAACCTGCCCTCGCCGACCGATCGGTTTGAGGCGATTAAGTATATGACGAGGCCCATTTTTCAAAGAGGTTAACTATCCTCATCTGACCAGGTGTGGATGATCAAGCCGTAGTTTATCGGGCTCTCTCGAGAGGGTTAGTCTCGTCGGACAAGGGTTTGGAGATGATCATTGAATTCTACCTGAGACTCCGGTTTCACTGAAAAGAAGCGCCAATGTGGACCGAGCGGGTTTAGCGTCAAACCATAACGAGGCTCAATTTTCCTCGAACTGCCCTCGCCAATGAGTTGAGCGATCAAAGCGTAGTCATAAGAATAAAAAACTAATATTTGTTTAAATTCTTATCTAAATATTTAAATTCATAATAAAAGCTCAACTAATATTTGTTATATTTATAAAACTTTCATCAATTTAATCGTGGCATATGTAAATACATAAATTTAGTAATTTAAAATTAATAAAAAAATTAGATTAAATATATAAAAATTGAATGATATGTATGTAATTCTCTTTATTTTTTTAATTTAATTTTGATTTATAGTTCTTATTGCCTTAGCCTATCAATTTTTTACAAAATTTTTTAATAAAATTTTTGTGATGCTTCGAAATTATTTATTAAAATGCAAAATTAGTTGATTTATTATTATTATAAGCTTGTACTTTTGAGTTCATAATGATGTAACCCTTAGTGTATATAGCCTAACTTTAGTTCTCATTACATTAGTTCTGTTAATGTAGTGAAGTGAGTGAAATAAAAAAAAAAAAAATTGCATCAAATCACAATAAATAATAATTAATCATATAGCTACTTAGGATCAAATGTCATACATACACTTTAGCATGAAGTCGATGACTCCTTGCAAGCTCTTCAACTTGTGAGGGAATAATAATGATGCAATTTAGAAAGTAATAAAATTGTTATTCTTAATACTAATATCATCTCCTCGTTTCATGATTAACCTTTTATTGGATCAAATCCATATGTTTAAAGTCAACTCTACAATGCAATCGTATATTGACAATATACATTTGAAATATAGTTGATATATTCCTATAAAATTTATAAATGAAGCACATATCTCAAATTAAAGCACGTATATAATCAAATTAAACGACTCAATGAGATGAGTCCAACAATACTAAAATCGTGTCAAATCGAGCCCAAATGAGCTCAAACCAAACTCAAAAACTACACATAAAATTTCGAGACACTAATTGGATAATCAAATAACTTCCAAATTGACGAATAATCGAGGCCGACAAACAATTCAACGAGCTAAGATCACTTAGATCGAAGGTCATTTGAATGATAAAATTACCATAAAACTATTTATGATCAAATGAATCAATACAAACCGTCCGATGAAGTGTTTTGAGATTTTGGCTACAATGACCAAAATACCTCACATTCATAATCCTATAAATAGAACCTCATTCTTGTCAAGATATTTTCTAATCATCTTCGATGAGAGGTCCACCACTTGCATAATTTAGGAGATTTAACTAACCAACAAAGATCTTAAAATTTATTAATATGTATTGAAATTGAAATTAAAATAGAAAAGGATTCAATTTGAATTACATGTTAATTTCATTACAATTTTTTTATTGTGTTTAATGCTGTTTATTTTGTGAAGTATGATAAACATCAATTATGAAGAAAATATGCTTAGCCTTTTTTTTTTTATAAATATGAATTGTATTTTGTAAGTTAGAAAAGTCATGAAGAAATAAACTTAACTAATCGTTTAAACCAAGGCAACGAAATCTTCCTAACGTAATGGCCCAACCCAACAAAGAAAATTCAAATATTAATTAATGGAAGCCCACTTAAGATGGGCTTTACGCTCAATTTCATTGGGCCTTCCGAGCACTGTGATAAGTACACCTAAACCAGTGTGTTATCTCGTTAACATATCTTCAATTCGACAAAGTTATTGTTTATAATTTGAATTTAGTCATAGTTTTTCATTCTTATGTTTTAATTTAATATTAATTAGTTTTCATATATATATATATATATATATATATATATATATATATATATATATATATATATATATATATGACACAAAAATTCTACCAAGATAATGAGAAAAAGTAAACTAATCCAGATCAAGCGAGATCACACTTAAAATATCATTGGAAACTTTGGGATATCAGTTAAATCCCTAAATAGCTCTCAAACATTGAGTGTTTATAGTCAAATCGAACATCTCGACGAGCCGGATATAACAAGCCCAAGATATCGAATTTCGACTTCATTTGAGCATTCAAATACTTAAAATACATCAAATGATCAAATGAATCATTTTGAGCTGTTGATGAAATGGAGTGGTTCGGATTTTGCATGTATTTACAGAGACGCCACTCCTCCAATCTATAAATAGCTCATTCCTCATATGAGGGGACCGGAAGCAAGAGAGAGGAGAGAGCTCTAAAGCAAGATCCTCCAAGCACACCGTCCACTGACGCCATCAACCACCACGGCCGCCACCGCCGCCACGATCCTTGCTGTCGTCAATCTCTGTCGGTCTCCATCATGACGACTTTCATCGTCAGTCGATGTCCTCGCTGTTCACCATCATCTGCTACCACTAGCAATTGTTACCACCTGAACATGACTATATAGTTGTTGTTCCCTTCCAATATACAATTATGTAATCCCGTTATCGGGAAAAATTTTGTACTCTGAAACAGATACATAGTGAAAGTTTTCTGCCAGCGTGGTTTTTTTTCCTCTTTCTATTTTTCACATAAAATTTATGGAGTTTTCTTGTTCACTTTTAAATATCTATGTGTGTTGGATTTTATAACAAGGCTAAGTAAACTTTCACTCTACCATACTGGTTTTCTAGCACAGCTGCGTAAAAAAACCCTTCAATCAATTTCAGAATACCCTCGTGGATAATAGACACAACACTCAACAATGGACTCCTCGCTCCAACTCCCACACTAAACCAATCCTTGAACCAAGGACGCCAAGCTTCGCTCACTGATAGACGTGATCTGAAGGCGCAATAGGAATCTCTTTAGAAGATCGTGTCTGCGCCGAATGGAAGAGTCTCAAAATGAGATGATCCGACTTCAAGGAACACCACTACCGAAAATACATCCCCCAAGATCGATCGTAGCGTGGGAGGTCAAAATCTCTTTGACAAGAAGTTCTCCGCCAGAGAAATCGTGATGTCGATCTCCTTGACATCGCTAGTTCTACTCATCCATCACGCAACCGACCGCTAATCCACCAATTATCTACTTGACACATTCTCGCCCCTGAATACCTCCATGTTATACGCGTAATTATGATGCTTAATGCAAGATGAATTTCACCTTCAAGACATAAATCATCTTCCCCCTCATCGCGGCTATGAGGAATCCTTACCTTTAGCTGAAGCTATTCTTCATCATCATATTCTCGTGGGTTTCAAGCTTCCGAGCATTGATTCCTATGATGGGGCGACTGACCCACATGAACACATTGACCATTACAGACTATCATGCATATCCAACGCCTCACACCGCTTTGTCGACTCTTACTCGAAGCAAGTCGCACTTGGTTCTACTCCCTTCAAGGGAGATCCATTTGTTTTTGATGAACTCGCCAAGATTTTGTGGAAGCTTCATTGCAAAGAGGATCATAAAAGATTCCTCCCATCTCTCTGGCATTCGTCAAAATGAGGGTGAATCACTTAAGAAATACTTCCGGAGGTTCTCCTTAGAAGCTCGCCAAATACCTGGAGTAGACCCTGAACTATTAAGATGAGTTTTCCTGAGGACTCGCCTGTCCTTTTATTGCCACTAATAGAGACACGGTCCGCTTCATATGCCGACTTAGTTCATCGTGTGGAAGCACAAATCTCGATGAGGCTATTAATGCCCATCGAAATAATTTGAACAATCTACAAGAAAATGTAAGAGCTCTGGGGAATGCTGACCCCATCTATCAAAAGAAGCAACAAGGCATCTCCCTCCCACGACCCCCATATCAATGGCGTGAACCACGAGAAAGGAATACCGCGTGAACACATCTCGTGTAACCTCGATGGTATTGAGATGAAGAAAAAAACATCAAGTGGTCGCATCCACTGAAACCAATTGGAAATCGAGCAATATTGTCACTTCCATCAGTGTGGACATCTTGAGGCATGCAAACAACTCAGAAAGAAGAAATCGAGGCTCATTGACAAGGATATACGTCATTTGTGAAGAATCAATCGATCAAACAAACATACCTCTAACTGGGGGGCAACGGACAATCATCACAAAAATAATAAAATAATCATCAAATAATTGGAAAATTGAAACAATCGTAGGAGGACCAATACTATCTAATCAAGTTCTCATTACCACCACGAAGAGCGAGTTAAGAAGTCTCATTGATTGATCATTCATCACTTTTAATGACTCGGACTTAGAAGAGTCCATGTTCCTCATCAAGATCCACTTGTCATCAACGAGGATGGTGACCCATGCTATAATGTTAAGAGAATTTTGATTGATGATGGGAGTTACATTGATATCTTATTTTACTCCACATTTCTTAGCATGGGCATGGTTAGGAAAAGCTCCAACCAGGATCATTATATCTGGGTTTGATAATGCAAGTAGAGGACAATCACCCTTCTGTTATCCTTGGTGAATTTCTCGACAAGTGACTCATTTAATCAATTCATGGTGGTCAAGTCGATTCATATATAGCTATCTTTGGAAGATCCCTCAATCAATTTTGCGATCACTTTGTATCTCATCTCAAGATGAAATTTTCAACCCAGTTGGAGTTGGGGTGGTGGAAATCAACAGCCTTGATCATACTACCTTAGACAAGCTCAACCACTTACGTGACCTTGACATCGAAGATTTTAATTTTTTTGAGATGAAGAGTACCGAAAACTTCCCTATCAAGACTTGCTCTGTTGCATTATCGATGATGACCAACCATTACGAATAGTGCAAGTTGGATCTGCTCTCGACGAACAAAGGAAAAATACATAGACTTCTTTGAAATCAAGACATCTTCGAGTCCAGGACATGAGTCCCCGATGTGATCATGCACTCCCTCAAGATTGATCCGACATTCAAATGGATCATCCAGAAGAAGCGAAGTTTTGCACCTGATCGCCTCCAGGCTATTGAGCAAGAAGTTAACAAGCTTAGAAGCGGGATTCATCTGGTACATTACCCTACATGGCTAGCAAATATTGTCATGGTTAAGAAAATAAATGGAACATGGAGAATGTGTATTGATTACGACTCAACAAAGCTTGCAGAAGATAGTTTTCTCTTCCTCGAATTGATCAATTGGTTGATGTTACGTTTGACATCAAATGCTCGGTTTTGGATGCTTACTAGTTACAATCAAATAAAATAGACCCAATGGATGAAAAAAGCTACAACATTTCAAACATATAAATATTTATCTGTTACCAAGTTATCGTTTGGGTTAAAAAATCTTTGGTGCTATCAGCGTCTTATGAATAAGATTTTAAAGACTATTAGGCGCCTGATGGAGGTATATGTGGATGACATGTTAGTAAAAATCTTGGAAGAATCACAACATATTTCTGACTTAAAAATATGCTTTAACCTTCTTCGACGTTATAACATGCGACTTAACCCGACCAAGTGTGCTTTTGGGATTACATCGGGAAAATTTCTTGGATTTATGGTAACCCACCGTGGGATAGAGGCCAACCCCGAGAAAATCAAAGATCTCAAAGATATGACTCCTCAAAGAATATCAAGGAAGTTCATATTTGAATGGGAATTACTGCGTTATCATCTTCTAGCCCGTTCTGGGAATAAATACTTGTCATTCTTTAAAATATTAAAGGAGCTAAAATAATAATTTTGATTGGGTGATGAATGTCGATCACTTTTGAGCAACTAAGGAGTATTTAGCATCTTCACCCTACTATCCAAGCTATTCAAGGAGAGATATTATACTTATATCTGTAGTCTCTTCCCGTGATAATCTCGGTTTTAGTGCGAGAAGAAAATGGAATACAATGACCAATTTACTATGTCAGCAAAATTCTCCCTTACATAGAAAGTCGTTATCCACTTGTAGATAAGGTGGATCTAGCTTTAGTTTTCTCAGCACGAAAATTGCGTCCATACTTCCAAGCTCACATTATCGGCGTTTACACTCATTTACCATTAATGGCCATCCTACAGAAACCAGAAGCATCTGGGAGGTTAATCAAATGGTATGTAGAATTGGGAGAGTGATGAAGGGCATCATTGTCACTGTCATCGACGTCATCATCATAAAGCTTAAATCCATGATTGGGCCTTTTGTTATAATTTAAGTTATGTATTATTGGGCTATTATATTTTGTATGTCTTGAGCTTATATGTATTGAGCTATTCTTATGTCATGGCCCATGAGTCATTGTAGTAGGTATGACACTTTGGGTAGGTATGGAATGAGTGGTAGGTTTGATAATGGTGGTTGGTTTGGTAGTAGGTGGTGGTAGTGTAGTTATGATGGTGTTAGTTTGAGTTTGGAGTTAGTTTGAGTATTCTTAACTCTCTCTTTCAATCTTATAAATAGGAGACTCTTGTAATGCTTGGTACTTGAATTTGGAATGAAAGTTATCATCTTAAATTTCTTTTACTATTCTTGTGTGCTTTCTTCGAGTGACTACTTGAGTGTGTGAGTTCACAACCAGAATGACTTCAGAAAGGACGCGATCTCCACAACACACTTGTAGAGGTCAACTTAACTTATATCCCCCTTGGTTATTTTAAATCACTTCTGTTAGATGGTTCATAACTTTTTAGGTTATTTCTTTGCACTTATTCAAGTCTATGGTTGACATAACTTTAACTAAGATCTTTTCAACTTCAATAAATTCATAATATTGTGCTCAATGAGTGTGCATTTATCATTACTCTTTGAGGATTTAAGAATTACATCATATCATAAAAACACCTTGTCTACATCAGAGTTTGATATAATTTTTTTTGACTTCTATAAGTCTCAAGTACTCAGACTTTATAGTGGAATCCCCCAACTCGAGAATCTGCATGCCTTTCATCTCCTCAATGGACCCCCTATGATGGAGCTTCAAGAAGTGGCTCTTTGGTGCGGAATCTTACTTATTTTCCCCAGAATACCCCAGAGTATGGACTTCACTAAAATTTTTTGCAACTAATAATATGGTGAATATGAGGCTCTCAGGGGTTGAGACTGCATTATCAGCTCAAGACTTAGTGATCCACCGACTCTTAATTGTCACCTCCCAAGTTGAGGGAAATTTTGTACTCATAATCCTCAGCTGGCACAATATCTCCACTTGGTAAAGTTTATTTTGCCCATTTCAAGACACATCAAATCATTCACATCTGAGAGAAAAATAAGTGACATCTCTAAGCTTGCTACATCACTCTTGGGATCTATTTAAGAAGGCATGTTGAAGAAATATATTTTCTAGTATCCAAGGGTCATGGGTAATTCAAGCAATTGAGATAAAGGAACATTCATGGATGGACCCCATCTTTATTTTCTACAAGAAGGAACCCTTCACGAAACTTTCTGTCTCAGAAGACAAGCTTCAAACTTTATTATGGTGAACTATATATAAATGACCTTTCTCGGACTTACCTCATGCCTCCTAGAGGCCGATTACGCATTAAGAGAGATTCACTCAGGGATATGTGGAGAACACATAGGAGGAAAGACGCTAGCCCTTAAAATTATAAGGCAAGGGTTCTATTGTCCTACAATGAAACATGACACCTTTGAGTTCACAAAAAAATGTGCAAGTTGTCAGTTGCACTCTAACCTCTCTCACATGCCACATACAGAGCTCTCATCCATTCAAAGCCCGTGGTCTTTTGCTCAGTGGGGGATTATATCATGGGGCCTTTTCCGATAGCATCAGGGCAACCAATGTTTATCATTTTAGCCGTCGACTACATCACTAAATGGGCAGAAGCCGAATCACTCACTAAAATCACGGAGGCAAATGCTAAACAATTTGTTTGGAAAAATATAGTATGTCGATTGGTCTTCGCAAAGATCATCACACGAAACCTAATTTCTTGGAAAAGTCTTTCGTCCTTTTGAAGATCTTCACATTCAACTCGCATCACATCCTCAAACTAATGGGCGGTAAGCTACCAAGGACTATACTCAAAGTAAAAACACGTCTTGAGAAGGTGAGGGGCAATGGGTTGATGAAATTTTAATGTTCTTTGGGCTTACCGCTACATGCACCCGGTGAGACACCATATAACTTTTGTTTCGGCGCAAAAGCTATTATACCAGTAGATATCGGGGTTCCAAGTCCAAGAGTTCAATTATTCGATCATGATGGTAATGAAGAAAAACTCGACAACATGGACTACTCTCAAACTCATGACATGGCTACCCATACTTCTATCACCAAAGGTAGCTCATCACTTCAATAGAAGAGTAAAATCTCGTCTCATATCTGTCGGTGACTTGGTCCTACGAAGTCTCGAAGCTGTAGGCAAAGGCTCTCAACTCAATAAACTCTCACCTCTTTGGAATGACTCATATGTGGTTATAGCTATGGTAAAGCGAGAACATTCCGAGGATCAGAGGAAAAACTTTACCTTGAACTTGGAACACCGAGAATCTCAAAATATTATCGGTAATTCCTCTTGCATAATTACAACTTTTATTTTATCTTGTTTGTCATTTCCTCTTCATGTAGGAACTTGGTGGGATAAAGACTTATTGTTGTTGTCATCATTTCTTCTTGAAACTCATATCCATGTTAAAATCATCTTATGATTGTATCACCGAACTTATTAAAGTAATGAATTTATAGCTTTTTCCTTACAAGCTTATTTTTTCTTCATTTAATCCTCCCACTTGAGAAATATACAACTCACGTTGTATCTTAATCGGGGCATAATCAATCCCAAGGAGACTTGATCGGACTTCTTCCATATAGGTAAGAAGTCAGTAACACTTTGTACCTTAGATAGGTCAAAAGGTCCTTGGTGGACATCACGACCTCTTCCATACATGCGTCATCAAGTAACACTTTGACAAACAACCTCGGATTGGTCAAAAATCCTCAATGGATTCAATTCAACCTCATCCAAATGTTAGCGTCGTCGAATAATATTGACCAATTACCTGGATAAGTAAAAAACAAAAGAGTATCATCTAAAAAAAAATTTCATTGACCATTAACATGATGATATAAGAAAGAATCAAGATTCGATATACACTAATAATACATAGATAAAAAAATGCATCCTCAGTGGCTTCATCATATGGTTGGTGATATCAACATCCTCCTCACTAGGAGATGCTCCTTGGACTCACTCTCAACTCCTTCATCTCACGAAGAGTCTTCAGATACTTGGTTGGGAGATAGATCCTCAATTCTAACTCCGATCTTGAGATGCACTAAGCGGATTCCTTTTAGGAACCCTCAGATGAAGCCCTCCTCTAAACATTGCTGCTCCAAATCCTTCACTTCAACATCAAGAATATGATTACGAGCTTCCTGTACATGGTCTTTGATTGTGAGTTTTAAAGTTCACTTCAAGAAGATTTTTTGCTTCCGCCGACATTATATGCTCCTTCTTAGAAAGGCGACTTCTCTCCGGTTGAGTTCTCTTCTCTGCAATGCTTGAGTCTTTTCTCTTTCTGAGTCTGTCCTCTAAATCAGCTCATCATGAGTGCGCTCCACCTCGACACGGAGAGAAGAGAAGTCGACATGTTCGTAGCTTCAGTTCACCTTAGGCGATCATCCAAAGTCATCACTTTTTGGCCTTAACACTCATCTTTCTCTTATACTTGCCTTGCAAATATTTTACCTTCACAAATTCAGTATTCCACTCATCTAAAGAGACACCCAAATGAGCCATTAGCCCTAATGTTTGAGTTACCTATAAAGAAAAAAAACCATCACAATATTGCACAAAAGAAAAGGAAAAGAAGAAAAGAAGAAAGAAGGGAAGTCAACGTACCAATTCATCTCATTGGCCTTTATGCATATGTATTTAACACCTCTTGAGGTGCGGCCGAAATGAACTCCCCATCATGAGTTGAACAACTAAACTCTCGAGGACTAGGGGTGAACATCTTTTTTATATATCGGCGTAGTCACTTTGCATGTCTTCTTTTCTTTAGGGAAGAAACATTGCCACCACCCTGATTTCTTGACGGGCTTCTTGAAAGAATCCTATGAATATGAGGAGACCTTTCATCACCTTTACTTGACCTCTTTAGTGGAAAAGAATGAGATCTCCCTGCTTGGATGGAAAGGCCCACTTTGAACATTCTATCTTTAACTATTTATTTGCTAATGTGATGTAACTCATGCTGTAAGCTTTCTACATCAGAAATATTAAGAGTTGCCAAGATCTCATTCTCTTCAATCAGCAATAGATCTGGAAGGTCATTCAATCTTCTCCATCTCTCAGGAAGTCTCCACTCATTTTTCACAAAAAAAAATCCAGTAGACCAATTTTTAGAGGGATCCCATGCGAAAATTCTATCTAATTCTTTATAGTGATAAGAAACGTCCACAGTATCACATGTGAATCTACACATTCGACACAAGTATTTGATGTTCAAAGTAACGCCTCTAAAGAAGATAGTCAAATCAGCGATAACCAAAGCTTGAAATAAAATTGTGACAAAGCTACACATATTTTGAAGATCTAATCACCCGAGCCAAAGGGAATCCCTGAAGAATCATCTCGAAATAGTAAAGTACCTTGGTGGAGGTGAGCGGGTTCGATCAGACTTTTTGCCACCAACTCATTATGGAAGTAAAATTCTCTGGAACACCATTAAACTATCGATGTGATAGTGGATGATATATCTTATAGTCACATTATGGGTTTTCTTCACCCTGTGAAAATACATGATAAATAAAGAAGAAGAAATGATAAAATCTTGAAATTTTGTGAAGCATCTTACTTACCCAATATCCTTTTTTGACTCTCTCGATAGCTTGGGATAAAATTTTTCACTTACGATCCGAAAGATACACATACATGAGAAAAAAAGAGAGAGAGAGAGAGAGAGAGAGAGAAGATACTCCCCTATGATGCTAAATTACCTTCCAAACTTTTGAGTCGTTGAGCGATGGTTAGCTACGCTTTTGCCACCTTGGCGGTTATCAACTGCTGAACCATCCATTGAAGTTTCAAGAAATTCAATTTCCTACAAGAAGAACTAGAAACTACGAGCCTTGATTGCCTCCAAACTTGGTCGGTTCGACAAGATCAACACCTCTTTCGAGGGAAAATCAGAGGATCGTCGTATGAACTACGAGCTTTGATTACCTCCATGCGGTCCAACAAGTATAGCCTCTTTCGAGGAAAATGAGCCTCACCAACGAGTCTTGATCGCTCAAACCCGATCGGTCCGACAAGGGCAGTCAACGCCTCTTTCGAGGGAAAACCGGAGCCTCGCCGTATGAACTACGGGCCTTGATCCTCAAACCCCGATCCAGGGCAATCAATGCCTCTTTGAGAGAAAAGCGGAGCCTCGCGTATGAACTACGGGCCTTGATCGTCCAACGGTCGGTCGACAGGCGGTCAACACCTCTTTCGAGGAAAAGCGGAACATCCGTCAGACTTCGATCCTTGATCGCCTCAAACCGGTCGGTCACAGGCGGTTCGCCTCTTTCGAGAAAATCGAGCCTCGTAGTATGAACTACGCATTGCCTCGACGATCACCCAAGAAGAAGAGAAATATTAGAGCAGTGGAGAAGTGTGTCTTCCCTGTTGGCCCTAGGAGGGTTTTTATAGACCCCCCATAGGAGAAAAATCGTCAAAATGTCAAAACCCAGCGCCATTTTCTCCAGCAGCTGGCGCAGCGCCGCCGTAGCACCCCGCCCGCCACGTGGCATTAGCGCGTCCGCGTGCGCCAACCGCCGACCCAGCGCGACCCTCATCTGCTAGACCCTACGCATGCCCGACGCGGGCCGCGGCATCCATGGGCGCCCCATTCAGATGGGTTGTAATCCAGAATTTTACGTCACATATGCATATATCCGCGCCTACACTTGTATGATCATAACCTTCTCATGAAGATCGTTCTCTCAAAATGTATGATTAATGGACCCACAAATTTCATTGAAGAATTTGTTATTTTCAAGTATATGACATATATATTTTTGGATGATTGAGATAATGTCATCCAAAATAAAGAATTGATATGATGAAAATTCTACTAGAAACGAATCTTGGTGTTGAAAACTAATCGAAGTTGAACGGTCGATCAAGACTTAAAATATCATTGAAAATTTGGGATATTAAATCCCTAAATAGCCTCATGGGTGTTTATAGTCAAATCGAGCGTCTCGACGAGCCGGATCTAACAAGCCTAAGATCTCACAATTTCGACTTCATTTGAACATTCAAATACTTAAAATACATCAAATGATCAAAGGAATCATTTTGAGACGTCTAATGAAGTGGTTGGATTTTGCATGTATTTCTGAGTATTTCTCCATCTATAAATAGCCTCATTCCTCTATAGGGGACCATAAGCAAGAGAGGAGAGCTCTAAAGCTTGAAGATCCTCCAAGCACAATCGTGCCCTCGACGGTCGTCAACCACGCCAGCCGTAGCACCCATTCTCGCCGTCATCTCACGTCTCCATCATACTTTCATCGCCGGGCCGATGTCTCGACGTTCACCATCATCCGCTACCACTAAGAATCGCTACCACCAACGTAACTACATACTGTTGCTCCTCTCATATACAATTTTCTAATCGCTATCGGGAAAATTTTGTACTCAAATGATACATAGGAAGATTTTGTCGGGTTAGGCCCCTCAGAAGTTTTTTCTCTCTTTTCGAGGTTTTTTCCACGTAAAATTTTTAGTTTTCTTTACTCTTTAAATACATGTGTATTTGATTTTATAACAAGCGCTAAAGTGTAAACTTTACTCTACCACAACCGATTTTCTAACACACAACATATATATATATATATATATATATATATATATATATATATATATATATATATATATATATATATATATATATATATATATATATATATATATATATATATATATATATATTAATTGTTTTAGGAAAATAAAAAAAGATATTTAACAATTCCCTTATAAAATGGAAAGATATCTGTATAATTCTAAATAAATATATTAAAATTATGATTCATAAAGACTACCCTAAATAGAAATGATATAAATAAAGGCCATCCTTATAGATCTATAAGAAAAACAGTGATGATACAGCTTTATAAATAAATATGATTATAAGTACACATTTATTTGGATGCATTAAAACTATAAAGTTAATCAAATACTAGGGTTTTAAAATTTTGAATGTTTGATTAGATGAAAAATAAATGCACTATATTGTGTTGAAGAATTTGAAATATTCCTCATTACTAAATGAACAATCTTGTCATCATTCATTTATCAATGTCATAAACAATATCATTTTAAAGCTTTTAAGCAGCTAGATTAAGACTTACTCGTGAATAATATTATTTAAAATTTTATTTTTTAGGCTTATTAAGCTTTAATTGATATAGCTGATATATATTTCTCCACAAGCTATTCATGAATAAGCTCGATTAATGCTTCATTAAAACTTATTAACATGCTTGATAATCTCAATTTGAACTAAGCTTAAGAACAAATTCGAGTTGTGCTTTCACATAATTTTTTTAAACTTTATATTAATGTATTTATATTTCAAATAGTATATTAGTATTTAAAAATATAACATAGGGATAGAAGAGGTGGTCCTATTTTTTATATTTAATTCAATTTTATGATAGTAATAGCTATATTATCTCCATGACTGGATTCCAATAACATGGATGCGGGCCTCATAAATTTTTATTTATTTCATTTGGAGGAGAGACAAGGTTTTGCTGCAAGATCAAATTTTCACAGCCTAGTTCTGCAAAACCAAGCTCAGTGAAATGAATCATGAAAATCATGAAAAAAAAAAATTTAATAATTTTCTTTTTTCTATAATATTTTCATTAAAATTTGTTTGCAATACTCACTTCTAAAATTCATAATTATACATATATATATATATATATATATATATATATATATATATATATATATATATATATATATATATATATATATATGAGTATTTTAATGAATAATTCAATGGAAAAATAAAAAAGAATTTTTTTTTCTAATAATACGCTTATGTTGTGCACATGGCACATGTGAGACAATTTTAACATCTAGCATGGGAAATCTAGTGATTTGTGAGGAGTTAAGCTAATGATGAGGATAAGCTAACTAATCACTTCTTAATCTATCTTATATCATATAAATACGGCAAATAATATCAACGCAAAGTTTGACCTTTGATCACGAGCAATCATTACTTAAAATAATGATAATAATAATAATCTCCATGTTTTTTTAACATTATGAGAATGATTTAATCACTAATTAAGTCACAGAAATGTCAAATCAAAAATTGACAAGGATTAGTTGATGATAAGATAGCAATCAAACAATTCCTACCTTATTTTAAATGCAAAATACAGTTAATTATCCACTGTCTCTTAGCTCAGTTGGTAAGCAGTCAACTCCTGATCGAGCTCAACCTCTCAGTAGGCTATACCCAAGGAGTAGTAACCCGACACGTAATTTAATGTGCGTTGGCAGGAAATACAACGATCTCTACCCACAAGAGATGAGTGGTTGGATACCCATTGCAAAAAAAAAAAAAAAAAATACAGTTAATTAGAAAAAAAAAATTCTTAATCACGTGCACATAAGACTAGACTTGGTCGGTTGGATGCTCGTGGACTCAAATCAAGTCGGCCAACTCGTCTTTGAATTAATAATTATTATCACATAATTCGAAATGCATTTGTCGTTAGATTAGTTGTGCTAATCTTTTAATTATCGAACAAACTAAGTTTGGATTAAGAGAGGATTTAGACTAATTACTTTGTTTGTTTATTTTTATTTGATTATAAAATAATTAAGACTCGTTGTTATCTGCTTAAGCGTTCAATTACTACTAAGAATACGTGATTATGGCAGCACATGATTTTCAACTTGTATTAATTAATACTCCAATAGATTCAATTAGTCGTGCAACAGTGCCTGCTATTAATTAATTAATTATTTATTTATTTAATTTTTATGTCGAGATTTTATTTGTGGTGATGACACGTTTCACTAACAACCTTCGTAGATTTCTTGTGCGGAAAACCCCAGTAATTCTATAATTTTATTATTTAAAGTAAGATAATTAGTGGAAATTAAATATTATTATAATGACTTATTAATTACTTAGAATTTTAGCTTTAGTAGTGCATGTGAACTTACCTCTCCTCGGTACGATAAATATGGTAAATACTGCAATACAATATTTATCATATTTATTAATATAATATTATATATATATATATATATATATATATATATATATATATATATATATATATATATATATATATATATATATTTGTTATGCAAAAAAAATCAATTGCGATAGAATAAAAATTTACACATTAACTTTGTTGTAATCCAAACACACAAATAATATGGGAATTATAAAACTCAATTTTATGTGAAAAAATCTAAAAGAGGAAAAAACGATCTAAATCAAAGAAAATCTTCGCTATATATCCGCTTTTCGTGAGTACAAAAGTTTCCTCGATAACGGATTCTGAATTGTATACAGAACTACAAGAATCTCGAATCGCATAGTCAGCTTGGTATGGGGTAGTTTTATTGCAGTGGTGGCGATGGGTGAATACGGCGCATGGCGTGGTCCGTGGCGATGACCGATGCATCGGTAATGACGGGCGACGGGTTTGCGCAATGAAGCATGGCCGGTGGTGCACGCATGACGAGATTGACAATAATGAGATTGCAAGTATGGCGAAGGCCGCATGACGGTGGTGGGCAACAACGGTGGTCCAGCGAATGGTGGTAATATCAGGATTTTCAAGCTTGAGCTCTTTTTGCTCGCCTCCAAGAATGAAAGTATTTATGACAGAGAGAATGCATTTTCAGAATACACGAAAATCCAAACCACTCCATCTGATCATGATGATTCCCTTGATCATTTGATGTATGTATTTGAATGCTCAAATGAAGTCAATTATGAGATCTTGTTAGATCCCGCCATCAAGACGCCGATTTGACTATAAACACTCCATATTTAGTGAGCCATTGATATCGTGAAAGTTTTTAATTACGATTTGTGTACTTTAGAATGATTGCTTTCGACATCAAGATTCATACTTCACCAGTAGAATTTTCTGTCATATTAATATTCATGTATAAGAGAGAGAGAGAGAGAGAGAGAGAGAGAGAGAGAGAGAGAGAGAGTATTAGTATTAGATAATAGTAGAACAATTGTGAAGTACTCCAAAAAATTTTAATATTTATGGGCTTACATCAAGAGTTATCATTGAATTTTTTTGCATTAGCAATGCTTATAATTATGATGGAAATTCAAAGTGAGGTGACAAATTATATGCTTTTTTGTATCTGATAAAATTGTAATTAATGAAATAACTATAAAATTTATTTTAATGAATTTGATTATAATAATTATCATTCAATGTTAATATAAGATAAAGATGATACATAGAAGTAATAGGATTAAATTTTGATATTTAATTTCTTTCTTCTTTCAAATATTAAAAAACATTGCTTTTATTAAATAATAATTATAGGTATATATTTACTAATATTCTTTTGAAAAAAGATTCATTTTTAACTCATTATTTACCATCAAATGAAATCTACTTTTCAAAGATAGTTGTTCAGTATTCTCTAAAATAGTGTAAGACATCTTAGCTTAGTAGTTGAGAGCTTTAACTTTTAATCAGGAGGTCTTGAATTTAAATCCTTGCACATGCATTATCTATGTGAGTTTGCGATTAAATTCGCTTAAATTTAAAAAAAAAAAACTCTAAAATATAAAATAAATTTCAAAATTGTCTAATTAGTAATAAATAAAAGAGTTCAATATATATATTTATCAGTATTAAAAATAACAAAAGAGAATAAATATATCAAAAAATAGTTTAAGAACTATTTAAATTTAAAAAAAAACGAATCTATAATTTTATATATGGTTCAAAGATGTGCGGACAGAATTGCCCTTCGCCGACATAAAAATCCCCCAAAGAAGTTAATCTCGTCGGCAGTTATAAAAAGTTTTAGAAAAATTATTGAAATTCGAAAATAATCTCGTGACTCACGCGCTTACCTTATATATATTTTTAATTATTATTTTTATTTTTATCCCAACTTTAAATATTTTATTAGAAGATAAAATCCCCGCATGTGCAATTAAATTAAGTTGCCATAACCATATTAACCATATTCGACCAAATCCACCTGGGCTCATCAAAGTCATAATTTAATTTATTATAATTTGATATCAAATACAAAAAATAAATTAATTAAAGCCTTTTTTTATTTATGTTTTAAGTAGTTAATAGGGAAAATTTTTTTATGATGTCATAAAGATGCATTTTTTGAAGAGTTGTTTAAAAGATTTTAATAAATTATTTTAAGTAAATATTTACTATTTTAAAATCCAACTCATAATAGAAATTTAATTTGACTAATATGACCTAAATAGTTATAAGTGCATAATGTAGCATTTATCTCTATTAATCTGACATTATAAATTATAATTAAAAGATTTATCAATATAATTATATCAAATTATATGTTAAGTTAATTTTGTAATGAAAATTGACTTCTTCCAATTATAAATTTAGCTAATAATAAATAATTAAATATTTTAATGATATAAAAATATGATAGAACCTTCCATTCATTAGGTCAAATGGTTATCCATTTCTCAACACCATCGATAGAAGCCGTGTCCTTCTTCTCCTCCTAAAGCAGCCGCTTTGAAAACGCACTTTAAAATATTTTATCAAAATTAATAATTTGAAAAAACACGTGTTGTAATGTGACAGGCTGACAAAATCGACGATGACACAACCCACGTGAGACATGCGAAATGGGCCGCACAAAGCGGTTGGGTGGGAGATTATCATTGGTGAATAAATTGTGCGGAGTGGGACCTGCAAGAATTCAATTTAAGTCTTCGCTAGATTTTTTTAAAGATTTTTTTGTCATTAAATATATTCCACGTAAGATTTTTCAAAAATAAAAATAATCTTTTATTATAATCTATATAAAAAGTGAGTCAAATTTATCGATGAGTCAACTCTAATTTAATTTAATAAATAATTCATAAGTTAAATTTGATGAGTAAATAAAATAAGCTTAAGTTAACATCAACTTAATTTATTAGATTATGAGTTAACTTTTTTTTAATAAATAATAATATAAAATATAGTTAAAATTATTAGAATTTAATAGTTTTTTTTGGAAAAGTTGAGGGCAAAGCTCAAATTTCATTCCAAAAAAGAGTTACAATATAACACCTTGTAGGAAATAAGCTAAGGAGTAAATTGAAATAACAACATCAAAAAACATGTACATAAATAGGTCCAGGACTCAGGGACGAATTAGCAATTCAGCAAAAGCACCCAGCCGACAGGTTGAGCTCCCCACAGTTGGTAAAATTGCCATCCAATGGAGAAAGAACTAAAGGATCAGCAGAGCCACAAAGCCACCCGATCCGTACCCCACAAGAACTGCCACAAAACCTCCCACATATGATTCAGAAAGAAAAAATTCAGCAACATAAGGCAATAAACTATGCAGACCACAGAGATAACAGCACCTCAGATATCCAAGCCCCCACAAGGGAAGAAAAAAACCATAGGGCGCAAACAGCTGGATCAAACAGTAACCTTAGGTTGCAGCCATTTATCAACCATGGAAGAGCTCAAAAAAGCGCAATAGGAATAGTAGTAATTCCATAAGGAACTTAGTCTCATCATTGTCCTGTTGTAGCACCGCAAGAAATCGCCAACTTATGCAAAAAACCAACTTCAAAATATCATCAAGGACAAGCCACCTAGTATAATGGAACAGCCGGCAAGAGATCCTGCTACCATCATACACACTTGAGTGGGAAGAGCTCCACAAAAATCATGCCAAAACAAATTAGTAGTCGCGAAAGAAACTAAAGAAAACAAAAAACATAAAGGGTCAAAAGCAATACAACAGCATAGAGACTCTAGGGAGGCTTGAATAAAAAGGAGTTCATCCCGAAATTTTTCCATGTGTTTATGATATTCAACACCGATTGCGCCCAAGTCTCCTTGATAGTCCACCTACTAAGTTTAGCAGCAACTCTGAATTTGATATTAGATGAGATAGACTCGACAGAACAAGAGACTTTAGAGAAGAACCTTTTATTCCTCTCGTTCCAGATAGTATAGACAGCCACTGCAGTAATGAGAAGGAAAAGCCTCTTCACAGCAGAATGCACCTGGAGGGAGGAAGCCGAGAGAACTGTATGGAGAGTAGGTTGAAGGAGGAAAAAGCTCCCGTTAGGAAGCAAGTCTCTAATGATTTTATGCAAGAAGGGGCAACTAAAGAAGAGATGGTTATAGGACTATGTTTCAGTTAAGCAAAGGGGGCAATCCAGGTTAGACCCAAGCCCTCTATGGCTAAGCATATCCGATGTTTTAAGACCTCCCAAGTTTGCCATCCAGCAGAATAAAGCGTAATTGAGTGCAGCACCTTTAAACCAGATTTCTTTAAAACCTTCCACGGAGGGGAATTGTTCAAAGAGAGAGGAGAGAATGCTTTTACTGTTAATCGAAGCTTGTCCATTCCAGAGAACTGTATCATTGCCAGAATGCAGATAAATTTTCATAATAGCAAGGGAGCAGGCCGGGAATCGAGCAGCAAAAGCACCTGGTAGATTCCATCTACCGTGCCTTTATTATAGCATTGAGAAGGGAATTTATAGGACTGTTAATCAAAGGAATACATTCAGCACCACAAATGTCCAACAAAGATTTACCATGACACCAAGGATTGTGATATAAGGAGAATAGAGATCCATCACCAACTGAATATTCTAGTTTCCCTTTAAATCTAGAAGCACAGGCCTGTAACTCTCTCCGTAATGGAGAAGATTTCAAGTGTTTTTGCCAAATAGAACCATATTTCTAAGTAGTCCAATCAGCAAGAGTAGAAGTTTGAGTAAGAACTTCCATAAAATTTTGTCTTGCAAAGGGTATTAAGAGTACCACAGAATAGAGCCCAAGACTCACCTTTGTCCCTCTAAGAGTTGTTTTGTTCCATGATATAGCATTTTGCCATGTAAGCATCACCATGGTAAAAAAAAAGTAGCAGTTAAGGACTTAATCTTCTTAATGATGCATTTAGGGAAAGCCACAGCCCTAAGCCAATAAGTTAAATAACTATTAACAAAGGATCAAATGAGCTGAAATCTTCCTCCATAGGAGAGCCATTTATATTTCCAACCAGCAAGCCATCTATAAATTTTATCGATAAGTGGGGTGAAATGAATAGATTTAATTTGCCCAGCAGCTAGTGGTAGGCCCAGGTATTTAAAAGGGAAAACACCCGGGGCAATGTTTAGAAGAGAGCTGAGAATGTGAGAACTTTCAGTGTTCCTTGTAAAGCAGATTAGGGATTTCTGACGGTTAACTTCCAAGCCTGTTAGAGAAGAGAAGGTAGCTAGCTCATTATTTAGATTAGAAACAGATTGGTAATCAGCCACCCCAGCCACTAGAATATCATCGACAAATAAGAGATGAGATATGGAGGAGTTGCCATATGTGATCGATTTGAATTGTTTAGCTTTCTCTAATTTTTTCAGCAAACAAGAGAAGACATCCATAATAATTGTAAAAAGAAATGGAGACAAGGGGCATCCTTGTCTCAATCCATTTGACGATTTGAAATACCCTTATATTTGTCCATTTATTACAATGGAGAAAGGGATTTCAGAAATACAAGCTCTTATCCAATCAACAAAAATCTTTGGGAATCCTTTTTGAGTGAGTCTGAGAAAGACCATGTCACGGTTCACAATGTCAAATGCTTTATAAAGGTCAAGCTTAGCACAAAAGAGTTTAGGAGAACCTCTCTTATTGAATTCCAAGCAAAGTTTCTAAATGTTGTCGAATATCTCTATTTTTTTATAAAAGGATTGAGGATGTATAATTGTTGGTAAAATAGGTTTGAGTCTATTAGCAAGGAGCTTTGCAATTACTTTGTAGAAGGTATTACAAAGGGATATGGGTCGATAATCAGCAATACAATTTGCATGCTTAATTTTGGGATCAAGGTGATAAGAGTATGCTTGAAAACCTCGGGGAGATGCTTAGTTTTGAAGAAATGATGGACTGCTAACATAAATTGAGCCCCAATTATGTTCCGGAGAGGAAGTGAAGAATTTGGATGTGAAACCGTCAGACCTGAGTTTTATCCTCATTTATACTTTTAAGGGCTGCAATAATTTCTGAATCCATAATTGGGGAGCATAACGCCTCAGTTTGGGTTTTAGTAATGGGAGTACCGATAGGTACATCAGATGGGGACGACCCAGTCAATGTTGATTTGTTAAGAAGAGATGAGTAGTACCCACAAATTGCATTGGCAATATCATCATTTTTTGAAATAGCATTACCATCTATCTGAAGTTCCTTTATCAGATTTGTATTGCGTCTCTCCTTAATAGAGTAGTAGAGAAATTTAAGATTGTCATCAGAATGAGAAAGTCAATAGAGTTTGGCTCTTTGTTTTGCCCATATGCTCTCTCTTTCCGGACCACTTCCCCATATCAGGCATTAATATCTTTCCAAATTTTGGAGGTAGATTGGATTGGAGGGATCTTTTCAAGATTTTCCATATGATATTCTGATCATCTTTAGCATTCTAATTTGTTGCTCAAGGGAGATAGATTCCAGTTTTTTGCACTTAAGATGATCCTTTACAATTTTAAGTTTCTTGAACAGTACAAGAATGGGATCTCCACTGACATAGACCTGCCAAGCTTTGGAAACAGAGTCAAGAAAATTTTGGTTCAGCACTCAATAATTTTTGAAAATAAACCTGTGATTCTTTTGCTGAGAGTCCTGAAAGGAGACTATCAAAGGGGAGTGGTCTGAGGTTAAAGGAGAGAGAGCCTTATAAGATGAGGTGGAGAAGATATCAGCATTGCACAAAGCCCTGTCTATTCTTATCTTTATATGATTGTCCAATCTGAGATTTGACCAAGTGAAGCAGAGTCCTAAGCAAGGTAGATCAAGAAGTCCTGAATCATGTACACAATCCTTAAAATTAGTGAGCCGGTTTGGGGGAATAGGATTGCCACCCAATTTCTCATTAGAAAATAAGACACGCTTGAAGTCACCAATCACCAACCCAAGGATCACCATGAGGAAGAAATCTGTCGAAGGAAAGCCCATAGCTCCCTTCTATCTCTAGCATCACAGCATAAATCTAGGTGATGAAATATGTGGGGCATGAAGGGATAGAGATCATCCCATGGATAAATTGGGCATTTATGCAAGTAGGGGTAAAGGATGGAATGGGGTTCCATTTGATTCATATTCTTCCACCCAAACAAACATCAAAATTATGGCAAAGATTCTTCATTAGGAAATAGATAATTTTCTAATAAAAGGGGATCATTGCTACTTTCAAAGCTTATTTTGGTTTGATACAAAACATGTCAAGGTGATTGTCTTTATAGTTGCACAATCACGGATCCGGCCTTCAGCCAAAAGGCCTCTCACATTTCAGCAACCAAACTTATGGGGAGGCATAGGGACAGCAAATCAATGATTATTGTCTTTCTTCTTAGGCCTAAGTGAGCAAGGGGACTTGGATTTTTCATTGTTCAATTCAGATTCCCGATTTTGGGAATAGAATCTTGAGGACAGATGAGAATGATTTAAATGGAGAGCAACCAAAGACTAGTGACAATGGAAAGGTTGAGAATGGATTGAATTTCAGCCTCCCCAATAAAAATAGGATTTGATTCTTCATGGGTAGAGTTAGAATGGGATTGAGATGGAAGCTGATTTAGATCGTTTAGGGAGGTGATGGGATAGGAAGGAAGGGTAGTAGCAGCAGCATCATCACTGGGAATATCAGAGGGGGTCTGTGCAATAGGTTGCACAAGATTGGGAGGGGGAGAGAGAAGAGAAGGGGGCAAGTTGGTCTCTTTAGGAGTGGTTTGAGGATTCCCCGTAGGGAGTCTGAAAGGTCTAGGGGCAGGCATGTGACTCAAGCTTCTTCCCCTGGCTGGAGGGCGAATAGGTGGGTTAAGAGGATAGTTCTTCTCATCGTGTGAAAAAAGTCATGCATTTTGGACAGGCTCTGGGCTTCCAATCGTAGTGAACCACTTGCTCAACTTTTAAGCCATTAAGATTTAAAGGAATGGATTCAGGGAGGTGTGATGAGGGACATACTTGAACACAAACCCGGGCAAAAGTCAATCGAGCTTTTGAGGCGGTAAGATTGTCCATTGCTATAGGTATACCGATTTTATTAGCTACTTTAGAGAGCCCATCATCATTCCAACAGCATAAGGGGAGGTTTGGGAGCTTTACCCATAAAGGAATGTCAGAAATTTTCTTTTGATCGGAAGTCCCATGACCATTCACGATAAAGGGTCTCCCATTTAGAAAGCAAGGTCCATCATTCCACATCATGTCATAGTTTTCTTTGCAAGAGAACCGAAAGAGGAAAAAATCCCCCTCTATGGTTAACAAGTCTAGGTGACCTTTGAATGCCCATTTGCGTTTGACCGCAGCAAGAAGGGATCCGTAAAAAGATCGTTTCGATGGCCTAACCAGGAGAGCTCCCATTCCTTGACCGCTTCCAATGCTGAGAATGAGACTTCTTTCTCAGACGAAGGTTTGAAGGAAAGAGACAGGGAGTTTCTATTTTCCTTATGAGAAGTTAACAGGGCCTTCCAGTTCCAGGAAAGAGGAGGTGAAGGATTCGGAGGGTGTTGATCGGGGTTTCTAGCAGCCCTCGTTTTAGGAGCCAGATGCGGAAAGGAGGAGGTCGAGGCAATATCCATAACACACAAAAAACCGGACAAGGCTATGGAGGGAAGATCGGGCCCCCAGCCACAGCCGGAGGCCACCTACTCGAGGAGAGAAAAAGGGCCAGACAAGGTAGAGAGTGCAGATCCGGCAGAGGAGAAGGGGGAGAAAGAACCATTTATGCTGGAGGGGAGAGAAACCTAACCGCGCTCATACTTTTCAGTTATTGATGGATAGAATTTAATAGTTCAAGAATCTCTTAAAAATTATATAAATAAGATTTATTTTATCTCTTTAGTATCAAAGTTAAATGAGCTTGTTGGTGAGCTACTTTAAATTCATAAAATAAATTTTGAGTTTGGGCTTAAACTTAATTATAATCAAATTCAAGCTTCAAGTTGAAAATGACTCGAACTCAGCTTAACTTAAATACTTATAATCCAACTATAAATCAAATTAAGTAAAATTATTTGCTGAGTCACTTTTAATGTCGTCAGCGAACGTCATCCATCTAGTTGATGGTCACTACTAATAATTGACTATTGGTGCTATCATAATTCTTCGACAGCTTTTAAGATTTATATTATTTTTGCTTAGAACAAACAAAAAAAAAAAAATCAAATTTTTATTTTGTATCTATTTTAAAAGGGAGATTTATATACATACCACACAATTTTTATGTATTTACACATCTAATATCTAAAGTTAGATATTTACTTATCTAACACTTTTCTATGCTTAAAAAGGTGCATTTCACTTTTAAAAAGTGAATAAAGTGATATTTTTAATGTAATATTGAAGATTAGGATATTATGTATGTAAAAATTAAAGTTTAGGTGTTAGATATGTAAATACATAAGAATTGTCTAGTATGTATGTAAATCTCCCATTTAAAAATTATAAAATATTTTAAATACATTAAAATTTTTTCGCAATATTTCTTTTTTATTAAAGCAAAAGACTACTGAACGAAATGGGAAACTCATCCTTTGAATTCAAACACACTGATGAAGAAGAAAAGGGACGGGTAATGAGAAACATAACTAGTAACCTTGCAATAATAGAGCTTCTCTTATTCAGACACATAGTTTCTCTAATTTCAGGAATAATAATATAACTAAAATGCATTAGAACAAAAAAATGTTTTCTTGCTAAGACATTAATTACTTGCAATCATCTTATATTGAATATATATATATATATATATATATATATATCATATAATAATTTTTAAACATTTATATATCTAACATCTAAACTTTGATATTTATAAAAATAATATTATTTTAAACATAAAAGATATATTTTATTTTAAAATATTAATAATAATGTTATTTTATATAAATATTAAATTTAGCAAAAAATTTAAAAGCATCTTTTAAATCGTAATTAAATAAACAGTTTAAAAAATTTTCAAAGACAGCTCGCTTAATAGCGACTAATAAAATAATTTCTTTTAAAAGTGGCAACAGAGATTGGGACACGATCCCGATCTCGACGCTTTCTCCTCCCCTAGAAAAACAGTCCACGCTCCGCCGCCATACTGGTCACTTTACTGGCCGATCACTCACGCCGCCCCTCGCCTTCCGCCTCACCAACATCGGATCGACCTCCTTTCAGGGAAAGAAGGTATATTTTGTATCTTTTGAAAATAAGTGAGTAATATGTGAATGTGCATGTATATGTTTTATTTTATGATATTTTGTAGGAAAACTTAATGTGGATTTGAGTGTAGAAAATTTGGTTTTCTGTATAGTGTGACATGCTTTTCTTTGTGAATGTGATATGCTTTTCTTAGGTATAGTGTTTTTATGTGTGAGAATGAGAAAGTGTATCAAAAGGAGAATGGAGAAAGTGTATCAAATAGGTATAGTGTTTGTGAATGTGATATGCTTTTCCTTATATTATTTATGGAGAATGGAGAAAGTGTATCGGGGAGATTCAAATATGAAAAAAAATCGAAGCTATGCTAAAGTCTAGATTTGTAGTCTTGATTATTCTTAATATTCTTCTACATTTATAAATTAATGATGTTCTCTTTCCCAAATGAGTAGTTATGCTAAACTGATTTGAAGAATGTATTGTAAGTTTAAAATATTTATTTTTGTTGTGATTTCTTATGTTTAAAATATATAATTGAAAACTGAATTAACAATGTGAAGCTTGTGTTGAACCTAAAAAGACACTTTTTAAATAGAATGCGACGCATGTGAGATTTTGTTTATCTTCCTATTTTTGAGATAAGTATGGGAGAAGCATAATTTTTCTATCAATAGACTTAACTTAACTGTTTGGGGTCATTTTTAAAAAGTATACTTTTCCAATCATTTCGTAAGTCAGATATTTGATTTCTTTGATTTTTTTTTGTTTGTGAGATGAAGATTAATTTAGATAATTTAAACAAGTAGTTTTCAAGATTCCTCGCCTCGATACACATTCAAAATATGAGTTCGACATGATGTTTAGTGCTATATATTATATCTTAGTGACGATTTCTTCCCTATGTATAGTGGTGGAAAAAATCGTCCTATATTAATTTTGCACCGGGCTGATTTTAGCAGCGTACAAAATCGAATCATGCAGTCACTAAAAGTTGATTCAACATGGTTCAGGATTAATCTCATATGTAGGTTTTCTGTTGGTGCTAGTTTCATTGCTATACCATTAAATGATGATGAAGTTTGTGAGTCGGTCATTAAAAGCAGTGTACAACTTGTTGTTGCGTAAAATTGAATTGAAACCAAGATGATACCAAGCTCATAATTATATCAAGATGAATTTCCTATCAAACATTCCAACACCATATACCGCCATAGGAACCATATCATTGGTAAGTTTTTGAACTGCTTATCTCGACATATTTTCATCTTAACCTTATACACTACATTCAAATGCACATCGATGATGTAGAGGTATCTCTGATCTCCTATTCATGATCCTCATATGGCCTCAACTTTGCAACTATGGGTGAGAATCGTGATCGGTTGTTCCTCCGTAAACCGGGATGAGGGCTAAAACAATGCATCAATGCCTGCATTAAGGATGACAGTGAAGGTGATATGAGAGAACAACACTATCCAAATGCTAGAACCAGTTAGATATTGAGAGATTATGCTAAAAAAATAATGACCGTTGAAGAAAACATGTTTAATAATAATGACTACATTCGAATGCCAACCCAAGAATGGGATGAAGAACTAAACTTTGATGACCTCCCAACAAATTCTATTTTTCTAGAAGATAATTTCATTCCAACAGACCTAAATGAAGGAATGTGTTTCCATGACAAGAGGCACCTTAAATTTACCATCCAGGGTTGGTCAATAATAAATAATGTGGAATATATGACAAGTGATTCTAATAAAATAAGGTTCACGATACTTTGCATTCATAGCAATCATTCTAGTAAGCCATGTTTGTGGCGGCTACATGCTCATGCGAGCAAGAGGCTTGGTGGTGTCTGGGTGATTTCCAGTATGTCGGGCCACACACATGTTCTCATTCCATATTGAGCGGCCGGACATAGGTGATTACCTCTCAATTATTAGTTACTACATCCGAGTCATTAGATGTCGGTTGGATTTGAAACCGAGAAAATTATCGGTCGCATAATCAAAATTTAACATTAAAGTTTCCTATATGAAAGCATGGGATGCCCGAGAAAGGCTATACAAGTTATATTTGGCGGTAGGGATGAGTCATACCGTTCGATTATGCTTGTTGTATCACATCCAGTCAGCGATTACGGCATTTTCAATGTATTTTACGGGCATTTGGACCATCTATATCAGTTGGCAATTATGTAGGCCGGTCTAAGTCTTGATGATACTTTCCTCCTAGGAAAGTATAGAGGTACTCTAGCGTTGGTATTGATCTAATAATGATTTGTTCCCTTTGCATTTGCAATTGTAGAATACAATGAGTCCTGGATTTGGTTTATCATGACATTCTTTGGAGTTGGTTCCATTTATATGCAGCGACGATTTATGTATTATATCGGTCATTACGGATTAGTGCGTGGATGCCGTGAAATTTTACCGGCAAAACACGCCTTTTTTGCGCCATCTCAGGAAAAACTTCAAGAAGGCATGCCGATCGATGGGAATTCGATATACTAAATTGTGTGCCGAAAATATATTTGGTGCAATACAACGACATTCACATGTTGACACGCTACATTACAAACATAAAAACATTAAACCAGGAGAAGTTGGGTCTAGCAGAGATGTGGCGAAGTGGGCATTGTGGTCAGAATGCGGTTATGACACAATGACTACTAACGTCGAATATTTCAACGGTGCTAAAAGCGGCTTACCAATTTAGGCTTTAATAACATCAATTTTCTATAACATTATTGTCGTCTTCAACAAACGACTAGAGACAGTTTCTCACCTTATCCAAGTGAATGATTCGATTTTTGCTCCATGTGTGAAAGCTCAACTGCAACAAAATGAGCGTGAAGCATGAAGATGCTCAGATCCTACACGAATAAACGTAACTAAATTCCAAGTTTTCACAATGTCCTCCATATCATTCAAGGTTGAATTACAAGACCAAGCTCGTTGCACTTGTACATGCAGGTAGCCCCAGTTACTGCACATTCCATGTCCACATGTCATTGCTATAATGGGGCAACGTCATGTAAATCATTCAGAATATGTTTCCCCATACTACACTCTACAAATATACCACAACACGTACGAAGCTCATTTTCATGTCATTCCCGATCGGACTGACTGGCCAATGTATTTATCTAATCATCGTACAATTGAACTCGCACCACCAAATGCTAGAAGGCGCACTGACAGGCCTAGGACACGGTAATATGCAAATACAATGGATGAGAACGTTCAGTGATCCAACAGAATCTATGGACTATGCAAAAATTCTGGGCATAATAGGACTACTCCCGCAAAGCGACAGTGTTGTTTTAGTTATTTGTTTGTTTCTTTTAGACTTATGTACATGAATATTACATTATTTTCTCTCGGACTTATGTACTTGAAATGTATTATGGGTATTAATATTTCTTTACCAATATATGGTCTTTATGGATATGATCATGTATGCTGAAATGTTTTCCTAATTTTTGTATTTATGTGAGATTAGTTGTAATGTATAATTAATTGCACTATGTCTCTCAGACTTAGTGTTAACTGAAATAAATCAGTAAAAAAAATCATGTACTGAAATTTTTTGTAAATTTAGCTGCACTTATGAATTTGTAACGCCACATTTACTGACATCCAATCCCAAATGTTGTTTACAATACAGGTGACATGACGACAGAGGAAGCAGGAGCTACTAGACGTCGGTACATGAGGTGGTATCGGTCCTGGGCCTCCTTATACATGCTTAGGGCTCCGACCATTCCGCCTACCACCTACTATCCTCGAGCTCCTGGAGAGAGATTGATGGTGAGTACTGAAAAATTGTAAGCTATTCAAATTTTGATATGTTATGCGAACTAAATTATATAATTGCTTCAATGGGAGCATATCTTGGACACACAAGATATTTTCCACCTTATTTTGGGAGAGATATGGATCTGATTTTCAAAGACAATCAATACATGAGGAGATATGTAGAAACTACATAGGGGCATGCACATATCGGATAGCGGTATAGAGATTCAATGATGTCGGTTCTTACACCTTCGTCTTCCCAACCACATACTGTAGGATTTGACGCAGTCCATTGTTTATACTTGTCGGTCCATACAGTTACCCATATAGCACACCTACTCTGTATCCTTATCAGGAAGCCATATTCAATCCATTTCAGTCATGACAGGCATCATGCTCTCCTACGTATCCTCACCCACCAGTCTACATGCAGCTGATACACGCAGTGTACCCCACTGCCCCCTTTCAAGTAGGACCATCACATGAGATAGCCGATGTTACACCCATCGATGATACAGAGGAGGCCACTGGAGGAAGTCGCGGCACCATCTGAAGTCCTCGTGACCTCCGCACCTGACTGTCAGGGGTGAGACACTTCCGGAGGCGTAGTCGTTAGATGTCTTAGTTGTCATATGTGGTTGTGGATCATCGATAGCTTGATGTATTACTGTCGTTATTTTATATTTTATCTATGCATCGCTTATTTATTTATGTTACATATTTCCAGTTTAAGTGAATTGTATTTTTTCTGCGAAGTATCGTATATTTTTTTTTTTTTGATATTGAATTGTCCTTTTTTAAAAAATTTGTAGAATTAGATAAGTTTAAGTGAAAAAATTTTACATAAGTAAATATCTAACTTTAAATGTTAGATATGTAAATACATAAGAATATGTGTGATATGTATGTAAATTCCTTTTTTTAAAAAAAATATTTTACACTGATGTTACTTATGTGAATATATAAGAATTGTGTGATATTTATATAATTTCTACTTTTTTAAAAAAAAAATTTATTTTTTAACCGATCGTCCGTTTAATGGCAGGCGCATTTGATGTATGGTTAGCGTCGATCGCATAATATATTTCAAATTTTTTTTAAGCTATTTTCTAATTATGATTTAAAGATGCTTAGTTTAAAAAGCCATTAAATTTTAAGTATTTGATATATATATATATATATATATATATATATATATATATATATATATATATATAAACGCCCAATTATTTTTTAATCTTTTCCTAGTCCGTTAATTAATTTTAAACAAATCCAAAATTATATTTTAACCGCGGTGAAGACATTAATTCTCTGACTTTCGGAGCCTAGCGCATTAATTATTTGATTTAATTGCATTTTAGGAAAGAAAGTGAAAATTACGCGTTTTGTAATTATTTATTTTTACAGAGAATTGAGCAATCCTCTTTTTGCCAGATCGAGACCGGCCACAAAATGCTTCGTGTGCCTCAATGTGTTATTAAATTTAATATCTATGAAAATAATTAAAATTTTAAATAATATTTTTTAAAGCATTAATGGGTCGTAATTTAGAAGGGCGAAATGGTAATTAAGGTTTGAATGCAGTCACCAGGAAAGTGGGCGTGCGCGCACGTTAGATGACGGATCTAAAAATGTAATTAAAGTCTTCACCGCGGTTAAGTCGTAAACTGGGTTCAATCTCTTATCATCACTTTCTATTTACCTTCTTCCCTCTTGAGGACTGAGAGAGAGAGAGAGAGAGAGAGCTCAACTCTGATTTTTCTTTCGCTGGGCGTGACTTTGATCTGTGATCCCGTATCTTTCTGTTCTTTCTCTGCCAACGCAAAGCTCCTTGCTGAGCTCTAATGGATTAGTTTGTCAGAAAGCGGTTTGTTTTCCTACCCCATGACTCTTTCCAGATTAACTGAGATGCTTTCTCCTGCGTTTTCTTCAGAGCTTGCTTGTTCTGTAATCTGATGCAAAATTAGATTATTTTTTTTCCTTTTTTTGCTTTATTGGCATAATTTCCTTTGTTCAAAGTGTATTAAATTGCTAAACTTGATACTTTTACATGACTATGTTTCTCTGTTACTATGACTTTTGTCTCTTTTGATGATTTCTGCTGCGTTCTCTGTGGCAGCTTCTTCTGCCCTGTAAATCTGATGCAAAATTGATGTTTTTAATAGTTTTCGCTGGCGAAAAAAAAAAAAAAAATCAAACTTTGATTTTTTTAATGAGTTTCTTGCTCTATTCCTGTGAGATTAATAAATCATGTTTGTTTCTCTCTCTGCGCCGAGTACCTTTGTCCTCCTTTTCCTGTTGGTATGTCGTTTCATGATTGCTAAAGGTCGGATTTTTCATTCTTTGGGGCATGGGATTCTGGTTTTTGAGGCTTTAAACCTTAGAATTTTGGGAATTTGTCTCGATTCAGTTGAAACGGACCGGTTTATTATCAGTATGTATTAATTAGTTGAAGGTGGAGAGAGGGATGAATTAATATTGTCTATTGATGTCGGCTCGTCTTCTTCCTTCCTTAGTCGTCTCTAATTTCTATTATTTTATTTGGTCTTCAGATTCAGTATGATTATCTTATTATCATCAGATCTAGGGTCTTATCTTCTGGTGGATCCCCTGTTTTTTTACCCTGCCAATCTCAGTTTTATATTGCTTTTTAATTTCACTTTTAGATTTTTGTTTATCTTTTCGATACCTTTTATCTTTCTGCTTCGGAATTGTATGGTCTGCATTTATTGTTCGAGAACATGATTCGATTCATTTTATCCCTTTTTTTTTCATTTGTAGTACAAGAGAAAGAAATGATTTTGTTTTATTGAGAACAGTTTTTTTGTGTGTTATATTTCTCCAAATAGTTTTACGGATCTTATTAATATAAACATAACTATGATCTTGGACAGTTTAAATGCTATTTTTTTACTGTAGCTATTGTAGATCTTGGTGAAATCTCAGAATTGAATATCATTAATATTCTGTGGATGTATTTTATATTATTTTTCTATGAATTTCTTTCTGTGTTCTCATACATCTTAGTTATATTATTATTCATGAAATTAGAGAAATTATGTGTTCCTGAGTAAGAGAAGATCAATTATTGCAGGAGTTACTGGTTGGTTTACTGATAAGCTATCCCCTTTCTTCTTCATGGGTGAGCTGGCAATTGAAAGCATGGGCTTCCCATTTGGCTTAGATTTTTCACATTTCACGCCTCTTGGCCATGACAAAATGTCAGCTTTGTCTCCGTAGTCCAACCATCGCCGACTTCCGATCTCTCATCTCCAGCATCATCCCTGCGGTGACTCTGCCATGATTGAAGGAGATTTGGTCGACCCGCTGCCTGAGAACTTCCCTGAGGGGATGCCCGACGACGAAGAGAGTGACGAAGACATTGATGTCGAAGAGTTGGAGCGCCGTATGTGGAGAGACCGGCTGCGCCACAAACGACTGAAAGAGCAGCAGAACGCTAAGAACAAGGAGCTCGGCGATTCCCTGAAGCATCGCCAGTCCCAGGAGCAAGCAAGGAGGAAGAAGATGTCGCGAGCGCAGGACGGAATTCTCAAATACATGTTAAAAATGATGGAGGTATGTAAAGCTCAAGGCTTTGTTTACGGGATCATTCCCGAGAAGGGGAAGCCCGTGAGCGGTGCTTCTGATAATCTCAGAGGCTGGTGGAAGGAGAAGGTCCGATTCGATCGCAATGGACCTGCTGCAATTGCAAAGTACCATGCTGATAATGGAATTCAGAGCCCATGAGCTCAACTCCAGGCTCGTCAGTCCCCACTCATTACAAGAGCTTCAGGACACTACGTTGGGATCACTTTTATCTGCACTGATGCAGCACTGTGATCCTCCTCAGAGAAGGTTCCCGCTTGAAAAAGGGATTCCTCCTCCATGGTGGCCTACTGGAAAGGAGGAGTGGTGGCCTCAGCTCGGCTTCACAAGCGACCAGCCTCCTCCTCCCTACAAGAAGCCTCATGATTTGAAGAAGGCTTGGAAAGTTGGTGTCTTGACCGCCGTCATCAAACACCTCTCTCCTGATATTGACAAGATTCGCAGGCTTGTGAGGCAATCAAAGTGCCTGCAGGACAAGATGACGGCCAAGGAGAGCGCGACTTGGCTTGCTGTTGTGAAGCAAGAGGAGGACATGTTCAGAGATCTACATCCTGATGCTTGCCCTCCTCCATCTTCTGCGAACAACTGTAATGGGACAATATCGTTTAGTAGCAGCTGTAGTGAGTATGACGTTGAAGGCGTCGACGATGAAGATGACAAATGTGGGGAGGTGATGAAGAACCAAGATCAGATAGACATGAATAATGTGTTCAACATGTGTGGAGGCTCAGGGAATGAGGAGTTCATCAAAAGCGAGCAGCTACCTGCGAGCCTGAGATGATTCTGAATCAAGGAACTGGATTCAACAGTGAGAATACTAAATTCCCGCGAACTGATTACCAGTCATTGAGGAGCAATCACCTGCATCTAAACAGGTACCCAACAAATCAGCCGGCTTTCGTATTGTCTTCCGGTTTCCAACTAAATGAGAACAAACCACAGATAATTCAAATGCCTCAGCTTCTGCTCAACCAGCCAAAGCTAGCTTCAGTTAACTTGCAGCCCGCAGTCTCCAGTCCTTTCAGCCTCTCTGGCCTCGGCCTTCCAGACGATGGGCAGAAATTGATTGCTGAGCTGATGAATCAGTATGACACTAATATGAATCATGGTAAAGTTCTGAACGAGGTTCGGACGGGCAATGAGGTGCTGAAAACTGATACCGTTCCTGCCAAATGAGGCAATGGGCAACTTTTTCGGTTCTGCGAATAGTGTCAGCAGCAGCGGCGGTGGCTGCCTCTTTGAAGAAGTAAATAGTTCTCAGTTATGTCCCTTTCGCGAGGAATTTGAGCAGATGGATCAGATTTACCAGACCCAAGCAACTGATATGAGTAATGACTTCAGATTTGGGTCTTCTTTTGGCACACCGGCCACAGAATTCGCTGATTCGATGGCTCGAGGTGGTGGGAGTTGGTTCTTCTGACATGAATCTATTAAACAGTAAACTGCTAGCTGTGTTGATCTACTGCTCAGCAGAGTGAGCATTTCTAGCTGAAATATCTAAGTTTTGTTTCAGGTGATCTCCTAGTAATGTTTGCTCCTTTTTTTCTTCTTCTTTGTTGCGTAGGAAATAGGAAGTCAATCTCAGAATGTGATGCTGAGACGGACTATATTTTATTAGGTTTTTGGGCTTGAATTCATTGGGAGATGATGGATGCTGTTGTTTCAAGTCCTTCCTATTGATGTTTTATGTATATTTTGTGCTTGAAACAAGTAGGGTTTTCTTATCACATAGCTATTTTTATTGCTTTTATGTAGTTTATCTAATAAAAATTATATATTGAGAAGTTGTTTCTTATGTTTTTATGTACTTTAATGACAATGTTAAGATAAATGTATGGTAAAATTATAGAGAGTAGGTTAAGAAATAGAGTGATTGCATTAGTTGTTAGGTTGTGAAGCTTAATTTTTTTGTTATAAATTTCACTATTAGTTGAGGCATTTGAGAATTTTATTTATGGATTATTTTATTAATGATATGTTAAGAATTTTTTTTTTTATAATTTTAAATTTTCATTTATATAGGTGAGGACATCTTCTTTGTGCATGAATTATTATTATAATTCTTCACAATCAAATTATAGTTAAATATTTAACATTCACAATAGAATATAGTATTAATGGGGCCAACTTACATAAAATTTGTGTGTTTTTGTATATGTATCTTCTTTTATATTTTCTATATTCTTTTTTTGGTGTTTAATTAGGTTTCATATTTTTTTTTTATGTTGACAAAAAAGCTCACAAATGTATATCTTAGAACTCGCGACCCTTGAAAGAGAGCGAAATCTGACGATCAATTAGTATAAAATATGTTAGTGGGTGCTAATCAATCTGATTGATAAGAGTTTCGAAATTTATTATCAAGATCTTATGTTAAAATTCTGCTTACAGTAGAATAAAGTTCTACCTTACACAGATTTGTGTGAGCAAAAAATAAAAAAATTAATTAGTTTTTTAGTAGAAAGCGCTTTTATAAGAATAGTAGATAAAATTAATAAAAAAGATGAGAAGAAAACTACTCTAAAATGAGATTTTGATAAATCTTACAGCAAATAGATGACAAAAAAGAAGGATGATGATGATGATATTTCTGGTGTTTCAGCATATGTATAAAATCATATTGGAAAAAAAAGTTTGGTGAATGAAAAGTGCGTTTGCGTGCGCGTTTTGGCCACTTGGAAAGCACTTTCAAGTGCTTTTCTCCTCTCTTTGCCGCTTATCTTCTTCTTTTTCTGCTTGTTCTAAAACCTTCACGAGTAAGTCATGAGTGGCAGAAGAAAAAGGGACAGATAGAAAGATGGGAAAAAGGCACTCAGTTGAAAAGAAACGTGAGATATGATTCAGATTTTATTTGAGGATAATTTATATTTATAATATTGCAGCGGTAGTAAGAAATAAAGCCAATTATTATTCATTTATTCTTATAGAGAATGTTTACGTTATTATTCAAATGTTGTATATATGTTTAGTTTTTACTTCTTAAATGTTTATATAGAGAAGTATTCATTCCCTAAAATTAATGTTAAATTGCCATTGAAGGTTTCTGTAATTTCAATTATAGAGTTTTATGGTAGCCATCATTGTAGACATTATCGTAATCTTCATTGTAGATTCTATGATAGCTTCTATTTATAATTTTTTTGATAGCCTTCATTAAATTTCGAGTTCAAATTCTTCTTTATTATGTCAAAATACATTTTGACTTATATTAATTTTCTAGCTATGCCATCATGCATTTTCAAGCGTAATGTCCACGTAACTTTTGTTCAATAGGAATTATCATTGCAAATCAATATAACTTTTGTCTATTTCTGAGTTCACCAATGCCCCAACCTAATCCGATCTAGCCAATTCATTGATCAATTGATTTGAGGCATTTTTCTTCTTCACTGATTGAAAGAAGCTTCAGCTAGTCAAACCATGTTGACTGGATTTTGATTGTCTCTCGATGATGTTTCTACTATCTATTCAACATGTTGCTAAGATCATTGAACTCCACATGATGAGCACAATTTTACGATGTGATTAGAAGTGAACTACTTTTATGGCATTTTTCCACCACTTTAAATTATGGATAAATGAATCTGATACCAATTTATTATGTTAATGTGATGCAAGAAAGATTTGATCAATTCATAAGTGAACTACTTTTATGGCATTTTTCTCTTAGTTGAAAGAAGTTTTAACTAGAAAACTCACATTGACTAGATTTTGATGCTCCGTTAATGATCCATATAGTATTTATTTGATGCATTGTTTGGCTCATTGAGATCTACGCGACGAGCACAACCTCGTATGTGATCAAATGTTGATTTCCACGACTTTGAATAATGGATGCATGAACTGACTTGACTCTAACACCAATTTATTGTGTCTGTTGCGTGCTAAAACCGTGCGGTAGAGTTCGCCTTAGCTTTGTTGTGAAGTCCATACGCAGTAATTAAAGAGCTAACAAGAGACCTGCATTGAAAAACCTCGAAAACCACGGCCTAGATAAAACTTATGTATCTGCTGAGTACAAAATCTTCAACGGATTACTGAGGCATATGAGAGAGGAATAAATAATGAATGAGTATTCAATGATGGTGAGATCTGGGGTAACGGTGGGAGTCTGAGAGACGGTGGTGGCGGTGGTGATGTCATGAGGCGAGTCTTGATCTTCTTGGGATCGATCTTGCTTGGAGGATCTTGAGCTTGAGCTCTCTCTTCCTCACTTGCTTTTCCTCCTCTTCTTGACTCTTCCTTTTCTTTGGGTTCCTCTCTTCTTCCTTGCTTGGACTCTTCTTCTTTCTTTGGACTCTTCCTCTTCTTCCTTCTGCACCTCCTCTTCTTTTCTTGTTTTGACTCCTTTTCTTCTTTTCTTGTTTGCTCTTCTTCTTCACTTCACTTCACTTGGCTTGGCTCTCCTCAATAGGAATGAAGGCTGTTATATAGATGGGAGGAGGCGTCTAAATTTGTTAAGCGTACCACTCCCTCGATCGGACTCAGATGATTCCTTTGATCATTTGATGTATTTTGAGCATTTGGATGCCCAAATGAAGTCAATTATGAGATCTTAGGCTCGTTAGATCCCTCGTCGAGGCCTTCGATTTATAAACACTCCACATTTGAGAGCTATTTTGGGATTTAATTGATGTCCCAAAGATTCAAATGATATTTTAAAGTTTGATCTCGATCGGTTTTAACTCAAAATCATATCGCTCGGCATCAAGATTTGTGTGTTTTGACAATGGTATTTTGAGAGAGTCATATCGATTAAGCTTCAAAATTCTATAAGAACATAATTAGCATATACATATGAATACAAGAATTCAATATGGCTCAACAATTTGCCTACATCTATATCATACAACAAACTCATCATTAAACCTTAAGAAATAAGCACTCAAAAATTCTTCTCAGAACCTTCGCACATTGTGGGCTCCGAAAATTCGCCACCGATCTCTTTTGATGAAAAGAGTGTTTTAAAGTATCGGTGTAATTTTCAGAAGACAGATGAGATAGTAGATAAAACACTACCCAGAGATTTCGTTCAAATTTGGTGAGAACTTTAGCTCTGGTTCTAGGTTTCCTATAGGCGCAAGCCCCTATAGTTAATTACTCCTCCCAATAAGTGAGAGAAAACTTTCAATTAAGGCTAGTCGTTAGATTGCAAAATGCGCAGTGTAACAGCAGCATGTGGAGTTTCAAAATTTAGATTATGAAATTTATCATTTCAACTTAAACCGGATGGTTGGGGGAATGATGACGTGTTCGATTTAGATCCCATGGTTCCGTCATCTCGGGCCGTCGTGGTCCCCAATCTACTTAGTCAGAGGAGGTAGTTGACCCAACCTGACAGAAGAATCCTCATCAGCAATATATGGGTTACGTAGTCCAAGAAATTCTTGTAGACCTGGGATGGTGTTTGTCTAAGGAGATAATCTTAAGTCTACCTTAGCTAATAGAGGGATGTTTGCCTTATCAAGTATACCATATGATTCACAACTCAAAGCGAGCTTAGGGAGCATACCGACTACGGTGTGTCATAATATAATGGGCCGGGCGGCCAAACCACCCGTCGAGGACTCAGTCATAACGCTTCATCCGTGGAGCTCTACTTCCTCAGTTGAAGGACCTGTACATCCTTCTTGGCAAAAGATTGGTTGAGAGTGAACATGTAACACTTGACGTTGGCTCTTTTTGTGAGAGTTTTTTAATCTTTCATGACAGGTTGTGGAAGATGGATAGATTGAGTTTTGCTTTAAGCTTTAATGATATAATTTCATTTAGGCGATTTTTTTTATTGGCACTCAATTTGAGTTAATTAGATTTGAAAATAGAACCACATTTGAATATGTTTAAGAGGTTTAGATTCTGCCAACTCTGTTTAGCTGCTAACAGAGGATTAGATCTACGATCACCTGATAGAATCATCTTCTCAGATATTTCACTGATTTGAATCTCTTAATTAAGTTTTTAGGTTTTGTTAACCCGGACCTAGTCCTAAGACTAAACCGGGAAGCTGCCCGCGTAGCATCCTCAAACACTTGAATTTAAGCATTCAACATAGTGTCGCGACACATGCAGGTATATATAGATTAATTATTTATCTAAGGAGACAATCTTAAGTCTGCGCTTCTAACAGATATTTTTTCAGTATACTATGATTCACAATTCAAGGATAGAGCATGGGAGCATACGAATCATCGATCATAATATAATGGAGCCGGACCGACTAACCACCAGAGGACTCTAGTCACTTTCATTTGTGGAGCTTGGCCACGCAGTTGAGGATAGGGCCACGCCCCTTGCCGAGATTGATTGAGAGTGAACATACCGAACACTTGATCATTGGCTCGCTGCGGAGTTTGCTTAATTTATCACATCACAAACAATTACGGAAGGTGGATAGATTGATTTTGATTTAAGTTTTTAATGATAGAGTTTCATTTGAATACTTTTTTTAGATTAAAATTTGAGTTAATCTGATTTGAAAATTGAATCACATTTGAATATGTTTAAGAGGTTTAGATCCTGTCAACTCTGTTTAGCTACTAACATTAGATCGATATTACCAGAATCGCTTCGGACATTTCACCGATTTGAACCTCTTATTATAAGTTTTAAGTTAACCACCTACCCATATAAGACTAAACCTGGAAGTCGCTCAGCGAAGATCCTTAAACACTAATTTTTAATTCAACATAAGCACATGCGAGAATTTATAGTTTAACTAATTTCACCTAATTAGTGATTTTAAATATCGTAATTAGAATGCAATTCCATAATTTCTGATTAAAAGAAGCCTCCATGATTTTTATAAATTTTGATTTAGTATTGCCTTCTGTCTGCTTGTATCTTTGGTTGTAAATCCGGTGGCGTAGAAGATATTTTGATTTAGATTACAGTTTAACACACTACTGGCACTTAATTTACTTGTTGAGTTTTTATAATTTTTCCAACTTGATTATGCTCAATTTGAATCAATTTTGATAAGCTATGTCGATTTCAGTGTTTGTAGCTTTAGCCCCACTTATGCTTATTAACTAGCATAGTAATCACCTCCACATTCATATAAGAGTTATTAAACCTAATTTGAATTCCTCCTTAGATTTTGAGTTTATTTCAAATTTGTTGTGAATTTGGCATTAAAACCCCCCAAATTCTAATTAAAGCTTGGTTAATTTTGAGAAATAAGAAAAGAAAACTCACTTTCTCTCAATTCTGTAAAGATTGCAACTAGAGTTTGTAACTTTAATATTAGCTTCCCAAAGTTTGTGAGTTTAATTTTAGCCTCCCTCAAATTTCACTTAGATTTTGAATAAATATTCTATTCTTTCCAAAATTTTATTTAAAGGCTTTCCCCCTTTTTGCATTTGAATCTATAAAATTAGCTACAGGTTTTCCTACTTAGCGCTTCTAAGTTAGCCCATTTCATTCTTCCATGTTTCTAAGTCAAAAAAATTTGACAAAATTTCACCTCCTGTTATCCAGAGGGGACGGTATTTTTGCTTGCGTGCCAAGCGTGAAGTGTCTTCATGACACCATACCGATCTTTTCATCTCGTCACCCGAGCACAACGAGGCCTTTAAACCTGAAAGAAGACAAATGCAATATATATTTATTCCCCACCTTTTTTTAAGTCTGGAAATTACAAAATTTCTACAAAGATTTCATCTAGGGAGCGACATCTAACAACCTGGTTGGTTTAGAGTCGCCATTGAAGGTGAGGTGTCTTCACACCACACCGCTTTCATCTCGTCATGTTGAGTAACAACGAGGCCTTCAAACCCGAAAGAAACACATATGTATATATTCACATTCACAAATCCCATATGTTTTGACATATTTTACAGTACAAAGAAAGAAACCTTGGTATAGGATTGAGAATGGGTAAGGTGCGACGCCAAAATCGACAATAACATTTATGACTTTTCTTCCTCGATTTACAAGCAATGGCGTGAAGGCTAAATCGAGGGTCAGAATCGATGGAAGAATTCTCCCGATGATTTTCTTCCCGATTTGATGATTAAAATGGATAAAAGAAAGATCATGTCAAAATCAAGAAGACATGATGATTTTCTTCCCAATTCTAAAGCGGGATAAGTTTGGGTTAGTTTGGAGGTTGGACGAGCCAAAGAAGGGCTGGACGGGCCAAGGAATGTTGCTGACGGGCTGCAGCGCGGGTCAGAACGGGCTGCAGCGCGGGTCAGAGAGGGATTGCGCAGGCTGAACAGATTCTGGTCGCAGAACGGGCCGGCAGCGGGCTGCTGGCTGGAGGCACGGCGCGGGACTGGCCGGTCACGCGGGTCAGGAGCGGGCTAAACGGGCTGGAGGCACGGCGCGGATCTGGAAGAGGGACGGCGGGCGGCGACAGTGGGCCAGCGGGTCGGGTCGCGTGGAACGGCGGGGGACGGAGAGGGCCGGTACGCGGGTCGCGCGGGCTGCGGGAAGCCGGGACGCGGAGCGAGTTTGCGCGGGTCGATTGGGCCACGGGTAAACAACCGGCTTCTTTTCCTGTAACTCCTTGGACAAGGTTGCAGCTTTGTCTGCAAGACAGTTTTTTTTCATCTTCTACGGGAGAAAGGCTTCTTTTTCATCAATTTTGGCTTGATTATTATTTTCCAAAGTTTCCTTGCATGATTGTAGGGAAGCGATTGCAACTGAAGGAAACTTTGCTTCAGTAACTAAGATACTTTCATCATTTGATTTATTGTTAGAAGCAGGTTCTCCTCTGAATTTTCCTTCACCTTGTTTCTTCTGCTTCCAATTGATCAGCAACCGTTGTATCAAGAATTCTGTGATCATCATTGACTTGTGAAGGAAGGGGTTTTTTACTTCTCTTTGCAGCCTGCATTGGGATATAATACTCCTTGAACCGTTGTAAGGTGGATCGCATATGCCTTCGACTTCAGATTTTTTTTTTCTCGGCGGGGAGTGGCGCATCGGTGAAGAAGAGATCGAGACAGGCGGTGGCGCGGTCCAGCCACTTCCTCATCACCTGCACCCGCATGATCTCGCCTCTAAAGCGGAAACCGTGAAGGCAGAGGAAACGTGTTCGACGGCGACGATACTCGCAGTCGCGACAGCGTTGGTCTCAGCGAGGAGGCGGCATGGTCATCCGATGTAGTTTCGAGGAGAGAGAAAAGAGAGGAATTGCTTGCTGTTGCTTGTGGTTTTTGGCAAGAAAAATCCAGAATGGGATTTTTTTTTGGGGGATTTACATACATATCACGTCAAACATCATTATTTACATATTTAATACCTAAAACTTTCTAACACAATATTTCCCCTTCTCTCTCCCGTAATAACAAGAATCTCGTGAAGCTTCATCGGCTTTCTGGATTTGATGCTGCTCTTTGTCAATCCAAATGGCAAGGCTTTGGCAAAGTTCTAGAGGTATTCATGCGTCTTTTCCTAACAAAGATCAAACTGGAAAACAATATTCACTTTTTTTCTGATTTTTTTTTTTTTGCATCACGAGTACATTGATGTAATTCTCCGTAAATCGATTGATCAAATGATTGTAAATTGATTTCGCCACTTAAATCGCGAGGCTTGAATCTTACGACACATCGAATCATCTTCTTGTCATCTTTCCCATGTCCAAGCTTAAGAAATTCTTGCAGATTATGGTTGATGCTACGAAATTTTCTCTCAATCAGAACTCCATGCCGCTGCCTCCATGGCGATCACTTCCATATTTCTTCGCGCGCTGTTACGGGGAGAGACGGAAAGAGACGGAAAGTGATATGAACCCATATCCCCAAGCCAACAAAAGAAACAGAAGAAGGCCGGATAGGCTAAAGGATTTCACAAGTCCTCCCAAATATTAAACACTCAGAGAATTAATTACAAAGAAGAATAAGAATATAAGAAAATAAGACCAATATAACAGTTGGTACAAACAACAGTGAGCAGTAGGATGAATAAATCCAGCTATAAACAAGATAATATCTCCAAAAGAAGCATACATCTAACAAGATGCACCTCCCAAGGAACCATATACAACAGAGAAGTCGCTCAAAAGTAAAGGAAAGACCTTCCAATACATGTAATTAACGCCGGAGAGATTAGTAAAGCAAGACTAATAAGAATCAAGAAACCTAACTGAATACACGACAGAGGCAAGAAAATAAACAGAAATAATAGAAATTAGTTACAGAGCCCAAGAACATTCTAGAATATGAATAGAGATGAAGAAATCCAACACTATAAATAGGGATGAAGAAATCAAGAAAGGGTTGAAGAATTTATCTTAAGACTCTTTCTCACTCAGCCTCCTTCTCTCTCTCTCTCCCTCTCAGCTCAAACTCACGGTGGAAACCGGGAAAACCCAAACAGACGGCGAAATCCTGAGGCATCCTCCAAATTCTCTCAAGTCGTTCCGGCATCCTCGGGACATTCCTTGGGTCTTCACCGATAGATCTTCTCCCAGAAGAATCTCCGCCATCTCTCCCTAATCTTCTCCATCTCCTTTTCCCTAAACCCTAGCAGAGACGCAAAAAAAGGAAAACCAAGAAATGAATTAGGGTTTTACTCGACCCCGAATTGAATAGCTTCGATTGTCGACATCTTATCCACTAAGCTCATCCAACGCTCCTTGATCAAAAGCCGATCACCCCAGCGGATTGAACACCTATAATCCACGGGATAGATCATCGAAGCCGCAAGATCGAAGAACAAATCCAAGGGTTAGAAATAAACGCGGAAATCTGACGGCTCAAGTAAGAAGAAAAGAAGAACTCGATCCAAGGGAGCCCATCCAACGGCCGAGAAGAAAAGGCGCTAGATCCAACGGATCTAAAAGCTCCCGATAACGCTTCTTTTTACGGTTAACTCACTTGAAAAGGGTTTGACTCAATTTCTTGACTCAACTCACACCCAATGTAATCTAATTGGAACGAATGAGCGACTTCAATTCGGAAGGAATTTATCACTCAAGCTCATCCTCCAAAGATTAAAACATCATTTACAACGACCCATAATGCCTCCTCACACAAACACCATTAAACAAAGCAACAATCAAAGTAAACAACCTTCAGCAATTCGAGGCTCACTCCAACACAAATGGAAGAAAGAAGAAAGAAAGGATTGTGCTTCAATTGTGAGGAGAAGGACCATAAAGAGCATATATGTAAGTCCAAGTTATTGGCATTAGTGCCAATGATGACCATACATCAACTACCACATGATAATCACATGACCAATGGGTGCAAGAAGAAACATAAAACAAGCTTCAAATATCCCATTCAATGGGATAGGCAGATGATAATTATCTAAGTATAGAATAGTCTAAATATCAATAAGTATCATAGAATTAGCTAATATAAGTCGATATAGCCAATTCCATAAAGCAACCAAAGAAGTAATCGAATAAGAATCAACTCAAATCTCAACCAACAGATCCAAGTGGCTGATCCGACATAACTCGTAACGTAAACAAGCTCCAATATCAAATAAATGGCCATAAAAGAATACTACTTCCAATGACACAAATTGCTACTTTCATAATCGTGGGAGGAAAGTATCAATATAAGATTCGAGAAATAGATTCAAGAAAGAAAAAGCAAATTTTCAATTTTGACCTTGAGGACAAGGTCGGTGAGAGGGAGTAATGATATGAACCCATATCCCCAAGCCAACAAAAGAAACGAAGAAGGCGGGATAAAGCAAAGGATTTCACAAGTCCTCCCAAATATTAAACACTAGAGAGAATTAATTACAAGAATGAAGAATATAAGAAAATAAGACCAATATAACAGTTGGTACAAACAACAGTGAGCAGTAGGATGAATAAATCCAGCTATAAACAAGATAATATCTCCAAAAGAAGGAGAATACATCTAACAAGCACCTCCCAAGGAACCATATACAACAGAAGTCGCTCAAAATAAAGGAAAGACCTTCCAATACATGTAATTAACTAGAGATTAGAAAAGACTAATAACAAGAATCAAGAAACCTAACTCGAATACACGTGAAAAGGAAATTAAGAAATAATGTAAATTAGTTACAGAGCTCAAGAACATTCTAGAATATGAGAGATGCAAATCCAACACTATAAATAGGGATGAAGAAATCTGGGTTGAAGAATTTATCTCAAGACTTCTCCTGCTCACTCCTCCTTCTCCTTTCTCTCTCTCTCCCTCTCTCAAAACTCACGGTGGAAACCACGGAAAACCCCAAACACAGGCAAATCCGAGCATCCTCCAAATTCTCTCTGGTTCATCCTGGACATTCTACGGGTCTTCACTGGATAGATCTTCTCCGGTAAGAATCTCCGGCCATCTCTCCCTAATCTTCTCCATCTCCCTCGGTTTCCCTCAGAAACCCTAGCAGAGACGAACCGGCCAGCTGAAAAGGAAAACCAAGAAATGAATTAGGGTTTACTCGATTGATCAGACCGCCGATCAATACATATCCACTAAGCTCATCCAACGCTCCTTGATCAAAAGCGGATCACACGGGATTGAACACCAGAATCCACTCGGGATAAATCATCGCGCAAGATCGAATAAATCCGGTTAAAATAAACGCGAAATCACGGCTCAAGTAAGAAGAAAAGAAGAACTTCGATCCGGGAGCCCATCCAGAAGAAAAGGCGCTAGATCCAACGGATCTAAAGCTCCGATAACGCTTTCCTTCTTTTACTCGGGTTAACTCACTTGAAAAGGTTTGACTCAATTTCTTGACTCAACTCACACCCAACAGACCAATTGGAATGTAAGAACAGAGACTTCAATTCGGAATTTATCACTCAAGCTCATGCCTCCAAAGATTAAAACAACATCACTTACACATGCCCATAATGCCTCCTCTCAAACACCATTAAATAAAGCAACAATCAAAGTAAACAACCTTCAATTGAGGCTCACTCCAAATACAAAGAAGAAGAAAGAAAGGATTGCTTCAATGGTGAGGAGAAGGACCATAAAGAGCATATATGTAAGTCCAAGTTATTGGCATTAGTATGTCAATGATGACCATCAACCACATGATAATCAAAATAGCCAATGGGTGCAAGAAAGAAGAATAAGCTTCAAATATCAAACCATTCAATCCGGGATAGAGGCGGAGATAATTATCTAAGTATAGAATAATAAATACATCAATAAGTCATCATAATTAGCCTAGATATATAAGTCGATATAGCCAATTCCATAAAGCAACCGTGATGGAATCGAGCGTAATCAACTCAAATCTCAACCAACGATCCAAGTGGCATTGATCATAACAGCGTAAACAAGCAAATAAATGGCCATATAAAGAATACTACTTCCACCACACACAAATTGCTACTTTCATAATCAGGGAGGGAAAGTATCAATATAAGATTATGAGAAATAGATTCAAGAAACAGAAAAAGCAAATTTTCAATTTTGACCTTGAGGACAAGGTGGTGAGGGAGTAATGATATGAACCCATATCCCCAAGCCAACAAAAGAAAAGAAGAAGGCGCCTGATAGGCTAAAGGATTTCACAAGTCCTCCCAAATATTAAACACCAACATGAGAATTAATTACAAGAATGAAGAATATAAGAAAATAAGACCAATATAACAGTTGGTACAAACAACAGTGAGCAGTAGGATGAATAAATCCAGCTATAAACAAGATAATATCTCCAAAAGAACAGACATAATACATCTAACAAACAGACCTCCCAAGGAACCATATACAAGGAGAAGTCAAAAGTGTAAAAGGAAAGACCTTCCAATACATAGCCGAGAGATTAGTAAAACGTAAGAGACTAATAACAAGAAAAAGAAACAATACACACGAGGCAAGGAAATTAAATGTAAAATTAGTTCTGAGCTCAAGAACATTCTAGAATACAGAGATGAAATCCAATACTATAAATAGGGATGAAGAAATCTAGAAAGGGTTGAAGAATTTATCTCAAGACTTCTCCTGTTCTCACCGCTCCTTCTCCTTTCTCTAGTCTCTCTCCCCTCTCACTCAAACTGGAAGAAAACCCCAAAGCCAGGGGTCCCTCAAATTCTCTCTCAAATTTGGTTCTAGGCATGCTTTGGCATCTGGGGTCTTCTTTGGATAGATCTTCTCAAGAATCTTGACCATCTCTCCCTAATCTTCCATCTCCCTCTTTCCCTCGAAACCCTACAGAGAACCGAAAGGAAAACCAAGAAATGAATTAGGGTTTACTCGATTGATCCGTAATTGAAATGCTTGCCTTCGATTGTTGACATCGTTATCCACTAAGCTCATCCAACACTCCTTGATCAAAGCCGGATCACAGGGATTGAACACTGTAATCCACCAGATAAGAATCATCCGAAGATCGAATAACAAATCCAAGGGTTAGAAATAAACGCGGAAATCTGACGGCTCAAGTAAGAAGAAAAGAAGAACTCGATCCAAGGGAGCCCATCCAACGGCCGAGAAGAAAAGGCTAGATCCAACGGATCTCGATAACGCTTTTTTACTCGTAGGGTTAACTCACTTGGGTTTGACTCAATTTCTTGACTCAACTCACACCCAATCTAATTGGAATAAGCGAGCCAAACTTCAATTCAGAAGGAATTTATCACTCAAGCTACAGTTTATCAGCAAATTATAGTGATTAAAGACATATAACAGAAAAAGAACCTTATCAGAAAGGGATAATATTGTTGTGTTAGAAAGTTTTAGGTGTTAAATTTGTAAAATAGTAAGTTTAGATGTTAAATATATAAATAATGATGTTTGACGTGGTATGTATGTAAATCCCTTTTTTTTTTTTTATCGCCGTTGAAGGAGAGCGGATGGGAGAGCCATGCACAAGAGTGAGAAGCGGGAAGACGAGAGTGAGGGCTTCGTCGGTTTCTTGCTTGAGGTTTGAGGCTTATCCCAAGAAAAGAGGGGGAACAGTTATTTGCAGTTAAGAGAGAAAATTGAACGGGAGACGGGTTTTGAAAACAAACAGGGAATTAATAGACTCCTCTTTTTTAAAAAAAAATTAATTTTCCAAATATTAATTAATTAAAAAATAGATTTTATGCCGACATCATTATATGGTCAATGTATATATCAATTTAGGATAATTCTGATGTTCCAAATGCAACGGCATAGTCCGTTTCGTGATCGGAGGCCGTTTGGTTCAAGTCGGCGCCAAATTGAGTCAATTTCAGCTCGAAATGCGCATCGCCGCTTTCGCTTGCTCGATTTTTGCACAGACTTATCCTAATTGAGTGCGAACAATCTTATTTGATATATTTTTGCATTTCGAAATCAATAACATAATCAATTTCGCGAATGGAGGTCGTTTGACTTCGGCGTCTCGAGCCTCGATATGCAGCGTGCATTGGCGACTCGATTTATCGTTAGATTTTGCAATCATAATCAATTTCGACGCTCAACGACGGCCCGTTCATCGATTGGAGGTCGACCATTTTCTGACCGGTGTATTTTGAACCGATTTACGCTTCGTCGCTCGAAGTTAGACATGTAGGCCTGACTTTGACTTTGTGGAACACATATGGAGGTCGACACACATTCATACAAAAATTTTTTAGTATGATCTTAGTGACATCAAAATCGAATGTTATTAGATTCGCTGGATTTCTCTCATTCAAGTGTTTGTTTTATCTATAAGCACATAAAATTAATAAAATCATTTAGTCTCTGAAATATTATAATGAAATTTTCAACTATACTTTCAAAAGCCTAATTTAATATCAATTATACTTGAATCAAGTTTTTTTTTGTGATACTTTGAGTTCGCCTCATCAAAATATTCATTTAGATCATAAATTTATTGAAATCAAAATCCATATTATTTTAAAATAGATCTCGAAAGTTTTATTCACATATTTGTATAACATCCAAACTTGATTTGATTAATTTTTGATAACATATCACAAATTAATCCTTACAAACAACTTAATTAGAATATCCTAAATTTTTTGTACTCAATGTCACCTTTATTAATTTTGGTGTATATCTAGATATAAATTTGATTTTTTAGTCTGATTTTATTGTATTTGATCAGATGTTTTTTTTATTACTCTTTTCCTATATGCCAAGTTTTCTTACTTAAATGAACAAAAAAAAAAAAAAGGAATTAAAATGTAATTTGAGCAAGAGCAGGTAAAAGCAATATGTCCTTATATGCAAATTATTTTGACTTAATTATAGGCAAAATTTTTAAAATAGGCTTAATCCTAATAGGCACGAAATTTTTTTTTTTTAGCAAAATAGGCCTAGTCGTCCGTTGAACGGACGACTGGCTTTTTTTTATTTATAAAAAAGAACTAGGGAAACTTTCGTATTTTGTGGTTATCGGAGTCATATGATATCGGAATTGAGCAAACTTAGTATCATTGTAATCATAACAAAATTTTCTACAACTTTCTTCGAATAAATTTAAGATTGTGGCCGACACAGCAATTTTTTAATGAAAAATTGCTACAAAACTGAAATTTCGAGCATCTATCGATTTATATCGAGTCATGTGGATTCTAGTAAACTTGGTATCGTTGAAATTTTCTTTCTACAACTTTCATGTTGGTTAAAATTTCAGTGACCGATACGCAGCTTCTCTTATTACAATTATTTTTTAATTTTTTTTTGTTAATTATATCATAGTTATTCTAATTTTTTTTATATTAACTATTAATATCATTATCCGAGCTTTCTTTCTTCACTGTAAATGCTAATTAAGTGTTTAGTTAAAAATATATTTTAATCTCTTTAAGGATGATATTATAATAACATAAATGATTAATCTTTAAGGAATAATAAGATAAAGATGTTATGTATAAAAGTTCATTGAAGTAAGAGAGACTAAAATATATATATAGGATAATGATGAGATGATGTATGAAAAGCTACCCAAAGAAAAGCTGCTCTAAAGTTTCGCAAGAAGAATTTTGTAACGATTCATAAAATTGTGTATCACAATCAGAATTTCAACCAACATGAAAGTTGTAGAAAATTTCATTACGATTTCAACGATACCAAGTTCGCTAGAATCCGATACATGACTGATAATGCGAAAATACATTTACCTAAAATTTCAGTTTGTTTAGCTTTGGGCGATGCAAAAAACTACCAGGGCCACAATATTAAATTTTGACCAACATGAAAATTGTAGAAAATTTTATTATGATTCCAACAGTCCAAGTTTGCTCGATTCTGACATCATATGACTCATAAGCGAAAGTCGCCATTTTTTTTAAAGTCGGTTGAACGACGGACCGACGTATCGTTCCAGCCGTCCGCTCAACCACACTAGGCCTATTTTGCTAAAAAAAAAATTTCGTGCTTAAATTGCTAATTAAGATTAGGATTAAGCCTATTTTAAAAATCTTGCCCTTAATTTTATTCAATGGTGATTGGTTGGTGGGTATTCTCTTCGTTGTCTTCTTCTTTTACCAATCTTAGTCCACCATGAATTATGGACTGAAACACTCAATCAAGCTCATGTTTCCAATAAGTTAATCTCTCTCTCTCTCTCTCTCTATCTATCTATATATCTATCTAAAAAATGATAGATAGAGACTTAATCCCATATTCTTGATTAGAGCTTACAATAAAGGTTACAAGAGTCATGAATAGTTGTTAATCATTAACGTTAGTGAGAAGATCAACTCTTCCAAATATAGTTCTCTCTAACATCTCCTAAGCAACTTTAAAGTTTAAAATAGCTTTTGTATGGGTGTGGACTCCAAAAATTCGCCACCAACCTCCTTCGATGAAAAGAGTATTTTTAAAGTGTGTAATTTTCAAAAGGCTGATAAGTAGATAAGACACCTGAGATTTCATCCTCATTTGGTGAGACTTTAGATGTTCTAGGTTTTAAAACCCCTATAGTTAATTACCCTCCCAAGTAGAGAGAACTTTCGATTAGCTAGTTATTTAAATCTCTCAATGCGTGATAAGTAGATGTAGAGTTTTAGAATTTAGATTATAAAATTCATCATTTTAGCTTAAACCGGATGGTTGGGGTAATGATGACGTGCCCGATCAAGATCCTATGATTCGTATCTCGAAAGCGCCTTACTTAAGGTAGTGACTCAACTTGAAAAAGATCCTCAATCTACATATGGGTTATGTCGCCTAAGAAATCCTTGTAGACTTGGGTGGTGTTTGTCTAGGAGACAATATTAAGTCTACCTTAATTGTAATCGTTTTGCCTTATCAAGTATACAACTCAAAGCGAGCTATTGGGAAGATACGCATTATCGATAAATATATATATAACCAAACCACATCGAGGACTCGATCATAACTTCATCCGTGGAGCTCTACCGCCAGACATAGGACACGAGCCACGCCCTACCGGGCAGATTGAGATAATAGCATAACACTTGATTGACATTGACTCCTTTGTGAGCTAGAGTTTTCTTAGTTTGTCACCCCCGACAAACAGTTGCGAAAAGTGGATGGATTGGGTTTGATTTAAGTTTTAGTGATAAAATTCCATTTAAATGGTTTCTAATTGATATTTGAAAATTGATTAATTTGGATATGTTTAAGAGCTTTGGATCCTGTCAACTCTGTTTAGTTGCTAACAGAGGATTAGATTTACTGTCACTCGACATAATTAATTTTTTTTAGATATTTCACTAATTTGAATATCTTATTATAGGTTTTTTAGGTTTTGTTAACCCTAACACCATATAAGACTAAATCAACAACCCAAGAACATCCTCAGACACTTGAATTTAGCATTCAAAGATGTGGGTACATGTGTATAGTAATTTTAGATAATTTTGTGTTTGAATTATGAGATTTGTTTTGTATTTACTTAATTCCAATTTAGCCTGCGAAGTATTTTTAAACATTAAATTTACACTTGAAATCTCTATGTTCGAGCACATGCAGGAATTTCTAGCTTATCTAATTTCACCTAATTAGTGATTTCGTTGATTTTAAAGATTATAATTAGAATGAAATCCCTTAATTCTTGATTGAAGCTCACATGATTTTATAAATTTTGATTTATTATCGCTTTATGTTTGCATAAATGGCAGATCCCATGGTGGCGCTAAGTTTATATGTCCAAGGGATAATTTAACTTGTTATTTTAAGGAGAAGATTTACTCCTAAAAGTGGCTCCCATTTTTCCCTTTTTTATTTGATTTTTTTCTCTTTTATTTAAATTTGATTTCCCCCCTCTTTTATTTAAATTTGATTTTCCTCCTCTTTTGTTCAAATTTGATTTTCCCTCTCTTTTATTCTAATTTGATTTCCCCTCTCTTTTATTTAAATTTGATTTTTTTCCTCTTTTGTTCAAATTTAATTTTCTCCTTCTTTTATTCAAATTTGATTTTCCCCATCTTTTTGTTCAAATTTGATTTTCCCCCTCTTTTATTCAAATTTGATTTTCCCCCTCTTTTTATTCAAATTTGATTTTTCCCCTCTTTTTGTTTCTCCCAATTACTATAAATAAAGCAAAATGAGGTGTTGCCTATGCTACCCCATTTATGTAAAAGTTAGATTTAAGGCATCTGAAAGGAAGTGATTAGAAACTTCAGTGGACTTTCAATTCTGCTTTAATAAATCTTGTCAGTGATTTTTACCTTTCTTTAATTTTGTTTTGTTTTCATATATGTCGTATGTCATTTTAATTTCCTCCCTTTTTGTTTAGCACTTTTTAGTTTAAAATTAGATGCAAGTTTTCCTACTTAGCCCTCCTAAGTCAGCTCATTTTACCCTCCCTTTTTTCTAAGTAAAAAGATTTGACAAAATTAACCTCCCTCGCCATCCCCTGCCCAGGGTTGCTCGGGTATTTTTCTACTGACGCCTCGAAGTCTTCTTGCGACACATCCGATTTTCATCTCGTCATGCCTCTTTGAGCACTATATCTTGAACGAAAGAATACATACAATGCAATATATATATTATTTTTTCTTTTTTTTTTTCTAAGTAAATTATAAAATTCTACAAAGATTTCGCCTTGAGCGACATCTAACAAGTGTTTATTCAAGATTTTCTTGAGCGAAGGCTTTCACAAACTGTTCCATCCCAGCCACGCCTCCTCTTGAGCAACCAGATCTTCAAACCTAAAGAAAACATAAATATATATATATATATATATATATATATATATATATATATATATATATATATATATATATATATATATATATATATATATATATATATATATATATATATATATATATATATATATATATATATATATATAATCAATCATGATCCTGACATTTATCTTTACCAGAATGAAGCAAAGTAACAGTATGTATGCTGATCGGGATGCAAGACAGAGGAGATCGAAGAAAGAATTCACCCTCGACCACGTTCTTTCCCAATTTTGCGGCAGGAAGCTATGGAGAGAAAATGAAAGAAGAATTGCCTCGACGATATTCTTCTCTAATTCTGGCGTGAAGGTGAGAAGGTGAGCACGATGCGAAAACCGAAGAATTACTTGATGATGTTCTTCCGATTCCGTAAAACCTGGAGGGCTCTGAGCAAACACAAACTGGGAATTTCTGACGATGTTTTTTTTCCGATTCACACGCATAAACCATGGCTGTGTGAGCAAATGAAGACTGACCGACGTTCTTCCGATTCACGGTGAAGTACAAATGGCACAGATTTGCGGGCTGGTGGGATGCGCAGTGGGCTGGGTTGCACAGAATGGGCCGAAACAACAGATTTGAGCTGTAGGAGGGCTGGATATAAGCTGGTGGGCTGGGCTGGGTCCCAGCGCGGGTTAGAGTGGGCTGTAGGCGGGCCGAACGGGGTAGAGTCGCGGGCTGAACGACGGTGCGCAGGTAGCGGCAGCGGGCCACAGCGGGTCACGGGCTCTGCAGTGCGCGGGCTACGACGGATTGCGGAACGGCGGGACAGACCTGGCGGGCCGGAAGTGGTCGCGGTCCGGGTCAAGCGGAACGGCGGGAGACGGAGCAGGCGGTGTGTGGGTCGTGGCAGGTCGCGCGGGCTGTGGGCAGCCGGAACGCGGAGTGGGGACGGTGCGCCGCGCGTCTCCGCAGCCGCGGGTCGCGAACGGCGGACAGGCCCTGAGGGAGAGCGCGGTCCCGGTCACGGGAGATGGAGCAGGCCGGTGCGTAGGTCGCCGGTCGCGCGGCTGCGCAGCTGGGACGCCGAGGGGTACGGGCGCAGCGCGGAGCGGCAGGTCACAGGACACGCGAAGCATCGCGGGACAGCGGTCAGGCTGGACATGGGATCACGGCGAATAGTGCCGGAGGACCACTGGCAACGGCTGCGGGGCTGGATGGATCGCGCAATTGCGTCCGGTGGAACAAGGGGACGGCGGGCCGGCACATGGCGGCGCAGCGACAGGTTCTGCGGAATGAAAAAAGTGGGTGAGGAGGATTACCCGGACTTGAGAGATGAATGTGGGAGAGAGAAAAGAGTAAGAGAGAATGAGGAAGAAGTTGTCAGAAATGGAAAGAAATAGGGGGGGAGTGATTTTTTTTTTAGAAAACTGAAAATAGGAGGGAAATAGAGGTAATTTGAGGATTTTAAATTAATTTTAAATTAATTTAAATTATTTTATTTGAATTTTACCGATAAATCGTACATATATATATCGATTTATGGCAGCAGGTACACGAGCATCTCCCGGCGACAGAGTTCTACAGAGTGGAGGGAAAAAAATATAGGAATGGAGAGGAAGGAATTACGACTTGAGAGAGATAGATGGGAGAGAGAAAGAAAAAAGAGAGAAATAAGGAAGAAGTTGTCAGAAATGGAAAGAAATAGGGGAGTGATTTTTTTTTAGAAAACTGAAAATAGGAGAAATAGAGGTAATTTGAGGATTTTAAATTAATTTTAAATTAATTTAAATATTTTATTGAATTTTACTTGATAAATGTGGTCGATATATATATTCGATTTAGGATAATTCATTAAAACGATGGCGTCGTTTGAGATTAGGCCATTTGGTTTAGTCGTAAATTGAGTTAATTTAGCTCGAAATGTCGCTATTTATTGCTTTCGATTTTATCTTCGTCGAATTGAGTGCAAATAATCTCTTTTGATAGATTTTGATGTTTTGAAGCTAATATAGTGATTTATGAGCGAGGTCGTTTGATCCTTGATGCCGATCTGATATGCATACAACGTTGATATTTCGGCTTGATTGGTTGCTCATGATGTGCAAGATGTATCTTGACAATTTTGATATTACGACATGATGTGAGTCGTTCTTTGATGAGGATTATTTGGATTGATTTTGGTGACATCAGTGTATTTTAGCCTGATTTGCTTTACCACTTCAAATCATTCGACATTTACACGGACTTGTCAAGAGCAGACGTCTCATTTGATAATTTTGATATTTTGAAGCAGCGTAATCAATTTGAGCGGAGGTCATTTGGATATCATAACTTCACGACTCGATATGCGTGTACCTGATAGCTTCGGCGCTTAATCGATTGATCGTTAGATTTTGCAATATCTATATTCTGATCAATTTCGATGTTCTAAACATATTTTCAAAGTCTGTTCATCGATTGAAGGTTGTTTTGACCATTTTTGGTGACATCTAGTGCATTTTGAACCCCGATTTACGCATGTCATTTCCGAAGTCCTTTGAATTTGACTTGTGGGCTTGTTATGATTTATGACACATATGTGAAGGTCAATAAATGCCCCCCAACAAATGTGATTCGTGTATGAAGCGAGTCACATTTGTTGAAAATTGGTTGCCTTTTAGTCCTCTTCTTCATTTTCATTTTTTTCGTGTCTTGAGAACTAGTGGACCTATTTGATTACACTATTATTTAAATTTTATGTAATATTTCTTTTATCACTTGGCAGGAGAATGTTCATTGTTGGAGATCGATGATCACTCTATAGGCTATCGGTGAGATTGTGGACATGATCCTCATGGAGATGTCGATATGAGATAAGATTGAGCGGCCTGTATACGAGGGCGTGATCTTTACCGGGCTTCTTTGCAGCTCTTCTCTACTCCCGATTGTACTTGATTCCTTTGCTTTTGAGGATCTGCCATAGGTAACTACCACCAGAAGTGTGGTGATTACAATCCTTTGGATGATGTAGTAGTTAGCTGGATATTGTGATGTCTTACACTTCGATAGCATTGGTGACAGGCGAGACTCGAGCCACGTCTGGGCTCTAGATCCTTGAATTCTTATTGGCGATTCCCTCTTTCCTGGATATGTCACATGGGCTGATATTCTGGCTTCAAAATATTTCTGAACAGCGTGTTTATGAGGCAATATATGTATCTTTATTTGACTTTGGGGTATGCCTTCTTCTTGGGCTCGTGGGTAGTGGAGTTAGGATCAGTAGTAACTTCTTGTTGGTGGAGGAGTTGTGATCACTCTTTTGGACTTACAGTGGGTCTTCCATATTTGGTTATGCTTAGTGTGTTCCATATAGGAGTTATTTCACCTTGGTGATTGATATGAGTAGGCTAGCTATGCCTTGTTATATTGATCTCTACATCACTATCACGGACTTTGTGTCGGGCATTCTATGATCCGAGCACGTTACACGAGTACATGGATTGAGCTTGAGGATTATGCTCTATCAGGAGATTGGCACTACATGACCCTTTTGATTGGGTGTATATGGGATAGTTACTTATCAGAGCTGAGCCTATTTTACCAATGGGGTGACTTCTCCGGCCTGAGATTGGCGAGGATCTGTTCTTAGCCAATTTATAGTGACATGGCTTTTTTTTTGTGCTCCCCATTGAGGGCTTAGTTCTTAGGCTTTATTAGCATCCGGGGATCTCTCGAGGTGGCGAGTTTCTCTTGCCCGGAGTGTGGCGATTTATAGGATATTGGGGTGATTTTCTGGCGAGTTCCCAGAGCGAGATGTGATTCTACCTTAGTACTTATATGCTTGGGTCCACCTCCACATACATGGTGCCTTTGCTTATTTTGAGTATCATTCTTTTTTAGGCGAGAATATCTAGTCTTCGTTATATCGAGCATCCTCTACTTTGGAGATGGAGAGGATTCACATGCTCTTCTTTGCTCCTCATTTGGTCAGAGATCAATTTTTGTTAGTTCATCAGCCGGATATACCTGGCCTACCCTCTGACGCGATAGGGATTGATCTATTGATAGTCTTGATGAGAATGATAGATATTCCTTGCTTCATGGTCGTGGACATTGAGAGAGTAGCAGTACCTTTTATATCGTTTGTTATCGATTTGGGCGGTAATTGTTATAGGGGCTATCAACCTAACCGATTGCAGTTTGGTTTCTTCCGTCTTTCATGATGGCGGTACTCATCCATGGTGTAGTGGATTTTAGGAGGATCGAGGGCGATTCCCCTTGAGGCGTTACTTTCTTTGCTTGACCATGGCTACATTCTTGAGGCTTTTTTTGGTGCTCATTTTTGGATAGCTTCTCCATGGTCATACGAGGTTAGTTACACCACTGGAGTATTGTCTTTTGGCCCTTTCACGGAGTGTGGCGGAGAGAATGATGAGCCTTGGGCATTCCTCAGATGGAGGATCCACCGATTATTAGTAGGAGATTATGGCGTTGGAGGTATAATCATATTTTCCCTCTCTTAGAATATGTTTGTGTGTATATTCTAATTTAATTCTTAGATGCAAGTTGGTGGGCGGTTAGAGGATACCACTTTTTGGCAGTTAGAGCTAGGGATTATACTCCCAGCTATATTGATGTTCTTCAAGGCTCGTGACATAGTGTAGACTGACTGAGTTGGTTATTCCATGAGTGCCTACACCATTATGACGATGAAGTGCCGGTGTCAGTGCACTAGAGATGTTATTGAAGACTCCAGAGTTGGGCCATCACGTGTTTTTGCCTTTGATACTATCACTTTCGATGTTATTACCTTTGTGAGCCACTTTCTCTATTAAGCGACTCGCCTTGCGGGGACTTGGGTGAGGACTTTGTGCTATCTTATTGAGCAACCTAGCCACAGGTTTAGTGAGGGTCCCAGGATTATATCTTATCATACTCCAGTGTTCATCATGCTCTGGTACTCTCTCCCTTCCTTTATTTATTTACTTTTATTAACTGAATTTCTTTATATTTGCCTCATGTTGTTTTCATTTATTCCCTACAGTGCCTGATGTTAGTTATGAATCTAAGATCTACCATCGACATCCTATAGGCGAATCCATAGAGCATGCGGGATTATTGGTGTTTTGAGGGGCGTGGTTTCTCATTGACTTGGACTCACCAGAGTCATTGGACACCTTCACATCTTATGTGAATACCACCTTAGACCTTTTAGCTCATCTTGAGAGAGGCTCTCGGGTATCAGACTCTTTATAGAGATAGAGTTCTTAATCCACGGATGAGATGCTTGTATTGCTCTAGCACTTTCTTGTAGCTTGAGCGGGTCGGGCTTCATAGGAGGCGGTGATGGCATGATGAGTTTGAAGAGAGTCGAGGCTATGACATGCTCGATAGATGCTTCTTGAGTTAGAAGATTATTTGCGGGCTGAAAGAGTTGCAAGTTGGCGAGCGGAGAGCTCGGCTATAGCGAGAGCGGCGATCAACTATCACCATCTTATGGTAGATCTTGAGGCTACTTTGATTAAATCTTGATGCTTGAGTTAGTGAGTGGTGACCATCTTTAGCGACTTATTTAGCGACTTAGGAGTTCGGTCTAGGCTACTTTTTATATTTTTTTTATCATGTACCATCCATCCTTTTATTGCACTAGTGGAATTTAGCATTTCCTTATTATTTCTGCACTTTTGTACTTTTGTGAATTTGATGAGAGGATCATCTTTGATTTGTACTCTAAGCTTGATTTGTATGCTTTGTGCCTTGAGTTTAATTTATATGTGGCTTCTGACTTAGATCATTTAGCTTTGGTTGTGTGCTTGATAGATTTATCATTAGTATGCTACCTTATTTGACTTCATGACTTCATTTGTCATAATGATTTCATGATCTACACCATACTTCTGCTTTGATGGCTTTATTGAAGATCTCTTTCTTTATGTCATTGCGATTTGAGTTTCTCAACCCAGCTTCATGCTTGGTTGGGTTTGATGGAGGAATTAGTCTTGTTTTGATGAAGGACTCCTTGGGAATCGTTTATCCGTGCTTGTTGGATTTGAAATTTCTTACGTCTTTTGAGCTTGACGGACTTGATGAAGGATTGACGATTTGTCAACATTGACTTGTCGAGTGTTTGTATGCCATGAACCATGCTTTTCTTTGCTTTGTGATTCATTGAAGGATACATATGGATGACCAACTTATAGGGTCAATGTTGAGTTATTAGCTTAGCAGCGTGTGCTTTATGGTGAATAACCACAAAATTCTTTAGTTGACCATCGGCTTTGTATGAACTATGGAATTGCTTCCTCGGTCTATGCTTTCTTTGAAGGACTTGATGAGGAGGCTTTGATCATGCTTTGAGCTTGATCGGATCATTTGAGAATAGATTATCACCTTGCGGGTAATATGAAGATTGATTTGGTGACTTTGAATTAGCGTTTCCTCGATTCTTGATCTATCGATCAAGTAGAGATCTCTTAGATCCTGGTTGCTTGTAATCATTAAGCTGGATCAAGTTTGAGATTGAAAAGCTATCGTCATTGAACTTGATGAGCAGAGGCTCTTTCACTACAGCCTTTTCTTACGGCTTGTTGAGAGTGAGGAGAGCGTCAATAACTCGACCATATTTGGGCTTATTGAGTTCGACCTTTAGAACTTACTCAACTTTTCAAGGTAGTGGTGGATTGGTGGTTTATCATCGGACTAACGGGAGCTCTTTCACTTTGGCCTTTTCTTTCGACTTGTTGAGTGAGGAGAGCATCAGCAACTCGACCATATTTGAGCTTGTTGAGTCTGACCTTTAGAACCAATCCTTGTCCTAGACTTCAGGATGTAGAGGTTGATGTTTCTCCAACTCAGTTGATTGAAGCTTTCGAAATTAAGAGTTCTTCTGACTTGATCTCTAGATTTTTGACAAATATGAGAGATAAATTTCTTGACATTTAGGGTTGTCCATGCAGAAATAGATTTGTTTTGTTCAGAAGGCACTTAACAAGATAATTATGGATATATCAATTTGGCATAAAGCTCGATGTCAACTAAATAAGAATATATTTGAGGATCTCATCTTATGGCACAATGTCAACTCAAATAAATTTAATATAAACTAAAAAAAATGCCCCTGTCTTGAAATTCTAAAGTACAAGAATTTTCAAGATGAAAATATACAAATACATCCATATTGAATTGGTGTACTCTAGAGGATATTTAAAATGACATTGATATATATATATATATATATATATATATATATATATATATATATATATATATAAATCTAAAATACCCCACATATAGCAGGAGAATTTTCACAGAAAAGTTCTTCATCGAGTATGTTTATTTAGGGATCTCGGCATGAAGCGCGATGTCAACTAAATAGATATACTAAAAAAAAAATGCCCTATTTTACGGGATTTCTATTATACCTTGAGAATGTATCATCAGTATAGTACTTTTTCAAGTATACCATTAATTGGCATTGGTCTTTCACCCTTTAGGTTGATGAGTTAGTATGCTCCTGCTTGGTATACTTTCTCAATGATAAAAGGGCATTCCTAGTTAGGCTCAAATTTGCCACTAAATTTTTGATTAGGAATAATTGGTCTTCGGCACCAAGACCAATTCTCTTTTGGAATGTTGAGGGCGCCGTATGGTCAAAAGCCACGACATCTTTGCTCGATAAACTTCGATTTTGATGAGCTTGTGTCAACTTCATCAGTGCGTCGAGTTCCTCCATTCTCAGATGAGCATTTTGATCTTCAGTTAGATTGTATTGGATGGCTACTCGAAGTGAAAGCAACTCAACTTCGTGCGGAAGAACTGCTTCAGTTCCAAATACCAATGAATAGGGAGTGGCTTTAGTTGGTGTATCTTGTAGTTTGATATGCCCATAGAGCCTCTAGCTTGGTATGTCATCTCTCTTATTTTTAGTGAGAATCTTCTTGGCGGTTTGACTAATATCTTGTTGAAGGCCTCCGCCATGCCAGTTTCTCTTGGATTGTATATTGAAGAGTATCGACAATCAATTTTTTGTCGATCGATGAATCTATAAATCTTTGCACTTTTGAAAGCTGTGTCATTTTTAAAAATTATTCAACGTGACATTACAAATCTATAGACTATATTATGCAAGAAGTTGATCACTGTCGATAACTTCTTTAAATGGGTAGCTTGACCCACTTAGAGAAATAATCATTCCTTGCTAGGATGAAGCGATCCATGGCGGTAGTGGATCGATTGGTCCATATTGTACCCCCCATTGAATGGCGATGCCATTGTTGGGTGTAATGGATTTGGAGGTTGATGGATGAGATTTCCCATGTACTTGACACTCATGACACTTCTTAGCATGATTAATCTGTCTCACCATAGATGGACCAATAATAACCCATCCTTTTGATCTTCTGCCATCTTGGGACGACTAATGCACAAAGTCCTTCATGAACTTCAACCATCACTTTTTGCTTCATCTACACTAGGCATCATTGCCATTTGTTCAAAGGATCTACGATATAAAGTGTTGTTGACGAAAGCATATCGTAGCATTCTCTTCTCGATTTGAGCTGTTAGTGATTTATTATTTGGTAATTTTCTCTCTTTAAAGTAGTTGATGAAGGCTTTCCTCTAATCACGTGACTCTTCTACAATAAAGGCTTCACACTACTTTTCTGAGGTAATGTCATTCTTAGCTCTTTTTGGTATAACTTCTTGTTGATATTGGGGAGTATGAGGAGCAACAGTCACATCCTGTCAAATTTGGTAACCCCTACTGCGGGGATTGATACTTTATTGGCTCTAAAACGGTAAATATCGATCATGACATAATCACCATTCATACTTGTCATTTCTTAGCTAATTTTGCTAAGCAATCGGCTTTATATTCTCGAGAGACTTCGAGTTAGTGTGATATTTGGTATCTACTTCAGCTCAAGAACTTCGCTTGTGATAAAGCTAACTCTTGTTAATTCTATAGATGCCAAGTACTTGATTTATAATAAGTTGAGAATCAAAAAATATGTAGTTTATAATGCCTATGAAAATAGTTTCTTCCGGACACTAATGCTTCATATTGACTTCATTATTAGTTCTTGGCTCGGTCAATCCATATGATCATCTCATTATCCCTCTTACGGTGTTATGAAGATGATGATTCTCTTGCTCTTGAAAAATTTAGATGTTGGACTTGTTTGATCGATGAGGCTCCATCAAAGTACATTTCCCAAATTTGTGATTTTCTCTTTCATGAATGAGCATAATTTGCTCATCGGGTAAATCATCATTAAGAGAAGAATGCGGGATAGGATGTAGAAAATCTGCTAAGACTTGTCCCTTCCTTTACTTGGAATATATATGATATCAAATTAAAGCAATATCCCATCTTATGCGACATCGGTCTTGTCATCAAGTACTTTGTGGATCGATCCTTGAGATGAGGGTAATCTTGTGAGATAACATATAATGATGAAGCTTTTGGACTAAAGATCAATGCTAAAGTGCTTCTCTTCGAGAGTATCTCATTTACTCCAATCGCCTCGATATAATAAAAAGCATTCTCTTTACTTTATTCATTGTGTTGTGCCAATAATGCTCCAAGGGACTCTTCTAATGCAGCTGTATATAGAATGAGGGACTTCCCAGGAATAGGCACTGTTAGGATTGGTGGATTTAATAAGTAGCTTTTAATGCTTTGAACTTCTTTACACTCTTTGTCCCACTTGAATGAGCATCCTTCTTCATTAACCTTGCAAATGGTTTGACATCGATAAATTTGATATAAATTGGATGAATGCAAGTTATCCGTAAAGAAAACGAGTAGCGAAACTCTTGGGAGGCATCTAATTACCTTGATTTTAGCAAGATCAATTACAATACCTCTGTGACGTACAATGTACCCCAAGAATTTTCTAGAGGATATCCCAAATGCACATTTTAGAGGGTTCATCTTAAGATCATATTTTCTGATTCTCTCTAGTAAAATTCTCAAGTCTTCAAAGTGGGTTTCATGATTTAGGCTCTTCATCACCAAATCATCGACATAACATTCCACTTTTGATGAATCAACTCATGAAAAATATATGTCATGGCTCTTTGGTATGTAGCTCCAGCATTTTTCAAGCCAAAGGGCATGACTGTGTAGCAATATATGCCAATAGGTGTTCTGAATGATGTATATTTTTCATCTTCAGGTATCATTTTGATTTGGTTGTATCCAGACAATCCATCCAGAATGAGAACATGTCATAGTTGGAAGTGTTGTCTACTAATAGTTCTGATATTTGGCGGAAAGTCATCTTTTGAGCACGCCTTATTTAGGTCCCGAAAGTCAATGCAAAGATGAATTTGACCATTCTTCTTTCTACTGGGACAATATTAGCTATCCAATCTACATACTTCTCCTCTCAGATGAAGTCTACTTCGATTAGCATTTTAGTTTCTATAATTACTTGTTCTTCAATCTCCAATCTCATTCGCCTAGGAGCTTGCTTAGGCATTGCATTTGATTTAATAGCTAATTTATGAGCTACTTTACATGGGATAAGCACGGCATTTGAATATGTCCAAGCAATCCTTGAATTCACAAAGTAGCATTTTTAGCTCTTCAACTTTCTCTCGATAGAAGGCAGAAAGTTGGATGGGGATCATTCCTCTAGGTTGACTTCTTTAAGTTCATCCATAGTAGCTATTTGTCCACCATCTTCAAGTTCTTGAGTGCGAGCTTGGCTTTCTTCTTCATTTTAGAAGAATTTTATGGGAATCATCTTCTTCATCACTAAGAGTTTCTCTACCTTCATTATATTGGCTCTATCTTGATGAGATTTTGGATGAACAGACCTTTAGTGATAAACTTATCACTTGAGGACTTCTCCACATCTTGTTAAAGATTTGGGTCCATGTTTAGTAGTTTCAATATGAACTCCAAGCTTATGCATCATTCTTCTAATTTGGATAGTATATTGGTATTCTTATTGGCACTATCTCATCATAATTTTCATGTTGAGTAGACTGTTCAAAATCTTGAGGCTGAGACTTTTTAGATTTGTAAAATAGAGTTCCTATTTTGCAACTCTCACTTAACGACGACACAAAGAATATTATCAATTCTTCAATATTATGAACCTCCAATGGAGTTATTTCTTTGAAGCACTGCTGAGGGATGGGTATAATTTTGAGTGAGTTCTCGACTCCAAGTGAGCTATCCTCCTTGATGCGACCATCGAACTCTATTTCCATAAGTAGATTCAAATCATAGTCAAATGAATCACTAATTTCATACTCTACTTTTCTTGAGAGCTAATAAGTTCCCTTAGGTTTGATAGGCATAGGAACCTAAGCGAGAGAATAAAAGAATCCAGAGTTTTTTGCCCCTTTTCATTGAAGTTGTGAGCCATCAACTTATCTCTTCAAGATATTATTGGATCTAGTGATAATCCTCTTAACATCTTTTGCTTCATGAGATTGATAGAAGAACACGGATAAAATCAATATTGAGATTGAGATACCATCACTCTGATAACATAAAGAGGATAATTATGATGCTATTCCCAACATAAGGTCTTCTCAAAAATGATTACTTGGGAGATCTTGAGTTTAATGCTTTTTGGTCATGCATTTTTTTGGCAAAGTAAGCTTCATAACTCAGAATATTTGAGAGATGTCAAAGTTTCTGTCTTTTGACATCAAGAAAGCCTCGTATACACTTAGTTGTGTAAGGATCTTTCTCAGATATGATAGAATATTATAATCTATCTTCTCGCTTGATTTAGGATTTGTTCTAGAATTTCTAGGAATTATATTCTCGTTGACTTCAATTTCCTTACCTTTATCTTTATTTGCATTTTCCTTCTTTGATGAAGGTGGTAAGACTTTACCACTTCTCAAGAACTTGAATAACTTTGTCTCTCTTGATTCTGAAGAGGTAGTTTCTTCAAATTTCTTTCTTAGAAGATTCAAAGGTTAGACTCATTTTTCAACATCATTCATGCATTGATGATATCGATGAGTTTGACTCTTCTCCATTGGGAAAACATAGATCTTCATCCACTTATTGTCTTGTTGAGTCATTAAACAAAATTCAAACACCTCCTCAGCTCTTGCTTTCTTGATAAAATTTTGATGGTTGGTCGAGTGCTTGACTATCCTTGTCATCTCGGAGTAATCGATGTTGAAGAATATCTAACATCATGCAGATGATTTTGCACATCTCTATTGGATAAGACTCTCCATTATCTTCTTCATCTGATTCAACAATGCAAAGTTTAGGCATGAAGTATGCAAGAAATGGTTTCTTCTTTGGTGATACTCCTCAGATTGTTAATGATCTTTTGAGTTGTAGTTCTCTTTTTGATCTTCTTTTTCTTAGCCAACTTCTTTGATTTATTGGGCCAGTGTTTGGTAGACTGCTTCTTATGTTGTGACAAAGTAGTCTTATAAGAGTACCATTGAGGAGCCCAAATACTTGGTTTAGGAATCTCTCTAAAATATAATATAGGTTCAAGTGGTGATTTCCACTTAACCCTTGGGATGTCTTTTAGTTTCTTTAACATCTTCACGCTCTTCTTGGAAACCACTATTTGCCATTCTTCAGTCTAAGCTGATTCCTCCTTCTGTTTGCCTTTGTTGGATGTTATAGAAGAGGATGTAATCATCCTTGTAGACTCTCTTTTAGGATTGACTAGAACATTATCGGATAGTGTAAATTCACCTCACCTATACTTCCTTTCTAACCAATCTTTGAAAACATAACAGTCTTCAATAGGTGATTGATCATTCGATGATAGGGAGAGTTTGGATTATTAACTTGATCGACTTCTTGGCCTTTTAATTTACGGTAATTTAAACCTTGCCTTAGAAATAATTTAGCCACACTGTACCTTCTAAAGGGATATTCCTTGTTCATCTTTTCTTTAAGAGATGGCGCATTTACTCATCATTTCTTGTGGCTTGTTTTGGACGCTCCTCACCATTTGGAAAAGCCCGAGGTTTGTCATTACTTCCTAGTACCAATTTTGGCTGTGGATTAGAATAAGCATGCATTTTGCCCTTATCATCGTTATACATTGGCTACTTTCCTTTGTCCACATTGTATATCACCTGCTTTCACCATTTGAGCTATAGAAAGCAGCATGACTTTCATTTCTTCTTGAGTCTAAAAGTTTGTTTCTCTTTGCTTTATCTACATAGACTTTAGACTTAGGGCGATCCAACTTTTTAAATTTAACCACTCTATCGAGCAAATCTTGGAATGTTACAATTGACACCATGCATAGAAATGGTGCCATTTTATCATCCATATTGCCCATTAAAAATTGGATCGCATGTTCTTCTTCCAATTGTTGTTCGCACTTCATACTTAGATTGTGCCAACGACTTAAGAATTTTGTCACTGACTCATCTTTCCTTCTTTTCAGTAAGACAAGATCATCAATTGTGATTTTCTTGGATGCACTAGCAAACCTCTTCAAAAATATGGTTTCTAATTCAACAAAAGTTTTAATTGAATCATTTGGACCATTCAGCGGTAAAATTATTGAATTACAAAAAATAGTGCATCATTCCTCAGTGTTACCATAAGCCTTAAATTGGGCCAAATGTTGCTTTGGATTACCAAGCTAAGTATTAAATTTGAGAGTAACCTTTGGGTATGGCTTGATCATTGGTTGGGTAAGGCGACCACTTACTCACTGCTTTCACGGCTATGATTGCTTTATCTTTTCATTGATTATTGTTTCTAGGCATTACAGTTCCATGTCTTGTATATTTTGAATTATCGGCTAGAGAGGTGTTTGGTTAACTTCATCCCTCGCTTCATGCATGGCATGTGCTGTAGAAGCTTGAGGTACCACAGTGGTATAGAAGTTGCATTATTAACTACTTGCTTGTTAGCAGAGAAAACAAGTGATATGATATTCTTCTGTAACATCTCTATCATGATGTTCATTTGTACCATCATATCATTCATTTTGGTACCAACCTGTGCAATCTTCTTATCTTTAGCCTCCATTTGATGCTGCATTTCTCTTTGCTCTCTAGCTAGCACCATGGCGTCAATCAGTATAGGCTCTTCTTCTTCTTGTTGTTCTTCTTGTTCTTCTTCTTCTTCTATTTCTTGTTGATGTTTGCTCCTTGCTCATTTTTTGAACAAACTTGATTTCCTTCTCCTTGTGCATTTGAGACAACATTTGATTGTCTGTGATCGATTAAAAAGAGTGTACCAGGCTGGTCATTTCCTGGTTCAACCAGATAGCTTCGACAAGCATGATTTCTTTCTCATTTTTATCTTCTTCTTCTTCTTCTTCTTCTTCTTCAGCAAAGATCGAAGATCTATCCTCTATTTGCTTCTATGAAGACTCTTCTTCATAAGCATCAAATTGATTCCACGGATTCACATTTTGATGTTGATAGTGCGGGAAGTTCATCATATCTCGACCTATAGACAACTTCCACTTCCATAGAATCTTCTTCATTCTTTCTTCCTACATCAACATTTCCGGTGGATCTCGGTTTGTAATATACCTCTTCTATTAAGGACCACGATCAAGTCAACCTTCTCTTTGTGGGGTGGCGATGAGATCCCAGAGGATTCTCCGAGGTCGACCATCATATCTTTCATCATTGATATCCCTTCTTTTGGGTATCCACTTGATGAGTTTATTTTGAGGTAGATTTAGTATATGATGTCACCCCTTCTATTACTCAAAGTTTCATTATGGGGCCTTGGCCTCCATATTTGCTTACCCTTTCACTGGGACCTTTTAGCAGCGAATTCTTGGACATGAGGTCCAAGTGTCATGCTCCAATGTTCACGCGTCTTGGGTTCGTTGGCGATTACGAAGAGATGATAACTTTCTTGATGGAGCTTATTTTCCATCACGCCTTTGAAATCTTCTTTTCATTAGCCCTCCTTGGCTACTTTGAGAACTTTATGTATCTTGGCGGATTATGAATGCCTAAATTCTGTTAGGATGTCATGGGTTGCTTCCGATTTAGTCTTAAGGCGGATCCTTAAAATTCTATAATAAGAGTTTCAAATCGGTAAATATGAGAAATTGATTCTATCAGGTGATAGTAGATCTAATCCTCTGTTAGCGGCAAAATAGAGTTGATAGGATCTAAACCTTTTAAATATATTCAAATTAATCAATTTTATAAATCAAATTAAGTAGCTGCTTAAATAAAATTCTATAAAAAAAACTTAAATCAAACCAATATCCACCTTCGCAGCTTTTGTCAGAAAACTCTAGCTCACAAACAATGTTAAATCAAGTGTTTTTCTATGTTCTCTCTCAATCAATCTCTCGCCATGAAGCTTGAGTCCTTGAACTATGGCTGGCGGTAAGCTCCCAGATGAAGATTCTGATGATAGTCCTCTGATCGGGTGGTTTGGCCAATTCGGCTCCATTATATTACAATCATAACCGTAGCACGTATGCTCCCCAATGGCTCTGCTCTTTGGGTTGTGAATCATAGGGTATACTTGATAGGACAAACAACCCTACAAATTTGGGTAGACTTAAGCATCTCCTTGATGACAACAAGTCTACAAGGATTTCTTGAGCGATATGTTCTTGTGAGAATCCTTCAGTTAGATTACTATTCACTAAGTAGACTAGGGACCGGGATCGGAACCATGGGATCAAGATCGAGCACATCATCATTCCCCCAACCATCCAGTTTAGGCTATAATGATGAATTTAATAATCTAAATTTTGAAACTCCCATGTTTTTTTTGTTGCAAGATTTACTACCCTTAATCAAAGTTGTCTCTCACTTATTGGGAGGGTAATTAGGGCTTGCTTATAGAAACACGGAACCATCTAAAGTTCTCACCAAATGAGGACAAAATCTCAAGGTAGTGTCTTATCTATCTTATATATGTGTTAGAAAATTACAAAACATTTTAAACCACTCTTTTCATCAAAAGAGGTTGGTGGTGAATTTTTTAAGCCCATAGATTTCTTGCGACTTCGCTGGGGACATGATTCTCTTTCCATCTTTAGCTAGTCGAATTTAAGCTATAGTAGTAGTGGGGCATAATAAAATTGATATTTAATATCAATCATCAATGAAATTAAATTTAAATCAATCATATATGAATAATGCTTGTTGATATCGATGGATCTTGAACATCGCTCATCATCTGCCATAGTTAATGTTCATTTGGCTAATGCTATAATCAATACTTGAGATGCTGGAGCTACAATCCAAATTGATAGTGTAGACTTTCCATCCATCACCGTTGTAAATAATCCTCCACGGCATATGTACACACCATCACTGCAATGGAGGAGGACAATTACAATGGATCTTGACTCTTCCTCAGAGGCTTTGTAAAAGATAAATTCATTTTGAGGCCAATCATGAGAGAACTTCTTGGGAAAAAGTTTCATCATACATGTGAATGTACTCTTGAACCTTTAATTAAGAAGGCATAATGCTAAAGCCTCCTCTTGAGAAAATTGAGTAGAAGGCAAGGAGAAGAAAGCTAGAGCTCATGTGCAACATGCAATCCTACATCCTTACAACGAGCGGTATTTCTACCCACAATAAATTTAAAATTTTGAGATGGGTGAAAAAGAATAGCTCTATTGGTGACGTTAAACGATATTTTTGGGCTCAACAGCAATCGACTTTAACCTTTCTGAAGAAATAACATGAAACTCTATCTACTCGAGCACATAGAGTTCTCAATCTTGTTAAGGAAAAAATATCTTATGAAAAACAGGTATCAAATGTCAATTATCAAAGAAGTCAAAAATGGTCCACTATAAAAGCTACAATCAGTGGTAGTAAGAGTTCAAGATGTTCTAAGCAATTCTACATGGTGAGCATCGATGTGACACAACCGTGTTGGAATCATCAAAGGTCTAGAAAGAAAATAAATATGGAGGTTGAAGCCACAGAAGAAGTACACAAAAAGCTTCTTCATCTAGAAGCAAGCTAACCCAAAGACATGGAGAAAGAGAAATGTCAACTACATGCTCAACAATCATTATTCAAGTAAAATTATACAACCACCGTAAGAAATGAGTGTTCCAACCCATAACAAGTTTGACAACCTAAGATGGGTAAAGTGGAACAGCTCTACTGGTCAAATCAAGCAGTCCTTCTAGACCCGACAATGTCAGGTTCCAACTTCTCTAGTGAGAAACTTGAAACTGTATATGCAAGAGTGTATCGGGTCCTCAAAGTTGCTAAGAAGAAATGACTAATGAAAAGAAAATAAGGTCCTATCCTGGGAGACTAGAGTTGCTCCTCCAAAGAGACCTCCTCTTACCCCACAAATGTCTACTAATTCAAGTCCGCATCAGAGCATCGACACTTGACACTTGTCAAGAATCCCATCAAAGGTCCCACAAATAGGTGAGCAAATTTGGAGGCCAAAATCTCAAGTGAAATTCTTACAAATAGACAACATGACATTTAGACTGTACTCCCACAAAATCCACTCATGCTAAAGTATTTGAAGTCTTGCCACTTGAAGTTGAACTACCTTCACTGAAGTAGCCATTCCACAATCTCACTCAAGATGAGAATGTATGTCTACAGATGTGAGAATTTAGTGGACTTGACGAGATCAGGCACCAAGCTCAACAAAATCTAGAAGTCTACCGAGCAAAGATGTCTAAAAGCTTTGCCATTATATGTTATCTCACAAGATTACCCTCATCTCGAGGATCGATCCGCTGAAGTACTTGATGACAAGACGATTGATGTCGCTGGCAAGATGGGTGATTGCAATTTGATATCACATACATTCCACGTAAAGTGAAGGGACAAGTCTTAGCAGATTTTCTAGCTGCACATCCTATCCCACTCTTCTCTTAATGATGATTTGCCTGATGAGCAAATTATGCTCATTCATGAAAGAAAAAATCACAAATTTGGGAAATGACTTGATGGAGCCTCATCGATCAAACAAGTCCAACTCTAAATTTTCAAGAAAGAGCAGAATCAACATCATCTTCATAACACCGTAAGGAGGGATAATGAGATGATCATATGGATTGACCGAGCCAAGAACTAATAATGAAGCTAATATGAAGCATTAGTGTTTGAAGAAGCTATTTTCAGAACTTGCATTTTTTGATTCTCGCCTTATTATAAATCAAGTTTGGCATCTATAATCAACAAGCTTGAGTTAGCTTTCTATCATAGTCGAAGAGTATACATATCACACTAACTCGAAGTCTCCCGAATAGAAAGTGATTGCTTAGCAAAATTAGCTAAGAAATGGCAAGTATGAATGGTGATTATGTCATGATCGCATATTTACGACGAAGTTCTAGAGCCATAAAGTATCAATCCCGCAGTAGAGGGGTTACCAAATTTGACCGCCAGATGCTAAGTTGCTCCTCATACTCCCCAAAATCAACAAGAAGTTGTTAAGAAGAGCTAAGAATGACATTGCCCTAAAAGCAAGTGTGAAGCCTTTGTTGTAGAAGAGTGTGATTGGAGGCAACCCTTCATCTTTTAAAGAAGGCAAATTACCAAGTAATAAATCACCACAAATCAAGAGAATGCTATGTTATGCTTTTGTCAACAACACTTTATATCATAGATCCTTTGAACAAATGTGGCTACGATGCCTTGTAGATGAAGCTAAAGTGATGGTTGAAGTTCATGAAGGACTTTGTGGTGCACATCAGTCCCAAGATGGCGTAAAGATCAAAAGGATGGGCTATTATTGGCCATCTATGGTGAGAGACTATATTAATCATGCTAAGAAGTGTCATGAGTGTCAAGTACATGGAGATTTCATCCATCAACCTTCAAATTCATTACACCAAACAATAGCATCATGGTCATTCGATGTTGGGGTACAAATATAATTGGACAAATTGATCCACCATCGTTAGCTGGACATCGCTTCATCTTAATTGCGACTGACTATTTCTCTAAGTGGGCTGAGGCTACCCCATTTAAAGAAGTTATCACGAGTGATCAACTTCTTCATGTGATAATGTAGTTCATAAATTTGAGCCAAATAATTGATAATGCCTTTCAAAAGTGCAAAGATTTATAGATTCAACACAATAAAATTGATCATACTTCTTCAATATATAATCCAAGAGCAAATGGTTTTGGAGGCCAACAAGACATTATTGTCCGCTCAAGAAGATTCTCCTAAAAATAAGAGAGAATGACATACCAAGCTAGTAGAGGCTCTATGGGCATATCAAACTACCTACAGGATGCCAACTAAAGCCACTCCATATTCATTGGTATTTGGAACTGAAGTAATTCTTCCGCTTGAAGTTGAGTTGCCTTCACTTCGAGCCATCCAATACAATCTAATCAAGATCAAAATGCTCATCTGAGAATGGAGAACTCGAAGCTTGATGAAGTTAGATTGCAAGCTCATCAAAATCTGAAGTCTATCGAGCAAAGATGTAAGGCTTTGACCATACGCCTCTAACATTCCAAAAAGGAGAATTGGTCCCGTGTTGAGAAGACCAATTATTCTAATCAAAAATCTGGCAAATTTGAGCCTAATGGAAGGCCCTTTTGTCATTGAAAAGTATACCAAGGAGGGGCATACCAACTCATCAACCCAAAAGGGTGAAAGACCAATCAATGGTCGATACTTGAAAAGTATTATACTTGATGACATATTCAAAAGGTATAGAAATCGCAAGATAGGGGCATTTTTTTTAGTATATCTATTTAGGTTGACATCGCTTCATGCCGAGATCCCTAAATAAACATACCCATGAAGAACTTTTTGTGAAAATTCCCATTACATATTTTAGATTTTTATATACGATGAAATCAATGTTGTATGTTAAAATCCTTTAGAGTACATCAATTCAAATATGATGTATTTGTATATTTTTCATCTTGAAAATTCTCCTAAATGTACTTTAGAATTCTCAAGACAATTTTTTTTAGTTTATATTAAATTTATTTGAGTTGACATCGGGCCATAAGACGAGATCCTCAAATATATTCTTATTCAGTTGACATCAAGCTTACCAAATAAATATATCATAATTGTTAGTTGCAGTGAATCTATTTCTATGCATGAAAAGACAACCCTAAATGTCAAGAAATTTATCTCGATTTGCCAAATTGAGAGATCAAGTCAGAAGAACTCCCAATTTTGGAAGCTTCAATCAACTGAGTTGGAGAAACATCAACCTCTACATCCTAAAGTCTAGACACAGATGGGTTCTAAAGGTCACTCAACAAGCCCACAATCGAGTTGGACGCCTCTCCTCACTCAACAAGCCGCAAAGAAAAGGCCGCAATGAAAGAGCCCCCATCACGATGATAAACCACCAACCCACTCTAAGTCAAGACTCAAAGTTCTAAAGGTCAACTCAACAAGCCCAAATATGGTCGAGTTGTCGACGCCTCTCACTCAACAAGCCACAAGAAAAGGCAGTGTGAAAGAGCCCTTGCTCGCCCAATGATGATATTGCTCAATCTCAAACTAGATCCAAATTAGTGATTACAAGCAAGATTAAGAGATCTTTCTACTTGATCGATAGATCAAGGCAATTTGAGAGAATGCTCAATTCAGGGTTACCTCAAATCAATCTATATATTACCTGCAAGGTGATATTTCAATCTATTCTCAAATGATCTGATCAAGCTCAAAGCACAGATCAAAGCCTATCTCCTCATCAAGTCCATCAAAGCAGAAAGCATAGATCAGGAAGCAATTCCATAGTTCATACAAAGTCGATGAACTAAAGGAATTTCATTATTCAAAGCACACGCTAGCTAATAACTCAACATTGACCCTATATAAGTCGGAAGGTCATATCAGATGTATCCTCAATGAATCCATCAATAAGCAAGTAAGGTTCATGACATATACTTCGACAAGTCAATATTGACAAATCCTTCTTTTCATCCCCGTCAAGCTCAAAGCTAGAGAAGAATTTCAACCATCAAGCATGATAAATCGATTCTGGAGTCCTTCATCAAAACAGCATCAATTCCTCCATCAAACCCAACCAAGCATGAAGCTAGGTGAGGAGACTCAAATCGCAATGACATAAAAGAAAGAGATCTTCAACAAAGCCATTGAAAGTGATAGTAATGGTGAAGCTCTTATCCGAAAGTCAATTTTGACAAATCGTCAAGCATTTAGCATGTCCAATAAGACATAATGATAAATCCTATCAAAGCTTCCAAGCTATTGCAATCAAAGAAATGATCCAAGTTATGGCAACCCAAAGGTCAACAACAAATGTGACTCACTTCGCAATCACATTTGTTGGGCATTTGACCTCCATATGTGTCCATAAATCAAGTCAAGCCTACAAATCAATGACTTCGAAGATAGTGCAAATCGGGTTCAAAATGCACCGGATGTTAAAAATGGTCAAATGACCTTATCGATGAAGGACTTTATCGCATTCGCATCAAAATTGATCAATATGATATCAAAATCTAACGATCAATCGACAAGCTTACAACACGATGCACATATATATCACCACGACGATATGTGACTCCATGAAATTGATCACGTATTAGAAAAACCAAAAATATATCAAATGAGACTTTCTCAATTCTGGATCAGTATAAAATCAAAAGTAAAAAAAAAAAAGCAATGACAACCAAAATAATCATTCAAATTAAAAGCATCAAACAATGGGAACATTTAAAGAAATGAAAGAATATCATTTACAAAAATTTGGGAGGTCATAAACTTTATAGGCTAATATTAAACTCACAAACTCTATCAATCCATTTAAATCAAGTCAAAGTGAGTTCTATCTTGCAAATTCTCAAAAAGTTTTAATAATTTGGTTCTAATAAATTCACAACCTCAAATAAACTAAAGAGAAATTTTTAATAACTTATATGAATGTGGAGGTAATTATCATAAAAGCACACAACTAAAACAAACATAAATTAAAACAAAATTGATGAAAATTGATAATCAAGTTGAAAAATTACAAAACTCAACAAATAAACTATGCCGAATGTTATATACAATCTAAAATCAATACCTTCTTTCCACTAGATCTCATTTGTACAAGGCTGTATACTAAATCAATGCTACAAAAATCATGGCATCCTTCAATGAAAATTAAGAATTTCATTCCAATTATGATTTTCAAAGTAAATGATTTTATTAATTAGATGAAATTATTGCTACAAATTCTATGCCGGACATGAAATTTTAAGTGCAAATTTTAATGTCAAAAGCTCACAGACTAAAATTACAATCAAATGAAAAATCTAAAATCAATCTCATAATTCAAACATAAAGTTACCTAAAATTACACATTATGCCCCATACTATGAATGCCTAAACTCAAGTTCTCGAGGATGACGCTTGTTTCGTTAGTCAGATGGTTAACCAAATCTAAAAACCTATAATAAGAGTTTCAAATTATCTAATCCTCATAGCAAAGATGATTGATCCAAAACTTTAAACATATTCAAATTATTCAAACATAAAATACCTAAATTTATAAGAAGATGCGCACATATGCTCAATGCTTAAATGTGTCCAGGATGTGGGAAGTGCTTGGTTTAATCTTAAATGTGAATAAAACCTAAAAAAAAATATAATAAGAGTTTCAAATCGCTGAAATATTTAAAAACTGATTCTTCTTAATCAATCAATCTATTCTAAACAACATTAAAGTTAATCAATTTTTAAAATCAAATCAAATATCAATTTAAAGTTAATTCCCGGTTTAGTCTTAGATGCTAAATGTAACCTAAAAAAACATATAATAAGAGTTTCAAATGAAATATGGAAGTTGACTATCATGTGATAGATCTAATCCTCTCATAGAGCTAAACATGCGATCTAAAGCCCTTCAACATACTCAAATTAATCAAATTCTTCAAATCAAATCAAATGTCAATCTAAAAAATGGCTTAAATGAAACTTTATCATTAAAAGTTCAAATCAAACTCAATCTATTCACCTTCCATAATTTATAAATACCTAAGGAGCCAATGTCAAATCAAGTATTCTACTTTCACTCTCAAAATCACGATAAATTCATAATCAGCTTTGGCCATCACATGAAGTTATAAGAGTACTGATTTCTGGATTATTATTTATCAAAAGGTCTCAGATGTTAATGGCTTTGAGTTAATCATAAGACATACTATAGGACAAATAACCCTCTCATAGCTATGTGGATCTTAAGATTGTCTCCTTGGGATAAATATATAATCTATATATACCGCACGTGTTCCCCGGACACTACGTCAATGCCTAAATTCATGTCGAAGGAAGTTGCTTCCTGCTTCTAAGACTAGTCCTGCTAACAAAACTAAAACCTATAATAAGAGTTTCAAATCAAGAAAATATCTCAGAAACCGACTCACAGTAATAGATTTAATCCTCTGCTTGAAAAAGAAACAGAGTGATGTGATAAAGCTCTTAAATATATTCAAATTAATCAATTTTTTAAATAAAATTAAGTAGCAATCTAAAAGCTGCTTAAATAAAATTCTATAAAAAAAACTTAAATCAAACTCAATTTATCCACCTTCCGCAACTGTTTATCGTGGGTGACAAACTAAGAAAACTTTAGCTCACAAAGGAGCCAATGTCAAATCAAGTGTTCTGCTATGTTCACTCTCAATCAATCTCTCGCCAATAAGGATGTGCGGTCCTCTCAATCGCGTTTACAGTCTCAGCAGTAGTAGTTATGACCGTAGACCTCGACGGGTGGTTTGGCCACCGGCCCATTATATTACGATCATGACCATAGACATATGCTTCCCAATGGCTCGCTTTGAGTTGTTAATCATGGGTATACTTGATAGAAAACAACCCTTTGTCGCCTAAGATAGACTTAAGCTCGCCTTGACTAACACCACCCTGGTAAGTGATTTCATGGACGATAACCCATGTGTTGCGATGAGGATCCTTCACGTCGGGTCGACTACCTCCTCGACTAAGTAGACTGGACCGCTGAACGCCTCGGATGATGAAACCATGGGATCTAGATCGGGCACGTCATCATTCCCCCAACCATTCGGTTTAAGCTACAATGATGAATTTAATAATCTAAATTTTGAAACTCCCTATACTGCTATTACACTACGCATTAAGCGATCTAACAACTAACCTTAATCAAAAGTTCTCTCTCACTTATTGAGAGGGGTAATTAACTATAGGGGCTTGCGCCTATAGGAAACCTAGAATCAGATCTAAAGTTCTCACCAAATGAGGACGAAATCTCTGGGTAGTGTCTTATCTACTATCTCATCTGCCTTCTGAAAATTACACCGATATTTTAAACCACTCTTTTCATCAAAAGAGGTCGATGGTGAATTTTTGGAGCCCACACACACACATATATATATATATATATATACTCTTGATTTGAAAGAAGGGGAGCCTGAGGTCGCAAATTTTTTTAAGCTTAATTATTATTTTAATTATTTTATTTTAAAGAATTTGAAAAGTCATTTTTTAAGTATCCCCTGGGTGAGTGAAAGCTTCGCATCGTCTTTACTTTCTTTGGTACCCTCCATCGACCTATATATAACCCTGTCCAATTCTCTCTCCGATCTTAGAATTTCCAACTGACCTGGTTAGGCAGCGCACATCCCGAATTCAGGCTCCAGTGTGCTTTAAAGTTTCTTTTTTTCTTCAAGTATTAGTTTCTCCCACATATTCAGATAATGGTCAACCCTCTCAGAAGTTTAGTTCTTCCCGATCTCGGATTTTCAACGACTGTTACGGCATGCATCCCGAATTCAGTCTTCTGTGTGATTCCAAGTTTCTTTTCAAGTCTTAGTTTCTCTCATTGATCCGTATAATAGTTTTTTGCTTTTTAAGACTTTTAGTATGCCTATACCTTTAAAGGTTTTTGCCTTCTGAGATTTTTGATGCATCTACACCTTCTAAGGTTTTTGCTTTCTGAGATTTTTAATGTACATATACCTTCTTAATCTTTTGCCTTCTGAGGTTTTTGATATACATATACCTTATGAAACTTTTACCTTCTGAGATTTTTAATCTACATGTACCTTATGAGATTTTTTCTTTCTGAGATTTTTGATGTACTTGTACTTTCTGAGGTTTTTAGCTTTTGAGATTTTTAAAGAGTGGAGACCCTGTCAACCACTTGCTCTCTTAGAGTCTTTCTAGTGAGGACCTTGTCCACTACTGGCTTCCCAACAAGGTTTCCTCAAGGGCATGCCTTCTAAGGGAGAAATCCATGAAGGATTTTTGACATATCTGATGTTGTTTGTTAGAGTGTCACTCAATGACATTTAACCCGTGCAGAAGAAATCAATAATTTTAACCCTCATATGAGGTTATTTTATCAAAGTGTAATTCGATGATGTTAACTTGTGTGGAAGAGCTTAAACATTTTGATTATTCCAAAATTATTTATCAGAGTATTACTCGATGGCATTAACATGAGTAGAAGAGGTTAAATCAAAATACCAACTTTAGGTTGTAGCCAAAGTTGCTCCTTGATCTTTGCCTTAAAATATGAAGATAACAATTTGTCAAGCTATCTTCTTCTTAATGTTAAAATATCCTCTAACTTTGACTTGTTTCTTGGGCTAGTAATCAATTAAATGAGTAGAATATTAACATGAGAGATCTTTTGAGAATAAGAGTTGCCCCCCCATTTCCAACAAAAGCTAAATGATCAGAGTTTGATGAATCTTCATTTTTCTTATGTGTTCCAGCAAAGCAAGATTTTCTCTACCATATAGATGGTGCTGCTCTGATCATGAAGTCAAATTGTTAACCATTGTAAAGAATTAAAGGGAATGTTTTCCATAGATGACGTCAAATTGTTGCGTGCTAGAAAACCAGTAGCGGTATAATAAAACTTCATGCCTTAGCTTTGTTGAGAAATCCAGCACACACACAGATATTTGAAAATAGAACAAGAAAATCTAAAATTTTTATGTGAAAAAATCCCAAAAAGATGCGGGCTTTAAAAATTCGTCACCGACCCCTCGATGAAAAGAGTAGATTAAATGTTGGTTAAATTTTCAGAAGGCATATGGAATAGTATATAAGACACTACCGAGAGATTTTGCCCTCATTTTGTGAGAACTTTATATATGGTTCTAAGTTTTTAATAGGTGCAAGAACCTAGAATTAATTATCTATCCCAATGCTGAGAGAGAACATTCGATTAAGGCTAGTCGTTAAATCACTAAATATATAGCGTATAGCAGCAACATGTGGAGTTTAAAATTATAAATTTATGAAATTCATCATTTCAACTTAAAATGGATGGTTGGGTGAATGATGACGCGCCCAATCAAGATCTCATGGTTGCATCATTTCGGGCTGTCATGGTCCCTAGTCTACTTAGTTAGAGAAGGTAGTTGACCCAACCTGACCGAGGGATCCTTGTCAGCAACCATGGGTTGCGTCGTCTAAGTAATCCTTGTAGACCTGAGGTGGTGTTTGTCTGAGGAGATATCTTTAAGTCTACCTTAGCTGATAGAAGACTTTTTGCCCTATCAGGTGCACCCTATGGTTCACATCTCAAGAGACAGAGTCATTGGGAAACATACGGGCTACAATCGTGACCGTAATATAATGGTGTTATTTGGCGACAATTATCCGATCAGAGGATTCTAGTCATAAACGCATCATATTTGGAGCCTACTGGCTAAACCACGTGAATAAAGGACACGAGCCACATCCTTATAAATATGAGATTGTTTAAGATTAAATATAGTTGTGTACTTGGCTTGACATTGACTCCTTTGTGAGCTAGAGTTTTCTTAATTTGCGGAAGGTGGATGTATTGAATTTTAGCTTTAAATTTTAGTTATTAAATTTCATTTAACCATTTAGAACTTAGTGATTTATCAAATTTTATATTTATATTGATAATTAATTTGGATTAATCTAATTTGAGCTTGCAAGCGCATTTTAATAGTGAGAATCCCCTTCGATTGAAATCTCCATTCAACACAACCATTATCGAGGTTTGATCATTCATTTTATTATTCCAAATTCTGTCGACTCTATTAATTTAATAATAGAGGATCAGATCTATAGTTACATTCTGAGGATTTTGAATTTGAGAATATTGAATATAATATCTTGGATATTTAGAAAATAATAACCCCTCCAATTGATATCTTCAATCAACTCAGCCATCATCGGGTTCAACCTTGTTTATCATTATCAAACTTTTAGGATAATGTTCAAGCTTGAGCTAGTTTAAAAAAATTATGTTCAAACTAAGCTCGAGTTTATTCAACAAATTAGTTCAAATTTGGAATATCATGCCTGTCAATGAGTAGATCGTTTGATGAGATAAATGAGCATTAAGCAAGCCTTTATCGAGATTGTTCGAGAGTAGCTTGTTGAGAAAAATACATCATTTGTATTAATTAAAGCTTATTAAGCTTAGAAAATAAAATTTTAAACAATGCTATTCATGAACAAGCCTTAATCGAGTCATAATAGAACTCCTTAATGAGTTTGATCAAGATCTTTAAACTATATTATTTATGAGCATAAATGAACAGAATATAAACTGTTCAAACTTGTTCATTTAGCAATCGAGTATTTACAAAAATGTTCAAGCTCGTTTGATTTGTCAATCAAACAATCATGAATGAACTCCAATGGAGCCCAATCACGAGTGGCTTATCAACACTCGGTTCATTTGTAGTCCTACCCTTTGGCTTAGTTTGTTTTAAATGATGTAGATTTTCAAATAATTTTTTGCTAAATATCCATCGACAAATTTCTAGTGAAAAAGTCATCAAACATATTTTTCAATCGATTTTTCTGTGAGCTAAAAATGTTTCCGGAATTTATTTTATTGACAGACAAAAATCCATCAAAAATCAATCAGAAAATTCAATTAATAACATATTGTGAATATTTTATAATCGATTTTTTTATGATTAAAAAAGTAATAATTTCTTATTGCGAGACTTTTTGGTTGGGCTGCTTTGTGAGCCAATCAGCTCAAATTCGAGCTCATATAAAAATGACTTACAAATACATATACCTTTTTACAAATACCTATACTTTTTCCAATACATGTTTACAAATACTTTTACAAAAAATATATATAATAAATAAACAATAATAATAAAAAACTTAATGACTGGATACTTCGTGATACGAGGAATACATCATAGTGATCTTCAGAAATTCGATATTAGGAGGCATTAATGTCTCTGAAATAAATTCTAACAAAAAAAAAATTATTGTTCATATCTTGATACAAATTTAAATTTTATATTCTAATTTTATTTTAGGAGAATTTACATACATACCACACAATTCATATGTATTTATATATCTAACATCTAAAGTTAAATATTTACTTATCTAATAATTTTCTATAATTAAAAAAATACATTTCATTTTTTAAAAGTGAATTATGATGACATTTTTGATGATATATTGAAACTTAAGGTGTTATATATATAAAATTTTAAATTTAGGTGTTAGGTATGTAAATATATAAGAACTGTGTGTTACGTTTGTAAATTCCCCTTTATTTTATCTGTTTATAGGTTTTTTTTCCCTTACATGAAAAGAAAGAATTAAATTGTAATTTGAGCAAAATTAAAATATATAAATAATGTCCTCATATGAAAACTATTCTGATTTAATTTTCTTCCTCCTTTCATGCCTTCAGCTGCATAATTTTGTTCATATTTCTATAGTGATTGGTTGGTGGGTCGTTGCTGTTCTCTGTATTTGTCTTCTCTTTAATCAATCTTAGTCCTAATAGACTTCATCAACTCCACATGTTTCCATTTAGTCTCTCTCTCTCTCTCTCTTCATATATATATATATATATATATATATATATATATATATATATGTATAAAATTTACTCAAGTCAAATTTAATTAACCTATTTTTTTATTAAGGTTTAAGTATTTATAATCTACAAATCATTAAAGAAGCCCAAATTTAATGATTTAAACTGCAGCCTTGGCTGCAAATCTTCAATTAGCAGCAGTCATTAATCACAGAAAAGCTACCACCAATTTTCCATTCAAGTGATTACCGATATAAATTAATAGAGAACAAATTTTTATAACATTTAACTGACAAAATGGTTTTTTTTTCTACAAATTAGAAAAAAAAATAGTGGACATATTACAGAATATTTATTAATATACCATCAGCTAGGTAGCAGTACTGATTCCCAACACCTAAATTCGCTCTAAAAGTAAATGAAATATAATAAATAACTACTTACTAGTCATAGTTGATCGAAGGATTCCTGCAGCCATTCTAAAAAATGAATTGCTCCATTTATCCTTTTAATCAGTAACTTGCTCTCTTGGTCTTGAAGGAGTAGCAGGAGACTTTCAGGTGCTGCTGCCTCCTTTCCATGGCAGCCAATAATTCCTTTTACGCTGCAAAGTAAAGTCGGAAAGAATAGGGTTTAAGACCTTTATAAATGTTGGAAAAAAGAACAACAAATATCTAGCATACCTGACAGGAGTTGAGTGGTTGCTTGTCGAGAGAGATGCCATCACGATATTCATTTTGATCAACTTTGATATAAGGAATGTGCTTTATGTTAGACCAATCAACACCATTCTTCCGGCACTTCTTATTCAGCACAGAGCATTCTTCGATTACTAACTTTCTGACACCAGCAGGTAATATGGGCATGGCGGCTAGTGAGACGGACCGAATCTCCATGACACGAAGGGAAGACAATCGATGCAGCTCATGCGGCAGTGATTCAATTCTTGGGTAGCGATGAAGGTGAAATTCTCTGAGCTTTTCTGGGAGATCAATCTTGCAAAGTGTAGGGCACGAAGATACTTCGAGGTATTCTAGAGAGGAATGATTTCTCAATCCATCGATTGAATCAAGATCATAACACTCCTGAACTTTCAATTGTTTAAGAGAAGTAAGATGTTTGAAAATTCCTTTGTGGTCATTTTGAATTAGTGAGAGTTTGGAGAGAGTTAATGAGGTAAGAGAGGTGAGATCCTTAACCCATTGGAGTCTTGATCCATCGTCACTTTCAAGAACTAATTCCTGTAAGTTTGGGAGAATATTAATAACACGCAATTGTTGACAGTTCCTTAACACCAACGTTTTAATACTCAGTGGGAGGTATAGCCATCTCAGATTGGGACAATCAACAATGCACAGAGCAGTAAGACGATTCATCCCATCTCCTATAAACCAGCTCTCCAGTTCAGGCATATCTGACACATCAACCGTTTCTAAATCTTTAAACCCTGAATGGTCAACGCCGAAGCTTCTCACTCCATGCAGACTCTTTAACTGGAGCGTCTTCAGTGATGGCAGATTCCACCCAGATTGGAGAGATGAGCACATTTTGCAATTGACGAGTTTCATTGTTTCCAACTTCTTCAAAGATAGTTCTCTGATCCAATTCGGAAATTCCTTCCCATTGTAATTTTCTACACTTAAATGCTTGAGATTCTCGTGAGGCTGGAGTCGATCAATCACATCTTCTTCAGCAACATTTTCTGCTTTTCTGAATGCAGCATCACTCCATCTCAACGTTAAGGAATCAATGTACCGTTTACCCTTTAAATTGGCTGCTTCTGCATCCGAGACACTGACTAGTTTTTCAAGCTTGGTGATGCAAAGTTTGCCATGGAGTTTTAAGTCCTTCAATTCTCCTAGACCACACCGGGGCTCTGATCCGACAGCAAACCTTGACAAGTGTCTTAGAGATTTTAAATTGCCAATACCAGGTGGCAAGGAAATGAGATCAATTTGTCTATCCCAACCATCCCGGTCAAGATGCAAACCGAGATGCCGTAGCATAACCAACTTTTTCATGTTTCTTGGTAGCATTTCAAGTTTGTAACAGTTTCCAAGCTCTAAAGTTTGCAAATTCAAAAGATTGCTTACAGTTTCAGGTAGCCTCTTTATATTGGTATCATGAAGTCCAAGGTGCCTGAGATTTTTCAGATCACCTATGGAATCTGGCAATTCTTCAATTCCATGGCAATCGCCTAGTTCCAGTGTCTGAAGATTGTACAAATTGCCCACTGTTTCAGGTAGTTTCTTTATGTTTGTGCCACGCAGATTTAAGTAACGTAGCAGAATCAAATTGCACACTGAATCTGGAAGCTCCTCGAGGCAGCTGCTACTCAAATATAGCGAGCGTAGAAACCTTAGTTTTTCAAATAGATCTATTAAGACCTCCTTCACAAGTTTCCCATTTTTACCGTACAACATCAGTGCTCGCAGGCCTTCGTTCTCAAAAATCTTACTAAATGTTACCGATTGCTTATCATGCTGATATAATAATCCATAGCGAGCTATTCCTGATTCACCATGTTCAGTTACATCGTTATTTATTCTCAGACTTTCGTATCTAAAAAGATGATGAGCTAGTTCATGGATCACACTTGGCATCTTGTACTTTTGTCTAACGTTCATATTGCTATTTGATGCTTGGAAGAATGACCTCCTTAACAGATCATCAAAGTCCCTCGCACCAGCATCTTCACTTTGTATCCGCAAATTATCTGGTATTAAGCCATTGGCAATCCATAATTTGACCAGCTCAACCTTATCAAATTCATAATCCTTTGGAAAAATGGAGCAGAAGGCAAAACAGAGTTTAAGATGCAGAGGGAGATGATCATAGCTGGTCTTTAAAAATGGTATAATAGCACCTGCAACTTTTCCATTTTCCATCAATTCTTTCGACAGCAGCTCCCACTGCTCTTCATCTTTTTCATTGTAGAGAAGGCTACCGATAGCTTTTATTGCTAATGGAAAACCTTGGCACTCCTTCACAATAATTTTACCAATAACCACTAGTTCTGGTTGCTCTGTAAAAACTTTGGTTCTTTCATCATTAGAAAATACTACATCCTGAAAGAGCAGCCAACCATCATCTACTGATAGACCTTGACATAATTTGGGGATCGATCGCATTACCGTCGCAACATTTGCATTCTGCGTGGTAACTAGAATTTTGCTTCCTTCAGCTCCATACATCAGAGGGGTCCGCAGATTGTCCCAGAAGTATAAATCCTCGTTCCACATGTTATCCAACACCAGCAGGAATCTTTTCCCCGTAATGATGTCCTTAAGATGATATTGAAGCAAATCTAAGCTGGATTCATGACACGCCCGTCTCTCCACTGCTTTGATGACCTCCTTTAAAGTTCGGACCAGATCAAAGTTTTGTGCCAGACTAACCCATATTGTCAGATCAAAATGGTTTTTTGAGCGGCTGTCTTCTATTTCTTCTTCCAGGCCAGCAACTTTAAAGACGTTGCGAGCAAGTGATGTCTTACCAGACCCACAAGAACCCACAATAGAGATCACTTGAACATTGTCGCTACACCTAAACTTCAATAATTCATCAAGAATATTTTTGGTCTCTTCTTGCCTGCATGGTCAAGAGCTTTTCAGTAGCTTCATCAGAGGGAAAATTGAGATTTTAGGAAGGACAGTAGTGGTTATAGCTTTTTGAACAAATTTCAATATGGCCATAAATACATGAAGTCATGACATCAGAAAAGGCAATATGCAAATTCCTGAATAAAAGAGATTTCTTCCAAGAAAGTTGCAAGGATAAACATAGTCGGTTTGGCACTTGTACCTTTCCAAGAATTTTAGCTGCAAATAAAATGATTTCAATACGAATCTGATACGACCGTGGATGACAGCGAGGCTCCTTTTCTGCTAGTACTTTCCCTCTTGTATTATGTTTTCCTTTCTCTACTAAGGGATTTCCTATTTCATTCTTCAGCTCAGAATCTTGCTCTCAACCTGTGTTCTCTGGGTCTAACCGGCATCAATTTCAGCCTCTTTAAAGTAACGCAACAAAATATGCACACAAATATCTTACTCATTCTTTGTTTCATCAGTTCGTAAAGAAAAAAGACCTTGGCAGCTTTGAAGAGGTTTGGTTCTTAAGGTGAACCAACTTCATGCATGATTTAATTACACAAATGATTGTCAAATAAATACAAACTTTTTGCAGGTGAATGAATATAGCAAACAAAAATTGCACCCTTAAACCTTAAACTTCAACAATTGTGACGTAAATGAGTCTAAAGTATGTTACATAGCACTTCCTGAAACATAGTAGATCAAGTGGCCTCCTAACTTTTATAGTCCCCTAAGGGCCAAGAATAATGATAAGTTTAATTCAAGTTAAGCTTAGTGCTAATAATGATTAGGAAATCTTGGTGACTAATCAAGATTGAGTAAATTACTTACAGGCTTAAGACCTAATTAATAAGAACATTGAAGATAATTCTTGACCTCCACTCCAAATTAATCCCTATCAAAGGGGAGTTGGATTAACGTAAGGCTCAATTATTCACTTGAGTAAGGTTAGGTAACCAATCAATCAGCTGGAAAAATATTGTTTGCATGATTAGAGACTTAATGATGACCATTCCAATGATTTGTAAGAATTACTTTGTGTTCATTTTATGATTTGTTTTCCCCAATAAGCTCTAAACTTAATATAGTATTTTATAACTATTTATCCATAATTTTTTAGATATTATGATTTCAAGATATATTAAAATTTATATAAAATTTGCATACAAAAAATTACATTTTTGGAAATTACAAATATGTCAAATCTTATTTTTTTATAAATATTTACTTCCATTTCTCCTAAAACCTCAAAAAGCTATTTTTGCTTAATTATTTTCTTCTCCTTCAGCCGTGAGGGAGAGAGAGAAAGATAGATAACCAAAGAGAGAGGAAAGAAAAAGGTAGATTTTGAAGATTTTCGTGTTATTTTTTAGGAGGCTCAAATGTATTTGAATGCTCAAATGTATTTGAATGCTCAAATGAACTCGGAAGATCTTTGGGCTTGAGAGGCTCGTCGAGGCTCGATTTATTATATCTTATTTGAGAGCTTTTAGAATTTAATTGATGTCTCAAAATTTTCAATGATATTTTAAGTGTTGATCTCGACCTGCATGTGCCACCAAGATATGCGAAAATTCTACGAAGACGCGAATCTTGATAAAGCAGGATCAAAATTGAAATTGGTGAGATCAAGCTTAAAATATCATTGGAAACTTTGGGACATCGGTTAAATTCCAAAAGCTCTGGAGTGTTTATAATCGAAGCGTCAGCTTCCAACAAAGATCTTCAGTTCATTTGAGCATTCAAATACACAAAATATATCATATGATCAGGAATCATCATGGAAAGTCCGATGGAGAGGAGTGGTTGGATTTTTGCGTGTATTTCACGGGTCACTCCAATCTATAAATAGCGCCGTTCACAGTGAGAGGCGAAGAGAGAGAAACAAGATCCTCAAGCACAAAAGTGTTGCCCTCGGCGGTCGTCGACCGCCCGTAGCCGTATCTGATTGATCACGCCTTCGTCGATCTCATGATGCATGACTTACCAGGTGATTGTTCGCGTTTACCGGTGATTGTTCCTGCATTTACAATGATTGTTCCTGCGTTTACGCGGTGATTATTCCTGCATTTACGCAGTAATTGTTCACCGCATTTCAGCGGTGATTGCTCATATTAATCATTGCATTTATTACACGATGGTTGTCGCGTACATTGTTCCTGTCGTATACAATTACGTAATCACAGTATCGGGAAGATCTTGAAACAGATACATATGGAAGCTTTTTTTGGGTATTGGTTTTCCTCTCTTAGGTTTTACATGTAAAGTGCGGAGTTTTCTTGTTCATTCTTTAAATCATGTGTGTGTTGGATTTCACAAGTAAAGCGAAAACTTTACTCTACCACGATTTTAACACACAATAGATAGTTTGGTCAGGGAAGTTGATTCCATTATTTCATCTTGTATGGCGACCAAGTTTTCCAAGAGATCAAAATCACCATCGAGTGGAGCATTTCAAGCTTTTAAGGGCAGCAAAGAATGAAGATTCATCAAACTTAATTCCGATTACGTAAGCGGGGGCAACTCTTAATCTCGTAAGATCACCCATGTTAAGCATCTAATCGATTACCATCCCAGAAACACGTCAAAGTTGGAGGATATTTCAACATTGAAGAGATATAGCTTTGCAAATTATGTTTTCACTTTCATACTCATGGAAAACGAGACCGGTTATGAACTTTGCTACGCATGGCCGATGTTTTAATTCGACCTCTTTCATCTGAGTTAACGCCGTCGGGTGCCTCGACAAACAATAGGATAGGTCAGATCCTTAGTGGAGTTCTCCGCATCTGAGTTAACGTCGTGGATAACACTCGACAAACAACCCGGATAGGTCAAAATCGCCGGATTCACCTCTTCCATGCAGTTGCGTCATGAATTCACAACAATAGATAGGTCAAAAGGTCGCTGGTGGACTTCCACGACCTCTTCCATATAGTTAACGTCGTGGGTAACACGACAAACAACAGAATAGGTCAAAAGGTCGCTTGGTACCACAACCTCTTCCATATAGGTTAACGTCGTGATGACTCGACAACCTAGATAGGTCAAAAGGTGGTGGACTTCGCCTCTTCCTTAACGTCGTGATCCACGGCAATACCGGTGATCAAAATCACCGGCCAATTCAATTCGCTCTTATGCGGTTAACATCGTGGTGTAACGACAAACAACCCGGATGGGTCAAAATACTCGGTGGATTGATTGACATCTTCCATATGCAGTTAACGTCATTGGGTAACACTCGACAAACAACCCGGATGGGTCAAAATCTCGGGATTGATTTAACCTCTTGCCGTTAACGTCGCGGGTTGCGTCGTGACGAAGACTCGACAACAACTGGGATAGGTCAAAGGTCACAGGTGGACTTCCCCTTCCATTAGCGCGTCGTAGTAACGCTCGACAATCTGGATGGGTCAAAATCGCCGAATTGATTCAACTCCATAGTTGCGTCGCCGGGTAACACTCGGCCAAACAACCTCGGATGGGTGAAATCACCAGTTGATTCGGACCTCTTAATGTTAACGTCGCCGGGTAACACTCGACAAACAACCCGGATGGGTCAAAATCACCGGATTAATTCAACCTCTTATCTGGTTAACTTACGCCGGGTAACGCGACAAACTCGGATGGGTGAAATCGCGGCGGATTCAATTCCTCTTCCGCGCAGTTAACGTCGTGGGTAACACTCGACAAACAACCTCGGATGGGTCAAAATCTCGGCGGATTGATTCCTCTTCCACACGTTAACGTCGTAACACTTTCGACAACCGGATGAGTCAAAATTCGGATTAATTCAACCTCTTCCCACCGTTCACGTCGTGACAAAATAACCCGCCGGATGGGTCAAAATCCCGCGGATTCAATTAAACATCTTCCACAGTTGCGTTATCGGCAAAGACTCGACAAACAACCCGGATGGGTGAAATCGGCGGATTGATTCCTCTTCCACGTTGCGTCGTGGCAAAGACTCGACAACAACTGGGATAGGTCCTTGGTGGACTTCTACGACTTACAGGTTAATGTCGGCCAGTAACATTCGACAACAACCCGGATGGGTCAAAATCTCGGATTCAATTCCTCTCTTTACAGTTAATGTCGTAATTCTCGACAAATAACCTCGGATGGTCAAAGATTCTCGGCAATTCAATTCAACTCTTACAGTTAACGTCGTTGGGTAACACTCGATAAACAACCGGATGGGTCAAAGTCCTCAGATTAATTCCTCTTATACAGGTTAACGTCATTGAGCAAACACTACCGCAAATAACGATAGGTCAGGTGGAGGACTCCGCTTCCATATGGAGTTGCGTCGTGATCGCACTTTGACAAAGAACCTGACAAAGATCCCCGTCGGCTGCCAACCCACCGTCTGATTGCGCTAGAGCCGTCGCCGCCAATCGCTGGCACCGCCGTATTCGGGGCGTCATGCCGTCGCTATTGCCGATTCTGCGGCCCACCACCCTCGACGCTTGACCATTCAATGGCCGGTCCGCAGCCGTATTACCGTCGCCGTCAGCCAGGTCCTTCGCCGAACATCGCGCAATCTTCGGTCACCACCATCATCGCTGGTTATCCCCGTAGCCATTTACTGTCGCGTCAGCCGACTACCGGTTGGCTGCTGGCCGTCAGCCGTCATGGCCATGCCATCGCCAAACAATCTTATCGATCACCACCATCGCTCGTCAGCCGGTCCGCCATTCGCTGCGTCGTCCGCCGTCACCATTCGCCGATTGCATTGCCACCGTCGGCCGCCAATAGCCGTCCGCCATGTAGAGTACCATCACGGTCATCGGCTGCCAGGCCAATATCATCGTCGTCGGCGTCGTCGACCGTCTCCGGTTATCGTCTCTCTTGATTGCCGGCCGAATCGGTCCGGGTCGGTTACACCTCTTTGAGGAAAAGCGGAGCTCAGTATGAACTACGGGTCTTGATCGCCTCGAATCGGTCGGTCACGGTGCACCTCTTCGAGAAAAGCGGGCGCTTGTCATTATGAACTACGGTCTTGATCGCCTGAACCCGGTCGGTCCGGAGGTTAGTTAACACCTCTTCGAGAGAAAAGCGGAGCCTTCTGTATGACTGGTCTTGATCCCTCCGGTCGGTCGGAGGTTAGTTAACACCTTTTCAGGAAAAGCTGGGCGCCATATGAGCTACGCTGATACGACGACCTTCAAGAAGAAGGTGTCTTCTCCGCAGGGGTTTTATAGACCTAGAGGCAAAAAAAAAAACCCATTCAAACCAGTCAAAACCGCAAAACCCGCTTCAAACCGTCAAAATAAGCAAAATGGGTCAAACGGACAAAAAATCCTCTTGGGCAGCTCGACCGGTAGCCCTGCCACCTACGGCCTCCTCTCCCGCTAGGCCATCGTCATCATTCCACTGACCCGGTCGGCGATACCCGCCAGCGCGACCAGCCCGTCTCTGGCCAGCGTCGACCCACTCCGTAGAGCAGCGATTCGCGTGGTTTTTGCGTCGATCCGATGACACCCAGGCCCAGGCCAGCGCCTCATAGCGCCGCCATATGGCCGTCAATCATGGCTGTCTAGCCAGCCTTAGAGGGCCCGTTCGGACGGATGGATCCAGTAACCTTGAAATTTCGTGCTCGCATTTGTAGTTGTGCGTCCTGCTTAGTCGTAATCTTTTGCTTACGTGAAGATCTGTTCTCTCAAAATGTGGTTAATGGGACTGATTCGTTAAAGAATTTCTATTTTGTCGTCTTGGTACATATATTTTTTATGATTGAGATAATATCATCAAAATAGGCATATATGACCACGAAAATTCCTTCGAAGCCACGAATCTTGATCGAAAAGCAGTGATCGAAATTAAGTGCGAGATCAAAGCGCTTAAAATATCATTAACTTTGGGACATCGGTTAAATTCAAAAAGCTCAAATATGGAGTGTTTATAAATCTCGGCGTCACCGATGGCCTTCAAATAAGCAAAGATCTGATTCACTTCATTTGAGCATTCAAATACACAAAATACATCATATGATCAAGGGAATCATCATGAGCCGTCCGATGGAGAGGAGTGGTTGGATTTTGCATGTATTTACATGGGCGTCGCTCCACTATAAATAGCCTCATTCTAATATGAGTGGGCCCGAAGCAGAAGGAGAGAGCTCTAAAGATCCTCCAAGCAATCGTCGCCACTCGACGTTGATGCGCCACGTAGTGCCGTAGCGTTGATCCTTCGTGTCGATATCTGGTCTCATCGTGATGATTCTACTTAATGATTGTTCACTGCGTTTACCAGGTGATTGTTCCGCATTCTACAAGTAATTGTTCCGCATTTTTGCGGTGATTATTCCAGTTCAATCATCTTCTGTTACAACTTGATCGTTATCACATGTTGTTTCTTTCTCATATCTGATTAATATCGGAAGATCTTGTACTCAAACAGATACATGGTGGAAGCTTTCTTGTGACCGTGATTTTTCTTTCTTTTGAGATTTTCCACGTAAAATTGCGGAGTTTTCTTGTTAAATACCATCGCGTGTGTTTGGATTTTGATAAAGGCAAAACTTTTACTCTGGTTTTCAGCGTCAACATTATAATTTTTATTTTAGGTTGGGTAATATTTAGCTTAACGAAATAAGTGATTTCATGATATCATGTGGTCATATCATTAAATGTTCCATATATCATATTTAATTTATATAATATCAAGGATTTAAATGGTGTACTATTCATGAGGTTTTTATTTTAGATGTATATATTCATGCATTGTATACTAATATAATTGTGTTGCTACCCATTTTGAAGATGATTCCATCTAGAATTGACACTATTCATATAGAGTAAGACTATCACTTGGCTTTATAAATTATGTTAATTTTTATTTGATATATTAACTCATATAATCAACTTAATCATGATGTAAATATGTTTTGTATGAACTATAAAAATATTGTCTATATTATGTATGTGCTATGAAATGTAGATGCAAAAGGTGTGGGCTCGGAAAATTCACCAACGACCTGTCGTTTAGAAGAGTTTGATTTATGTCTTGATCTAATTTTCAGAAGGCTGATGAAATAGTAAATAAGAACCCACCCAGAGATTTCGCCCTCATTTTGTGAGGATTTTAGATATGATTTCAAGTTTCCTATATGCGCAAGAACTTATAGTTATTTACCCCTCTCAATTGTGAGAGAGAACTTTCAATGAAGGCTAGTTGTTAGATTGCTAAATACGTAGCGTATAGTAGCAGCATGTGAAATATAAAATTATGCAACAACAACAAGCTTTATCCATCCCTTAAGTAGTCAATTTACATGAATCGCCTATCTTTATTGTGTGTCAAATTCTCATTTAATTCAATTATCGAGGTCATTTTTTATACATCTTAACCAAGTCTTTTAGGTCTATCTACCTTTCTTAACATAAGGCAAATCTGTCTACTCTCCTAACCGTCAATCGGATGGTAGGCGCTTTATGTGACCAAACAATCTAGACTCTCTCTCTTATCTACCACCAGGATCTCTTTTTTCCGAGCATACTCATATCGCATTTTATCTCTAAGAGTAAAGTCACTCATCCACAGGCATCCTCATCTATAACACTTAACTTAGTCTTATGCTTCTCTTTTATTGGCCATTCTACATAAGTCATGCGGGTCTTACCACCATCTTATAAAATTTTCCTTAAGTTTAAGTGAAACTTTTTTATCACACAACAGCCGATGCATTCCTCCACTTCAACCATCCAACTTGAATTCTAATAACATCTCCATCTATTTCACCATCATTTTGAACAATAGAGCCTAAATATCTGAATCGCTCACTCTTATTAATAACTTGTTCACCTAATATCACAACACTACCAATATAACTTCTACAACTAAAATTACACTACCAATAAAACTTGTCGAAAAATCATGACATGTGAAATATAAAATTGTGAATTTATAAAATTCATCAATTTAATTTAAAGTGGATGGTTGGGGGAATGATCATGCGCGTCAAGATCCATCATTCTCATCCCGGTCATGGTCCTGTCTACTTAATCGAGGAGGTAGTCTCCTGGCGAAGGATCTTTGTCAATAATCGTATATTCGTCGTCAAAGAAACCTTATAGGCAGGGTGGTGTTTGTCTTGGAGGAAAGCTTAAGTCGCCATGTAAGATTTTTTGCCTATCAGGAGCACCTTATAGTTTACATCTTAAGAAGGTGAAATATCTACGGGTCCGCGGTTGTGTAATATAATGATGATTTGGCGGCGACACGTCGGAAATTACTCATGCATAATATGTGAGTTCTCGGTAATCCGCGTGACAAGCGGTATGTCGTGAGATTGATTGAGAGTGAACATAAAAATACAATTGACTTGACATTAACTCCATTGTGAGCTAAAATTTTCTTAATTTGTCACCTATGACAAATAGTAGCAGACGATAGATAGATTCAGTTTCACTTTAAGTCTTTAAAATTGAATTTCATTTAGGTATTTATAGCTTAATGACATATTAGATTTTACATTCGGATTAATACTCAATTTATGTTAGTTTGATTTTAAATTTTAATCATATTTTGATGAAAGTACCCCCTCCGATTAAAATCTCCATTCAACACAGCCATCATCGAGGTATATAAGTCTACTAAATCATTTAGTTTGTTGTTACAGATCTTGTCGACTCTATTAATTTAATAATAGAGGATCAGATCTAAATCTATATTTTGAAAATTTTGAATTTGAGAATATTGAATATAAATATCTTAGATATTTTGATAATAGTGACCCTTCCAGTTTATATCTTCAATCAACTCAACCATCATTCTCAACCATCATTAGAGAATTAGGAGATACAACAACAACAACAACAACAAAGCCTTAATCCCACTAGGTGGGGTATTTATGAATCCTTCGTCAGTGTCATTATTATATTCTCATAATTCAAGATATCTAAGATCATTATTTATACATCTTAACCAAATCTTTTTGGGTCTCTACCTTTCTTAACGTAAAGCAAATCTAATGCATCTACTCTCCTGTCGGGTCATGATGGTAGGCGCTTTATATTGTCCATCTGCACTCTCACTAATCTTATCTCACACTGGGTACTCCTTTTTCCAGAACATACTCATTTTGCATTCTATCTCAGAGTAAAGCCACTCATCCACTAAGCATCCTCATCGTAACACTTACTTTAACTTATCTTTCTCTTTTATTGGCCAACATTCGTAAAAGTCATTGGGTCTTCTCCATCTTATAAAATTTTTCCTTAAGTTTAAGTGGAACTTTTTACATCATAATAGGCGGATGCATTCCTCCACTTCAATCCAACTTGAATTCTACTAATAACATCTCCATCTATTTCACCATCATTTTGGACAATAGAGCCTAAATATCAAATATCGCTCTTATTAATGACTTGATCACTAAAGTCCTGTATCTAAAACTTCTACTAAAATTACACTCCATATATTCGGTTTAGATCTACTTAAGCGAAAACCTTTAGACTAAGTTGACCTCCATAATTCAAGTTTGTTGGACTCCCTCTCAGTCTTATCAACAAGAAGAATGTCATCGACAAAAGCATACACCAAGGTACATCTTCTTGTAAATTCCTCGTAAGAACATCCATAACTAAAGTAAAAAGATAAGGGCTTAATGTTGATCCTTGATGTAATCCAAGCGAAATAGGAAAATATTTTGTCAATCCTCCTTGTGTTTGGACACAAATATGACTCAGTATCATATCTTAATAACTTGAATATAACCAATATTAACTCTTTTACGTTCTAGAACTCTCCAAAGAACATCTCTTGAGACTTTATCATAAGCTTTCTCTAAATCAATAAATATTATGTAGATCCTTCTTACTTTCTCATGCTTCTCTATCAACCCTTGTATAGCATCCATAGTAGATCTACGGCATGAAACCAAACGATTGTGAGAAACTTACGTATCACATCGTAACTTGCTCGATTACTCTCTCCCATAATTTTAATGTATGGCACATTAACTTAATTCTCATAATTTGCACACTCTTGTGCATCACCTTTATTCTTAAATATAGGAACCAATAGACTCTTTCTCCACTCATCACGGCATCTTTTAGTCTTTAAAATAACATTAAAAGATTTGTAAGCAGAAATTCCTTGATCTCTAAACATTTTTCACATATTGGAATATTATCAGGTCCTGCTTTTCCACATTTCATTTTCTTTAAAGCTTTTTAACTTCAGTTCTTAATCTGACGATAGAAATGAAATTCTCTTATTGTTTAGGGTATTAAGGTTCTTAAAATCAATCGTCTTTCGGATCCTTCGTTGAAAAGTTTATCAAAATATCTCATCTACTATTTTCGATATCTTTTTTTAGAAAATGACTTTATTATTTTCAAATATCTGCACTTGACTATGTCTTTCTTCTCTATCTCTTTGCTTAACTTATAATCTGTCATCTTTTGCTGGTATCCCATCTGTGTATAAATCATTAAAATTTAAATTTTTTGACGTATATTCTTCTTAGAATCTCTACTTTATATCTTTCCCGGTCTCAGAATTTTACATCTAAACCAAGTTTTATAAATCTTGCTTATTTTTATCTTTTCTTACTTTCATTTCATTGTATTAAAGAACTTTTCCTTGATCTCAATCTTTGTGCTTAATTTCACGATATTTTTTCCGCATAGCAAGATCTTTATGAACACCCCAAATTCTAATATTGTAGTTTGCTCTTAAAAATATTTTATTTGTGTTCTTAAGTGTCCCCATCTAATCCTAGACAATAATTTAGTTTATTTTTCTCTTACAACCTTTCATCTTAAAATCTAAAACTAATAATGATGTAACACTTAAAATTTCACTGGTATGACCTTACAATTTACAATTTAAACGATCTATTTTTCTTATCAAAAAAATAATCAATTGTTTTACTAGATCCATTTTATAAGTAATAATATGTTCATCTCTTTTCTTAAAAAAAAGTATTAGAACTACAAAATCATAAGCTAAAAGAAAATCTAATATACCTTACCTTCTTCATTAAGAACTCCAAATCCATAACCACCATGAATACTTTTAAAATCTTCTACTACTCTACCAACATGTCCATTTAAATCCTCCACAAATACTTTTTTTCTTCAAGAGGTATCTTGTATTAATCCTCTAATTCATTCCAAAATTTTTTTCTTTTACGCTTACCTCCAAGCCTACTGAGGAGCATAGACACTTATAACATGATAATCTTAAGATCAACAATAATCTTTAAAGCTATAATTCTATCTCCACATCTATTAATACTTATAACATTATCCTTCAAACTTTTATCTATAATCACACCTACACCATTTCTAGTTCTACTTTTACCAATACCAAAGTTTAAAACCTAAACTATCAATCTCCTTCTTCTCACCAACCCATTTAGTTTCTTGAACACATAAAATATTTATCTTTCTATGAACCATAATATCTATTAATTCCATTAATTTACCTGTAAGAGTACCTATATTCCAAGATCCTAACCTAATTTTAGCCATGGACTAACTTCTTGCCCGATCCGCCCAAAATGTGGGAACCCTTGCTTATTTAACATCGACCCGGGCGCCGATGCGCAAGACATTTTTCATCAGATTCTAAGCTATACAAATAGCCGCCTGTGGGACGCCCCAAGATTAACACAATGATTTAAAGGATTCATGTCATGATTATTTCGACAAATTTTACTGCTATCGACTACCTAACGCAACCCTCCACTTTTGCATCCTGACTGGGACCTAAGAATGGTAGTAACCATTATAAAATTAGTTTCAAAATTTTCTAAGTGGAGAAAGTTATAACATTAATAGGTTTTGTTAACCTGCCAATCACGACTAACGGGAATCAACCCGCAGATCCTCGACACTAATTTCACGCTGCTCAACATAATTCGTCTATGCGTGATTTAAAAACTCTTATAATTTTAAAGATCAAATTAAATTAAAGATTATTTTATATTTCGCATAAAGTTCATTTCTTTTCAAATGACGACAAATTCTCAAGACTAATTGGATGGCTCCATAATTTATGCAAAATTAATACATTTAAAGTCTATTAAGAATTTAAGCCAATGTCTTATGTCTGCTAGTACTAATATGATGCAGATCGAGTGGCGTAAGATGTTTTAGACTTATATTACAATTTGAAATAGCATTTTATGTTTGCTTCTTTAATAGTTGAGCTCAAAAGATTCATAACTATTTCTTATGCTTATTAATAAGCCTTCAAATTTATCACATACTTCTAAAGAATTTGTTGACCCTCAGTTCAATCCCTCTTCTCACGCGAACTCGACAGAAGGAACGCAAGGCTTCGACTTCCTCCTCCCCCTGGCATTCGATTTCCCTCAACTGATCTCACTTCCTCCTAGCCGAGCAATCGTTCCCTCCCACTCTTCACTCAACTGCAAACCACTTGATCCTCCCTTAAAACCGCACGATCCCTCGTTTGCCTCCCATTTTTTTCCTTCTCTCAACCACAAAACTCTCACCTCCAAGTTGCCACCGCCACCACTCATTGCATTCTCAATCTAGCAACCGCTTCCGTCTCCCTCAAACCATAAGCCCTCTCTTCCCCCTCCCATTTTCTCTTCATTCTGTGTCTCTTAAAATCACAAGAAGCTACGAACATTCCCACTCTTGTTCACAAGCAAGAAACCCCGCTAGGGATCCCGATCGCCCTTCAAGACTCAACCGCAAGCCTCAACCCATTCCTCCTCTCGACAACATCCACCAGACAAGTGCCGGGCCACGCACTGGTAGCCTCCCACCTCCTTCGCTGACTCGCTTCTCTAAATCCAGAATCCTCCTACTAATAAAATTTGGTAAATCCTGATTTAACTTACGAAAGCGGTGTTTACAGGATTATAAGAGCAGAAGATCCAAAAATACCATTTGATTGGATTTAAGTTAAATCCAACATAAATCCTACTAAATCCAGTAAACAACTCTCTTTCCTTCAGAAGCGATGGAACCGAAAGAACACCGTCATCAGGCGGGTTCTCTTCTAGGTTTCCGACATTTCCATCATTTCTTTCACTTTATTTGTGCTTATCGATCGCTGTGTTATTCGTTACAAATGTGAAAAAAAGAGTTTGAATGTGTGAAAATTATATTATATGTACTTCTTTTGCGGGTTTGAAGCCACGCTCATCGGCATGACAAGTGGTCGCTGAAATTAGCTCGAAGATCGCGTGGCTCGTCGAAAGTCGACCAATTTAGCTCGAATCGAGATCGGCTCAAGCAACGAGCCGATTGAGCTAGAAATGTGGCTCAATTTATTTCGGAACTCGGGCCGGCTCGCGAGCGATAACCGGTTCATGGTCCGCCCACGCGGCCGAGCGAAAACATCGCCGTTAATGACGGGCGAGATTAATTCTAACGAGCGGCTTGTTTGCATGAACGAGCCGCTTTGCATTTCGAGCCGCTTCGTTTGGATTTTGAACCGGCCGATGGGATTTCGAGTCGGCCGTTTAGCCGACGGATCGAACTCGAACTTCGATCGACTGCTCGAACTCAAACTTTCGAGCCAGATTTCGAGCCGATTCGAGCTGAGCCGATTTCGAGCCGACTATGGCTCGGCCAAATCGGCTCAACACACCCCTAATGACAAGATGAAAATCGGCCGAGATGTTTCAAAACACCGACCGTCACGCTCATCAGGGCGTGATGGGTATGCCGAAAATATGTTAGATGTTGCACCCTTATGACAAAATGCTGTCGAAGTTTTGACTGAAATTTGGACTTAGAAAAAAAAGGGGAGAAGAATATTTACATATATATTTGCTTTTATGCGTGATTGCACTTACGCTTATCGTATGTAATGAGATTGAAATCCCGGTGCTTCAAAACACCAACCAACAGCTCTATAGTTTACTCGGGGATGACACAAATACCGCTTACGCCAAAAATTTCGTTAAATTTTTAGGATTTAACAAAAAAAATGATTTAACATTAAGTTAAATATAAAATATAAAATCCTAAATAAATGAATTGAAAATTAAATATAAATGAACTGGAAATAAATTTGAAGGAGACTTGATTACAAATAAAATTAAAAATCATTCTTTAAATAAAAATATAGGGATCAAACTCGATAACCTATAAAACTTGAAATAAATTTGAATTCCTTTGATATACATGAACCGAATCTCATAATATTTTGCTAAAAATAATCCAAAAGGAGAATCCTAGTGAATCATTGAAGACTTATAGTGGGATTAAAACATAACTTATAAGCATACAAATGTGATTTATGTGAGACTTATGGAGGATTTATATTAAGCTAAATAACTCACCATTGGATATAAACAAGTCACCCTAATGAATACTAAACTCTACCATGACTCATTTCAAATGATTCAGAGGAGAGAAAAAGTTTTGTAGGAAGCTTGAAATGAATTTAAAGGGCTTGTAACAAGCATAAAAGAGATTCATCACTCATCATTATGATTATTTTATGATTTACTTTGAGATAAGTAAAAAAATGTTTTATATGAGTACATAGTTTAGCTATCTGAAATTTATAAGAAGCTTAAATGTGCATTCATAAATTAAAGAGGTTGATTAAGTGGTTCATCAACGAGCACAAATCATAAGTATTGCTTTGTAATAAATAGTTGAACCATACCATACATTGAGTGAATTGGAATAAACCTAGTTGAATCTATGGCTGAACTATACAAATGCTTATAATATCCTCAATGACTCATTATTGACTGCAGAGTCATCAGTCATCATTATGATTATTTTATGATTTACTTTGAGATAAGTAAAAAAGTTTTATATGAGTACATAATTTAGCTTAAATGTGCATTCATAAATTAAAGAGGTTGATTAAGTGGTTCATCAACGAGCACAAATCATAAGTATTGCTTTGTAAATATAGTTGAATCATACCATACATTGAGTGAATTGGAATAAACCTAGTTGAATATATGACTGAACTATACAAATGCTTACAATAGCCTCAATGACTCATTATTGAGTGCAACAAGCTCTCTAGTGAAAATGAAACTTGCATGCTTTTTTCTAGTTAAGAAGACTCAAGCAGTTGTCGCAAAGACACCGACTATGCTTTTTTAAGCTGCAAGAAGATGCTCAAAGACTCCCTCCTATATGGGGACGACACCGAGAGGCTGCCAAAATTTCATCAAAATAGATATTGATAATTATGAAAATGAAATAGTTAAAGAATAATATTTGAAGCGTAAACGAGTAACAAGATCAATAATTGAACTAAGTACAATATACTAAGCTACTGAAATAAGATTGAGTTTAGAATTATCTGATTAACAATAGTCTATAGCAAATTATATGCTTATTCAATGCAAGCAAAATATTTGAATGAATAAGAAATGCATTGTGCCATGAAACATTCAAAAGAGTTGAAGTCGAATATGAATAAAATCTACAACAGACGACACTAGATTCGCAACACATCATACAAGAGAACAGAAGACGTTAATTAAGACTTCAATTGAACTCTTGCACACATTATAAAGCATGATTAAAACTCAAATTCAATATCTTAAAATTGTGCAAGTATTCTAAATACACCCGCATGGGCCCTGACACTACGTTGAGTGCTTAAACCTAGTGTCTGAGGATGTAACGCGGGTTGATTCTCGATTTGGTCCTGACCGCTCGTTAATAAAACCTAAAAAATTCAATTATTATAAAATTTTAACTTATTAAAATATCAGAATCTAATTTTGTCATGTAATAAGTAGATATAATCCTGTTAGACTAAATTGCGATCTAAAGTTCTCAAATATATTCAATTCAATCAATTAACTATCCCGATAATGACTGTGTTGAATGGTAATTTCAACCGTGTTGACCCTCGATTCAATTCCACCAAAGCCAAAGCTACCCTCGCCTCCTCTCAGACGACAACCGTTCCCTCCACTTTTTCCCTAATGGCAAGAAAACTTCCGTCACTCCTACTTAAATACAGGAACGAAGCCCACTTGCTTGATTTCGGCCCTTCCATTCCTAAGCCGCTTCTTCTCCTTATTTTTCCATCGCCTTGATCAAGCAACCACGAGTATCAAAAGAGGAATTGCAACAAAATCCAAGGAAAAATCCTCTCTCTCTCCTCGCCATACCAGCCGCGAGATCGCCATCATAACCGTAGCACCAGCGCCAAGGAGAGCGCGATGGATGCCGGAGAAGAGCTCGTAGATGATTCGTCCATGGACCGCGACGTCGTTCCATCTTTGTCTTCGTCTAAGAGCACTCGTTTCCAACCAAAGTAAAAGGGCAACGGAGAGGTGAAGGCGGAATCATCATTGTCGCGATTTCCGGCTCCTGCGCCAGCACCGCATGCAGTAGAATCCATATCTCATGTGAATAAAATGAAACTTCTTAAAGGATACATTGGTGACAAGGAAAAGCTCAGAAAATGCAGCAATTTTTTGGAGCTTATGAAGGTTCCTCGTAGAATCCAAGTTAAGAGTATTCTCTTTCAAGATTCAATTTTGCCAACAGGTTTTTGATCTTCGGAAGAGTTTAAACACCAAAGATTCTACATGTGAGCTGACAAGGAGTTCTGTCATGCTCAAGGAAATAATGAAGAAAATCATGTACCTTGGAAACATGCTAAACCAAGGAACTGCAAGAGGTTCTGCTGTTGGCTTTCGTCTGGACAACCTCTTAAAGCTTAAAGATACTCGTGCAACCAATAGCAAAATGATATTGATGCATTATTTATGCAAGGTTCTTTCTTGAGATCACCTCATCTTCTTGACTACGATGATTCGTCACCCACCTCTATAATTATTCGAAATGTGATTTAAATATATCGTAATTTAAAAGAAATAGTAGATAAGACTACTTCCCAGATTTCATGGTGGGGATTTTAGATCGATTCCAGCTTCCAATAAAGTTATAATTAATCCTCACGCGAGAGACTGACAAGGCCGTTAGATTCAAATGAGCGATTAAGAAGAAGATACGTTCTCTTTAGATTAAAATTCATAATTTTTAAACCGATGGTTGGGAATGATGACGCGTCCATCGATCTATTCCATCATCAGTCGCTCCTAATCTACAATCGTATAAAACCAACCTAAAAATCCTTATCGAATACATGTGTTACGTCGTCCAAATCCTTCAGACTGGTAGATTTGTCTGGAGCGCAGTTGTTTGCTGACTATTGCTTTATCATATTCTTACGATTCACAACTCAAAGCAGCAGAGCATACGACGTCGCGATCATCATAATATAATGGAGTCTCGGCCAAACCACTCCATCGAGACTCGGTCGAATCGCATCTCGCGAGTCCTACCAGTACGCATGAACACGATCCTTTATTAGTGAGATTAGAGAGTGAATATTTGATTGACATCGCATTTGTGAGTTTTAATTTGTCACCGACAAACAAGCACGAAAGCGATGGATAGCTGATTTGTTTTAAAGATAATTCCATTTAAATAGTTTCAAATTGATATTTGATTTGAGTTAAGGATTTCGACCAATGAACTATGTGTCTGATAAGGATCTTCTATCGTCGACTACCTTCTCTAACCAAGTAGATGCGACCGTGACAACCGGACACGAACTAGATCTGGGACGCATCATCATTCCCCAACCATTCTTTAAAATGATGAATTTCATAATATCAAATTTTAAACTCCATATGTCGCTACTATATGCTATGCATTAAACGATCTAACGACTCAAATTTCGATCAAGTTCTCTCTCACTTATTAAAAGTAATTAACTATAGTGCTTTTATAGAAACCTAGAACCAGATTTAAAGTCCTCACCAAATGAGGGCGAAATCTCTGGACAATGTTTTATCTACTATCTCATCTGCCTTCAAAATTACACTGACATCAAATCATACTCTATTCATTTGTCGAGAGAGGTCGGTGGTAAATTTTTGGAGCCCATAAACCGGAGGGAATATTTTCATCAAAATATGATTCTAATTTCAAATCAAATAAACTTAAATCAAGTATCAATCTAAAAACTGCTTAAATAAAATTCAATCACTAAAATTTTAAAGGAAAAATTAATCTAACCACCTTCCGCAATTGTTTGTTGATAAATTAAGAAAAATTTTAGCTCATAGGAGCAAAGTCAAATCTGTTCGATGTTTCACTAATCAATCTCACGATAGGACGCGACCCATGTCCTCTAATCATAAATAAGAGGCCCACATACGATATCTCAAAATCCTCTAATCGTGGTTGCCGCCAAATGGAACCATTATATTATGATCAAATGTAACACGATCCACTAATTTCTGAGTGAATCATGTACATCCGACAGGACAAAAAAATACTAAGTAGACTTAAGTCTATCTTAGATAAACACCACTATACTTACAAGAATTTCAGATGACGTAACCCATGGATAGCGATCCTTCGATCGTTGAACCTCAACTAACCAAGTAGAATGATTAGGAATGAACCATGAGATCTAGATATCATTCCCCCAATCATTCGCTTTTAAGTTAAAATGATAAATTTCATAAATTCTAAGTTCTAAAACTCATCTCTTTATATATACGCATACCTAACGACTCAAATTTTAATCGAAAGTTCTCTCTCAAAGATTGAAAAGGGTAATTAACTATGGTGATTCATAAACCTAGGACCAGATCTAAAGTCCTCACAAAATGAGGGTGAAATCTCTAGGTAGTGTCTTATATACTATTCCATCTGTCTTCTGAAAATTACACCGACACCTTAAATCACTCTCTTCAATGTGAGAGGTCGATGATGAATTTCGAAGCCCACACCTACATAGGAAATTGAACCGATAAACTCTCCTTTAAATATTTGCAGGTCGGCTACTAGTCCTATTTGTAAATAAGAGGCCTAAATTTGGTTTTATTCTAATAATACGTGATGGGCTTGAGGTAATGATCATATATTTTGCAACTAATATATTTTTAAAATACCTACATAGGAAATTGAACCGATAAACTTTCCTTTAAATATTTGCAAGTCGGCTACTAGTCCTATTTGTAAATAAGAGGCGTAAATTTGGTTTTATTCTAATAATTCGTGATGGGCTTGAGGTAATGATCATGTCTTCTGCAACTAATATATTTCTAAAATTTCTCTAAAAAAATACTATCTGATTACACATGCTAGCCAATTAGTAAATGCCTTACTTGTATGAAAATAGAGTGTTTGTATGTTATTTATATTCTATTATTTTAATATACAAACTTGATGCATTTTATGACTATTTATCCATAGTTTTAGATATCATGATTTCAAGATATTTAAAAATTTATATAGAATTTGAATATAAAAATTGAACTTTTGAAAATTACAAATATATCAAACTTTATCTTTTTTTTTAATATTCATTCCTCCAAAACTCTAAAAGCTACTTTAATTTTCTATTTTCTTCTCTATTAGCAATGAGGAGAGAGAAAGGGTGACACACACACACACACACTCACACACACACACACACTGAGAGAGAGAGAGAGAGAGGTTTTCGATATCTTAGGGCTAATTTTTAGGGTAGGCTAGTTAAAATTTCATTCTTCAGGTAAGCTACTATAACCTCACATTGGATTTTAGTGATTTTAATTATCATGTGACTTATAATATTTTATTCATATGGAGTTTACAAAAATTTAAATATGTCAATGTTTTGACAACTTTCACCAGTAACTTCTAGTATTTTGTTATTTCAATAATTTTGAGTGTTTTTATATGCATATTTGTAATTTTTAATGGGTATTTTGTAATCCTACAATTTTTTTGCTTTAGATTGGATAGTATTTAGCAAGTATAAAATCCTAATAATTGATGTTATGATACTTGTGATCATATTATTTGATATTGCATATGTTATATTCAAGGGGGATTTACATATATATCGTACAATTCTTATGTATTTACATATCTGACACTTAAACTTCAATTTTTACATATATAACACAATAATCTTCAATATCACATAAAAAATATCATCATTACTCACTTTTTAAAAGTGAAATATACCTTTTTAAGCATAGAAAAGTATTAGATAAGTAAATATATAACTTTCGATGTAAGATATGTAAATGCATGAGAATCGTGTGGTCTGTATGTAAATCTTCCTTATATTACAAATATACTAGAGTTATCTACTTTATACTAGTAACTCATTCTAGATAACCATAGTCTAGAGTCTTTTTTTTATTTATTATAAATGTTCTAGATTATTTTCTTTTATATAAAATTTTTATTTTGAGTAGTGATATGACACTTAAAATATTAGTAGTCGAAGCACGAATTTTGATGTTAAAAATCAAGTTGAACCTGTCGAGATCAAGCTCTCAAAATATCTTTGAAACTTTGGGATATCGTTAAATCTCTAAATAGCTCAAATATATAAATCGAGGCTCTCGACAAGCGGTTCAAGCCGAATCTTAATTCAAATTTGAGCATTCAAATGCACGAAATACATCATATGATCAAGGGGATCATTTTGAGCCGTCCAATGAAATGGATGCGGGCATGTATTCTGAGAGCCCTCCATAAGTTCTCATTCCTCATGAGGGAGGCGAAATGAAGGAGAAGGAGAAGAGCGAGAGGAGAAGATCCTCCAAGACAATCGTCTGCAATCAACGTCGCCATGCTGCCACATGCGTCGTCGCCACCGACCCGCCAATTATCATGATCTTCGATATCATAATGCGCTATCGTCGCCGTCGATCGCAACAATCATTGTCGACGTCAACTTCGACGTCATCGTCGTCGATATCGTCGTCCAATTACTCAGCGTTATTCCCTCATCTAATCCTGCTCGGAAGATCTTTGCTAACATATACATAGTGGAAGCTTTTCGCAGTCGGTTTCCCTCTTTTTCGGGTTTTCCATAAATTCACGGAGTTTTATTGTTCATTTCTTTTATCGCGTAACTCCAAAGTAAAGCGAAAACTCTTACCGGTTTTCGCAAGTAGAATACTCTAAAATAATAGAGATCATTTTTAAATTAAACAAAATATTGTGAACATCCATAGAAAAATGCATTGCAACTTGTAGGAAAATCATATTAACGGATTCAATAGATGGAAAGCTGAACACAGTTGATTTCGAATATCATATTTAACGAGACGAATGACAATTTTATTTTTATATTCGAATAATAAACTAAACGTTAGCAAACCCGAGAAAAAAATTATTAACAAATTTAAATTATCAAATGCACAACAAATTTGTAAGAAAAAATTATTATTATTATTATTATTATTATTATTATTATTATTATTATTATTATTATTATTATTATTATTATTATTATATCAACGTCATCATGAATGCTTTATTTTACTATAATTTCATTATTCCAATCAATCAATGGAATAAAAATGCAGCGCGCTTATATCATTATCAACCCTTACCTGCCATGGAATTGGTGGTCATCCTGGAGTGATCCCTCCTGACGGCGATTCTTCGGGTTAAATTTCCTCACCCCTTCTGATTTCCGAAGCCGGAGATCATTTCTCTCCTTCGTGACCCTCTCGTACTCCCGCCTTATTTTTTGAATCCGATCGGCGAAATCTCTCAGATCAAATACCCTCGAACACTTCCCCTTGCCCGGGATCGGGGTTTTGGCGAGGATCTTGTGGGTTTGGAACTCGTCGTAAACATCCTCGATGTCGAAGGCGATGGCCATGAGGTCACGGAGCCAGCGAAGGACGCTACTATCTTCGATATACCGCCGCTCTTCGGCGTCGCTGAGAGTTGCCAATATACGATCCCGCGTACTTTTGAGCTTCTCGAGCTCCGATTCTACGGCTTCAAGCAGCACTTTCTCTGATTTGCGATTGAGGTAGTAGTCCAAACCTCGGCCGACCCCTATCTCGAGTAGCTTTCCGCCGACGAACTCGGCGATCTTCTCCATGGCGTAGCAGCTCACAGCAAGGAGAAGAGACTAGTAAATCTGGAGATCAAGTAAATCGTCTCAACTAGCGAATACAGGGTGATAAAAATAGGGAAGAACCTTGACTTCAGTTGACTTGACTTTTATTTTTTCCATTAAATAAAAATATATTGTACGTATCGCTTTTAATTTAATAATGCTACCCGTCACTTGAGTGTTTCCTCTCAACTGCCCGTGGGCACTCCGCGTCAATGTCCTCCACATAACTGCGGTCTTTTTTTTTTTTTTTTTCAAATCACTATCTTAAGCGCCAGTAATGGAAAGGTTGGAATCGATATATATATTTTTTTATTTTATTTATATTATTTTATTTATATATTTAAAAATAATAATCTCAAAATTTCTAAATTTTATTTTGAATTTTTAAAAAATAATATAATTTATATTTTAAAAATAAAAATAAAACATTTAAAAATATATTAAATAAATATGTTTTTCAAAAATAAAAATTATAACATAAAATTGATTCCAAATAAGCCTAAGATAATCTCTCTAATAATGATATAAATGTATAATAAAACTAGCAATACTTTAAAAATATGATTGATAATATAAATATGTATGTATGTATATAATAGCCCTGAACAATTATGAAAATTTAAATTTTAAAACAACGGTGAGAATTATTTATGTTAAAAAGTCAGATAATAATTTATACAATTATCACACTCTAGTAAATTGGATTATAAAGAGTTCTTTCTCTTCATAAAAAAATATTAAAAATACTAATAATATTGTAATCAATTAGGAGTGAGATAGGAATATGTAAAATAAAAATTCTGAAGAAAAAAAGTATCTCAAAGATAATCTTATATGTGAAACTTTTATTTTTCATAATAAGAAAATTGGAAAAAAAATTATTATAATTAAATAAAAGCATGAAAAAATTCAAAAGGGAGGAAAAATCACAGAAGTTAATGATTATGTAATTTTAATATAATATTAAATATTATTTTGATAAATATCTAAATTTAGGTATTAGGTAGATATATTTGAATTATATCATGTATGCATGTATATGAACACATAAATTTCAACTTTAAAAAATCTTTAAAATTATTAACTCAAAGTATAACTATGTTGCCTATTGGATGGAAGGTTTTCAAAACTTAAGTTCAATATTTTTTTTTCAAATTATTTTTAGAGGAAGAGGGTCAAACAAAAGTAAAATGAGAGAAAATCATAATTTTGGATTTATATCATATATTTACGTTTACATATTTCACAAACTTTAATTTTACTTAAATAAGACTTAAATCTTTATTATTATATTAAAAATATCAAGTTACTTTTGAAGTGAAATGCATCCTTTTTTTTTATTAAAAAAAAAATTTTTATAAATATTTTTTATGAAATAGGTAAAAGAATTATTCAATATGTAAATTTCTCATAATTTTTTAAAACATTATTTGGCTGAGGCAAATTTTTTTTTTAAAAAGGCTTCTTAATGTTACAAATTTATTAAAAAAATTGACTTTATATATCTTATAATACACATATTCAAACAATTATGCTCTAAAATATACATTTTATAAGCAGAGGTGATGCAACTAAATTCAAGATATCTAAAAATAATAATTTATTTGATATGCCATTAGAAATTTCATTTATATGAGCAAAAATCTAGATGCATACTTAATTGGATGATTGCTGAAATTAAATTTCTTGGTTATCCAAATTTTAATTTTTGTGAACTTATAATCAAGCTAATCATCTCAGAAATAAAATTAACAATATCAAAAGTGTCCCAGTCCAAGTCTTGATGAACACAAATCAAATACTTTGAATCCGAAAATAAAAAACTTCGAAAAAATAACATTTAGATTATAAAATATTCTTCATAATTAGTATGCTTATAGTATAACAAACCAAAGATCATTAAATCATGATGTCATTAATATACTCAAATATTTTAAAATATATATCTCATGATTAAGGGATCATTCAGGGCCATCAGATGGAATCCTTTAAATTTAAATTTAAAAGAGATATCAATCTCAAAATTTATAAATAGGGTCTCTCTCTCTCTCTCTCCATAAGGACACTCCTAGGCTGGAGATAGTACTGCAAATGAACTGAGTGTTTGATAAGCTACTTATGGCTCGACTCAATTAAAGCTCATTCATTATCGCTTGATTAACAACTTGAATGGGCTTGAACACTTTTGTAAATACTAAATTACTAAAACTTGAATAGCTTGTTGTTAAGTTTATTTGTGTTCATGAGCATTATCGTTTAAAGCTTGTGAATAAGCTCATTAATGAGCTTGATTGTGACTCAATTATGCAGGATTAAGGCTTGCTTGTAAACAATATTATTTAAAATTTTATTTTCTTAGACTTAGTAAGGTTTAATTGATTTTATTTTAGTAATTTTCTCAACAAGCTCGATTAAGGCTTGATTAAAGCTCATTTATTTCATTAAATGAGCTGCTCATTAACAAACTCGATAATCTAATTTGAACTGAGCTCGTAAACAAACTCAATTTGAGGGCAAGATCGATAATACCCTTTACTAACTTTCACTATTAATTAGGATATTTACACTCCACCACATCAATCCAAATACCCTTTACTAACTTTGTTATATCTTTAACCAACAGCTTACTCTTCTAATCTCCCTTTCTTGAATTTTAAGAGACATTTATAACATACACTTATGTAGTAGAATTATTTCAATTATGTCTTTAATGTGAGATAAAAAAAAATACAGATGAGGTAAAAACCGAGTGAGCTAAAAACTGAGTGACAGTCAAATTGAGTTATTTTTATTTAATTTAAAAATAAATTTATTTATTAATAATATTTAAAATTTATTTGTTTAATAACATTTTTTATTTTAAAATGATTAATATTAATATTAGTTAATCTTATAAAATTTAAATAGAGCTTTCTATCAAGTTTTATTGAGCTTGTAAGAAAACTTCAAATTATATTATTTATGATCTTAAATAAATTAATTAATAAAATGATCAAATTTGTTCATTTAATAATAGAATATTTATTAAATTATTTAAATTTATTTAATTAGTTAATCAAATAAATATGAATAGCTCTTATTGAACTAAATTACGATAAACTTGTCGAACATTTAGTTCATTTACAATCCTAAATTATCCTCATAATTTTAAGTGTTATGGTGATTGATGGAAAATAAAAGAAGAGAAACAAAATCTCAATTAATTGTGAGTTAAATATGAAATTATAGTCATTTATCATAATTTTTTAAAATTATTATACGCGTCCTTCCTGTCAAAATCCAATCGTTCAAATATAGAGCAATAATTTCCATTATTCAGTTCACACTAGCTTTTCATGCTCTTCATGACTTCAGCCATCCTAAAGGGAAAGCACTAAGATGCTACATGACCGAAAGAAGCAGGAAACTGGCTTAAAGGCATATAGTGAAGTGAAGACAACTCCATGGCTTTCTTCTAGATATTTTTATGGGCAAGGTATGACCCACGTCACCTAACGTTAACATAGTTTTCATCATCTTCGTGCGAGATGGAAGAGTCAAGTCATCCGCTTCTGATGAAGAATGGCTAAAATTTTAAATTATATCTAATTATAATTTTAATTAGCAATTTAGTCAGAAAAAATTAACAAAAAACTTATTCGCGTTGAGCGGATGACGTAATGTGACGTTCAATGACTGTCTGTTCAATGACGAACGAAAAATCGGGCCCCGATTCGGATCCAATTTTTCCCTTCTTGCTCTGTTCCTGCTTCCACGCCAGATTTCCACCTCCTGGAGAGGTCGCCAGGAGGAGCTCATGGTGGAGGACACCACCGCCAAAGACTCATTTCATAGTTTGTCCATTTAGGTATTTTTATCCTAAATGCTAAATTTATGGTAGATCTCGTTATGTTTTATGTTGTATGATTTCTTATTTAGATTTTGTATATTTTTGAATATACATATGTCTTTGCTTTGTGTATTTTGTAATTTTAATTTTTGCTTCATTATTGTGATATCTAAGGCTTTTTTGGTATGAGCTTGCCGAGTTTTTGTAGTTGTTGTTGGTGGTGGTGTTGTTCTTGGTGTTTTCCAATTTCATCTATATGCATAAAAATTATGTGCTATGTATGTAAATCTTTCTTTTGGTTGGGGCATTTACATACATAAAAGGTGATTAAGGCCCATAAATTACTATGGTATCAAGAGTTGTTCAAGGCAAAAATAGTAGAATACTTGCATGATATATTTGTTTAAGCAGCCTATCCACTTTTAAGCTTTAAAGAATAGTCATTTCTTATTCCTAGTGTCATTGGAACTCCTTATTTTAATTTGATTGATTTCAACCTTATTTCCCTTTATTGAATTAATTATATCAATTAGTTATATTTGTATTATTATTTATGTATATGAATTGAAACCTTAGTCAGGTGAGTCAATCTATTAGAAAGTACACAATTTAAGATCACCGTATACAACATATTTGGTCCTAATTATTCTTTGAACTACCCTTATAGTTGAAATCATTAGCACCATTATATATTAATATTTCTTCTTTGATCATTAAATAACTTGATATCATAGATTTTGCTTTCCTTTACACTTATCCTGTATTCACTCTTTATTCTCTTGGGAATGAGGACTTCTCTTAAGTTGATTATACTGCCTTTGATACAACCCACTCATAGTATATCACATTCTTGTAATTATACTTTATACATTCTCTAAGCATGCTCATCTTTTGGATCACATTAGATCTGAAACTTACCAATACCATTCTTGGGAGGTGCATGGAGAATTGACAATAGGCTCACCTCATGTAGTCATTCAGTGCTCAATGTCGGACATAAGCAATGTACACATTTTAGTTATTTCATTCAACATCCAGTTATGCGTCAACTGGATTTGAAGCTTAAAGAGATTATAGGCTGTATTAAGTCCAAATTTAACATAAGAGTGTCCTATATGAAAGCTGAGATGCAAAATCCTTTTTTGGGAGAAATCTTACTGATCATTGGAGAGATTCATGTGTGTTGTATGCTCAATTATGCTGATCAGATAAATCAAGCAATTCAATGATTATTCTGTCATTCGAAGCTTTCATCAATTTGACAATATCGTTGCTTTTTTAAGTCTTGATGAGACTTTCTCCAGGTAAGTATGGGACTCTACTTAGCGCAGTTGGAATTGATGCCAACAACGGTTTATTTTCACCCGACCTTGAGTGGAATCAGAAGAGTCATGATAATTTTACGACATTTATAAAGACATTGATACATTTGAGAAATTTAAATAGGTGCTTTTAAATAGAATATTGAATTTTATCATTTGCATATAATTTTAAAAATATAATTGATATATTTAAATAGATAATTGGATATCTATATCAAAGATGATATACAATTCTAAACCTCGTGATGTACTGACATGGGACCCTGCACAAATGCAATGCTTCAATGACATACTTAATGACGCTGCACAATTCAGGAACTGGTCTCTGCAATATACTATAACATAGTCGCTATGCTCATGAAACGCCTTGACTCAGTAACATCACTAGCCAACTAGCACGAGTCTATGTTTTCTCCGCGTATTAAGGCAACTCTGTAGAGTAATGAACATGAGGCAAGGAGATTTCCTGAGCGAGTACAAATAAATAGTAATGAGTACCAAGTGTTTGATAGCACCAGCAAAACTTACAAAGTTGAGTTGTATCAAAACTATATTTGTAGGTGTACATGCAGACAATCACAAGCTTATTACATACCCTGTCATCACATCATTTTTGTGTTAGGACAATGACATCTAAGCCATGTCCATTACGTATCGACCTACTACACTTTGGAGTATTACTGCAAACCTACCTGAGAGTATTTCATGTCATCCCTGATCGTGATGAGTGGTCAGAACACATCACTGCTAGGAACTACCTAGAGTACTATCCAACAAATATCAAGAGAAAGTCTGGTCGATCACGTTCAAATAGATTCAGAAATACTATAGACGAGGGAAAGCTGAAGTGGATTAAGTCAATTACCACCATACGTACATTGCACAGTGGGAGAGCAGGCGTGATTTAGTTGTGGTGGTAGACTTTTCCTAGCAGGGGGGATCCAACCATTAACCGATACATGAGATGGTATCGATCTTGAGCTTCACTCTACATGCTGAAGGCACCTACAATTCCCTTAAACATTTATTACCCTCGAGCACCTAGAGAGCGACTTATGGTAAGCCCTCATTCGATCATTGTAATAATAATTTTTCTTTACTGATTCCATCATAATTAGAGTTCTTTCAACATAGCGTGAGCATATCTTGAATACCGAGGACATATTCCAGTGATATTTTGGGAGGGATGAGGATACATATTTTCAACAATCAATAAATATGAATGCAGGGGAGTGCAACATGCATATTTCCGGCATGACACCGGACATTATTCTAGGTACTTTCGTCGTAGCGGATGGGCCGGCGATGGATATTGGTCCATCATCTCCACCAGTGGTCGGACCATCTACATATACATTCACACATTATTTATGAAGCTGTGGACCGGATGCACGCAGCCACCGTCCCTCCTACATATGGGCCTCCGTCATTCCATATGACACCCCCGTATGGAGTGTATCATGGTTTCTCACTCCCTACATAGTCGTCAGTTGATGTATCTAGTGCTACACTTGTTACTTGCAACCAATCTCGAAAGGTTGAAGAGGAGGAGTAAGATCAAAGAACATCATCTAGATGCAACCTTAATTAACTAATGACCACCATTATACCCAAGAGGATTTGATTGTACCTCAGAGGCATCATCGGAGATAGTCGTCAGACTATTATCTTCCCCGATAGTGGATGACATATTTTGTTGTATTTGTACCTCTCTTATTATAGTCAAGCATTTTGATGAAGTATTTTCTTTTTTTTGGTTACCTTACTTTAGAAATAAGCTTTAAATTCATATCTTTTTTGTGCTACTTTTTTTATACAGCTTTAAGTGTTTACAAGAAGTTGTACCTTGATGTATATTTTTTAGTGATGATATTCCATTTGTTAATAAGAGTAGAGTGGGAGTTAGTTTGTGTTGTGAGCTTAGTTTGAGTTGGCTTGTTATCCATGTTTGAAAATGATTGCATTCCTACTACTACCACATTTATTTCTCTTATGTGAATGTAATTAATATGAATAATTATCTCCAAACAATAAGATTAATGGGATATCAGCACTTGTTCATATGTCATGTCTCTTAAAAATTGTTAATTACACTTCATTAAGAGTGTTTGTTTAGAGTGAGTTATTTATGCATTTCATCATTGTTTATTTTATAAAAATTGTTGCATATCAGGTCACAATCATAATTTTTAATCAACATGAAAGTTGTGAATAATTTTGTTACAATTCCAACGATAGTTTCGCTTGATTCATTAATGATGAGTCTAAAAGCAAAATAATGGCTACTCCAAAATTTCATCATAGTTTACACATTCACAAAAATTGATGTGTATCAAGAAACAATAATAATTTATGATCAACATAAAAATTATGGAGAATTCTGTTATGATTTCAATGATACCAAGCTTACTCAATTTCGACATCAGATGAGTCCGATGCGGGCAAAATAAGGCGATTGCTTCAAAATTTTAGCTCGACATTGGGTGCATTCGCAAAACCGCAACAGATACTAAGCTCATTCACAATGCTATATTTTACTCAATTGTAATTTTTGATCAACATAAAAATTGTGGAAAATTTTGTTATGATTCCAATTATACTAAGCTCATTCAATTCTGACTCTGGATGAGTCGATATAAAATAAGGAAGTCGCTTTATACTCAAATGAGCTTTTATACAGATTCGCAAAAAATTCACAAGTATTTTTGATCAACATGAAAGTTGTGGAAATTTTTTTTATAATTCTAATGATACTAAGTTAGCGATCGACCCGGATGAGTTTGATACGGCAAAATAAAGGACTACTTCACCCTAGCTTTTGGCATTCAAGAAACCGCGATCGGCCACAATCGTAAATTTTGATCAACATAAAAGTTGTGAGAAATTTTGTCATGATTCTAACGATACTAAGTTCAATCATTTTTGATACCGGATGAATTTGATAAATGTAAAATACTGCAGCTGCCCCAAGTTAATTTTTTTTAAAAAATAAGGACGAGCTAGTCGTCCATTGAACGGACGACTGGCGCTGACGTGGATGCCACATTGGCGCCAGTCGTTCGTTCAACGAATGACTAGGCCTATTTTGTTAAATTTTTTTTCATGCCTAAATTGCTAATTATGATTATAATTATGCCTAATTTGAAATTTTTGCCACGAAGAATTTGGGTAGCAACTTCTTCTCTCCCTTTCACCTTTCACATCAGAGAACTTCCAATTCTATATAACAGATCAAGCAGGCATGCACTTCAATCAAGCAAGAAGAAAATTGAATTAAATTTGCACATCTTCTACTATATATCAATTGCTTCTCTATAGGGAGTTAGAGGACGCGAGGAGGAAATGGCAGAGATTGTCGCCACGAGCCTCTTCAGGTTTATGCTAACCTATATATGCATCCCATAAGAGGGATTGGGTAAATTAAATGGAGTTAACTATTAATGAATGCGTCATCACACAAATCCAAATTAAAACTCTTTAATCACGATCATAATTGATCAAAATGTCCTTAATTCAAATGCATGTGAAATATATAAATTGATCAAATGAAACTTTTGAATCAATTAATAATCTATTAATTGATTAAAATAAAATTTTAATGTGATTATGCTCATGTTAAGGTTGGGAAGCCCCAATGATATCCGAACGATCTCCATTCATGAATTTGATTGCGCTGTTGTCACCAAATGTCGAAATCTATCAACCGACATCTTCCACGATCAATTCGACAAAGTTGGTAATTCGAATGCGGCGTCGCGCAATTTAAGCTTAATTTGTCTCCAATCGTCCCCGACATGGTCCAAATGACCTCCAATCACGAAACGGATATCACCGTTGCATCCGACATAGCGAAATCACCTAAAATTGATACCCATATTGCTAAAGTTCATTATACAGGATAATTCATCAAAATTTTAGGGATTAATAATAATATCATTATTAAGCTAAACAATCAATCAAATTTGATTAAAATTTGCCTAAGTTAATTCTTAATCTTAGCCCTCCCACCTCTACATTGTCCAATCAAGATTGCATCTTAATCCACCACCATCCGCCACCTATTAACTCAATTGATTAGCCACCAAGTAGCCTATTGGCTACCACATGGTAGCTAATTAAATCAAGACAATTTTTTAACTTAAGTTTCATTAGAATGTTAATTACATAATTAAGTATTGATAAAAAAATTTAAATATAGTATAGTCGCCAACTAGTGCACCTAGCTACGCTGATTCGAGCATATGGGTAAGTCACGTTAGATCGGGCCACCCCACTAAGTCAAACTAGCTTAAGATGTTTTTTTTTACTTAGCTCTTGCCTCAATTGGACTTATGTATTTAGGTCTTGCCCAATTCAAACAAGTTTAGCTTAGGCCTCAGTTGGGTTAGATTAAGTTAGCTATAAGTATAGGTTTAGATCAAGTCGCTTTCATTTGATCAACCATGCTTATTCTAAAGCTTCCTTATTTTTGGGGTTTGGGATCCATTCTTTATTCAATTGAACCTTATGGGAGATTTCACAGCAATGTCAAAAATGAACTTCTTTATTTATAAGTTTTCATTCCAAGAAGTGAGTACAAATATTTACATAAATTGATCATACAGAAATAAAAATGAAATATATAAGAATAAATGTAGTATATATGCATAAATAGACTATCATAAACATCTAACGCCTTCGGCGTCTACGTGGAATCGCACCACTCCTAGGTGTGTATTAGTCAGGTACATGGGATGGATGATCACGCAGCTGATGGTGGTCCTCCTCCCAAGATCTTCGGGCGATCATCTGTGATTGGAGATAGGTGATCGTGACTCATATGTAGGCTATATAGAAGGCCCGATCAAAGATGCATAGATGGACCTAGATCAGCATAAGTAGATGGCCTGATGCTCCAGTCATGGTATGCGACACCCTCTGTAGGTATTGATCTATAATGTGTGTCCCTGATATGTACACGCTGATGCAGGTCTCTACATAGCCCCTCGTACCTATCAATGGATTATTATAGCTCGTGCTCATCCACACGACCGAAGTATGGCTGGAAGATGTCCTGAGTCACCGAAATGTGCTCCGCCTACACAAAAAAATAGTATGTGAAATTAGCCTCTCACAATATATTGAATTCAAATGAATACTTATGTTAGCACTTATATAAATATGCTCCACTGGTGCTATGACATAGTAAGTTGTCGGAGGATCTGTCAAGGCGGCCAATAAATATAGAGAAGCTCACGATCTGAACCAGCACATGTACTAACTGATAGCTTCCATCCTATCCACATCCTCATCTAAGCCCTCATCGAGGTAATCCTCTCGCTTCCTAAGCCGCAATGTAATGCGGTGGTAATCAACCCGACATCCGCTTATCCCACCATCACCTTTTGAAACTAGGGTCAACGGGCTACATCTACTGGAATGAGGCCAAACTAGCAAAGACTCATCTCGTAAATGCCACTCAACCCTCTTCCAATGATCGAGGGACTCGTGATAACCATATATCGAGCCTCGAGCATGTATGTGACATATGCCATGATCGCCACTGCATTCTGATCACCTACATATTAAAATTATGTTAAATTAAAATATGTATTATAGATATTTGAACTGAAATGTTATCTGCAAGTCCAACTAGCATTGCCAACTCATTTCTATATCATATCGCCATTGGTTGAACATACTTCTCATTCCATTTGTACACACAATATAGTTTAAACACATATATAAACTAAAAATTTGAAAGTGCAGTTAATAAAATACACCTCAACCCAATGCTGAGACCATCAAGATTAGTGGGATATGACACATGTAGAGTCGGTCTCCCTACATGAATATGCTCCCAAGACCATATCTGAAGGAGGTGTAGGTTGCCAGCCATGTTGGCCCTAGTGGGCCTAGTCAACTCATATAGCTCCCTATATAGGTGGGCTAGAACTGCTCCACCCATAGCCATCATTCTGAATGTATCCAGGTTCTTTAGTAGTGGTAGATACTGCAAGTGAACCTCTGAACCTGATGTATCCAACAGTAAGAAATAACCAATAAGAAACAAAATGTAAGCACACAGGTGCTAGAAGAACTCCTCAATGCTGCAAAGCATCAAAAAGACCACCTCAGTGGTGCATGTCACGCGATGTGCTTGACCCATCGATGTGTGACCGACGGTCATGGTACATCACGCCCTGTATAGGGTGTCATCCCAATAACTCATGCGTCCCAACAACTCATCACAATAATCAAGCCAGCTCTCCCATCTCTTCCCCTCTCCAATCATAATTGGGCCAATGATAGGTGGCCCATCAACCTGTAATCCCAAGATCATCTCCACGTCTTGGAGCATCATAATCATCTCACCAATAGCTAGGTGGAAGGTGTTGGTCTGCGGAGACCATCTCTCAACCAGATCAGTAAGCAAATGATGATCTAGGCAAATGAAGCGAAGCTGGCTAACACACAATAGGCCCACCTATTCTAGCCCACTGATGAATCGTATGCAGGTGATGGGCCACTCCTTCAGCATAAGCAAGTGTGACGCAGCCTCTAGTGTAGTGCTCTGCAAAAAAAAAGTTCCGTCATTAACCGCAATAAAAAGTATGCAAACATAATGTAGAAACATAAATTAAATATTATTTACGGTATCAGGGTGAGCGGCTCAATTCCATCCACATAGGGAGGCTATGCTAGGGTGAACCTCGGATGGTCGCTCCAAGCGTGGGGTGGCCTCCCACGGCATGGCCCTCCGATCTAGCGGAGGCGGTGCTCCTCTGTCATCGTACTTGTTATAAAAAATATGTGCAAAAATCAGTATCAGACAGTTATGAATAATGAGATGGGAAATAGTACATAAAATAAACAGAAAAACTAGAGTATTGCCATATAAAAGGGAAATCTGAGTAACATCCTATAGGTAAAATCTAAATAACATGAACTACACATATACATTGTGCAGTAAAGTATCCCCAGTGTACCGTCGACTATTAACATTGTGAGAGCATGATGACCTGTAGTGGCCAGCTGTCTTGCATAGACTGTAGGTTCTAATACTGCTAGTGAGATTTTCATCCATTGTGTTTTTGAATCTACTGCACAAGATCTCGCGACCTTAGCAAAATTTGGTAATGCTATTAAATCCATGTTACACGAAAGTTGACCACTTTCAAGCAGCGGTGTATGGAACTCATTTATGTATGTCGGTTTATCTGAATGCGTGTAATGTATATGTGAGGTGGTTCAATTGTCTAGATCCCAGTGTAGCAACCACATGTGGGCATGACCAATGATATATACTTATTTTATTACAACTATAATTACAGAGGCCATTATCTAACAAATCAACTATGAATGATCAACTAGACCTGTCAAAAACTTGCATCTCACGTGAGTTGATGTTCATAGGTTCAGGGAATTGCCTGACCTCCCTTTTAATATGCTGCAACATTGTGGATACCCTTTGGATAAAAATAGACAAGTTGTCATCCTGTTGCAGAGTTATAGTGGCTAGTCTTTTCATGAACAAAGCTACTAAGTTGTAGTAGATAGCAATGATTAGAGCCTGAATCGGTAAACCACGAGCCCATTTCAAGACACCATTAAAACACTCAGATGCATTAGTCGTCATTGTCCCATAACGCATACCACCATCATGCACAAGTGACCATTTAACCGGGTCACACTCTACAAGCCATCTATGAGCTTCTTCTTTTACATTTTTAATATCTAATATTAAACGATTGAATTGATGGATATCATCAGTATTTTTGGCCATATATATCTTCTAGCATAGAAATTCAACATCACCAATCCCCAATCTATGTATTACCTTTTTAAAATTTTCATGCAGGTGGCGCAAGCAATGTCTGTGAGCTACCCATGGAAACACTTCTCTACATCCACGTAATAAACTAGCATGTTTATCAAACATTATGCACAGATCACATCTAGCAGAAATAATAGACAACATATCATGTAAGCATATTTAGAACCACAACTGGGAATCAATCGACTCAGACTCCACAACAGCAAAGGCTAGTGGAAACAAACAATTATTTCCATTGATTCCAACATCATTTAATAATATGCCATGATACTTGCCTAACAAAAAATTCATCTAAGCTCGACGGTCGCATTGCTCCATGACCATGAAGGAAATGCCCAAAAAAGCCTCTAAAGCTGTCTGCCTTAGACTCTACCAGGTAAGGTGCTACAAACTGATTCCATATAAAGGCTTAGAGTCTTATAAGACTCTTCCTAGCTACCAAATATTTCTTTTATTGCCTTACGCCTTGCATCCCAAGCCTTCATGCATTGAATTTTGACTCCATTCTACCTATAATCTCCCTAGGTTTGGATCTATCGATGCGATCCGCAGTATAATGAAGTAAGCTATGAATTTTGAACTACTGGAGATGACCTACTTATCGCATTGATACATCTATGATTTTCACCAACTCTTGATATTCTCCAAGCACCCCTAAGCATTCGATGCAAATGCATGATCTTGTAGGACTATCATGCTGTATGCATACAACCGTGTAGTTCTTTTGGTTAGAGGTAACTGCTTAGAATTGAACATTATTTACTATGCACCATCCAACAATAGCAAATTAAAGACTTCATTTACTTGCAAAACACATACCTTTGATAAGGTCACTTGGAATTTCTATATCATCTGTTAGGATAGTTTCGTCAGATGGACCGTCAAAGTAAATATCGTTGCCCCACTCTCTCGTACTTTGACACATCCGGACATACTCGTTTGTGGACAACATATGACTCTCACTGTCAATATTTCAGAGTGAGTGATTTTGAGAAGATCATGACTATTTAGATTTCCAAGCACAGTGGCTTCTACCTTGAGTGAACAGTCATCATCACTAATATCATATACAGACTCACTACTTGAGCTACGCACATATCGGCGGGGAAGCTTAGTCAATTTAACATTATACATCTTCTATTCACTAAATCATATCCACTTTGGATAACGACCAGATCGTGTGACACTCTGAATCAATGTGCAAGGTTCTCATAATCTGTTACTTCAATTTCAGTAAGGTGTTGTGATGCAGAACCTTAACTGGGTAATTTTGACCTCCCACATAACTTGGACTGAATTGCTCATCGATACTTAGTTTGCCTCCCTAGAAAAGAATCAGTGAAACAAATTCTCTATTCATTCTTGCAAAATAAACTAAATAAATAATCAAAAATTTATATCAATCGATAGCCTAAATAGTACTACCCTTGGCTACTTATCATCTGAACCATAACGCCAACACAAACCTACAAATTAAATCCCAAATAAAATTCTAACCATAAAACTCTAATCCCTAGCACACATACGCTATTAATTTATAAGTTGATAGAAATAGGGATTTATCGTGTGTTTACAAAAAATGATGGGGATGTGCACAAAAAATGGTAGAATCGCCAAAACTTCTCAATAAAATGGAGCCCGTCGTGTGAAGCTAATGTTGGCTTCCAACGATGGGAGGGAGAGGGAAAATAAATGAGCACATGTTGGGAAGAAAGAAGGTTTCTTTTCACCAAGAAGCGGTACAATGCAAGTTGGAGCTACGCCCTGGCTGGAAGCTTCGAGATGGAGAGGAGCATGCTCGAAGGGAGAAAATGGCCGGTGAGACTCTGGCAATCCACGGGGTGAATCGAAATAGAGGAGATAGGACTGATCAACCCTAATAATGTTCAGGGCCTGTCACCCACTTAGTGGGTGAATGGATTCGATCTAACGTGGTTTAGCCATGCCACGTTGGAATTGATGTGGCTAGGCCAGTCGCCCACTAGTTGGGTGACTATACCTATATTAAATTTTTTTTATTAATACTTAATCATGTAATTAATATTCTAATGATACTTAATTTAAAAAAATTGCCTTAAAAATCAATTGGCCAACCCTAATTCTCCAAGCCAAATGACACTCCTTGCTCATTTCGTTCGTCCACCTCAATCGATCGATTGAGCTTCCTCTCTTCCTCGCTTGTTGGCCGAGCAGCCTAGCCGAGCAGCACCCTGTCTTCCGTCTCTCTCGCATGTAGCCTCCAATCTCGAGTGCAAAGCCGAACAAAAGTCCTCCCTTCAACCAGCTTCACCTGCTGTTCGCACGACTCGCTGCTCCCTCTCATACTCTTTCAACCTGCTAGTTGAAATCTGGGTATTTGGTTTCAATTTCTTGGTCTATGTTAAGCTGATTTAATTTCTCCCTAAGATCTAACATTTAAGCAAGCATCTAGCATAAGAGAAATTTTTTTTTGCAAAATGTAAGCATTTAGGATTGTCATTGCGTTTATTTTCTTTTTAAACTTTGTGGAGTTTAATGCTATAGTTTTCTTTTTGCTATTTGGTAAAACCAATAAAGAAAATATGAGTATGATCTTAGATTTTGTAAAGCTTGGCGTTTGGATTTTACTAATGTAACTATCCAAGTTAAATCTTGCTCACATCATAATGTTAAACTATCATTCTTGTTTTTTGCTTGATCTAAGCTGTGCTTTGACACCGAATAGTTACTTTATCACTAGATTGAGCTGAAATGGGCAAATAATGAGATTTCAGGTTTTTGTAGAATTTATTTTGTGGACCATGTCATTTGGTATTGTTTGAATCAAGCCAAATTCAAATTCTCCTAAGAAACAAATACCCTTCAAAGCAAAATAAGAAAATGAGATTTCATATGGGTGAGATATAATATTGCTTTGAAAGGTATTGCGACAAGGCTGAAATTCACTTGCATGTTGTTATCTAGAGGCCATTTTATTTGTCGAATTAGAGAGATTTTTTGTGTCTAATATGATAATGGTGAAATGGTAGAAGCGTGACTTCAATATTTCAACATCTTTTTTTAGATTTAAGTGAAAGCAAACTAAAATAGATGAAATTTAAAGATTTATAAATCTTGAGGCTCTCTTGTTCTTCTATCTAGATAATCATTAGCCAAATGACATCAAAACTTAACCACTCAACATTCCTTTTGTTGATTGAATTAAAATGAGAGAAGTTGTGATTAATATTCATAAACTTGTGAATTTTGAAAGTCTCTATTTTACTATCCACAAATGATTGTAGGACAAAACCACCCATGTCTTGTTATTCAATGCTCGTTCTCATTTTTATATCATTATAAGATGAACCTGAAATGAAATTCTAGGTTTGTGATATTCAATATTGTTATCTTCATGTTTCATGCGACATTCAACTTGCTACTTTACATGTCCAGTTTGAAAGGGAATGGAAGGGAAGGTAAAGTGTTCTATGGGTCTCATTACTTTCATTTTTGTCTCTTTCATATTTTCAAAGATTAAATTTGCTAATGCCCTAGCAATTTGCTATTTCACTTGTTGGATTTGAGGCAAGTAAAAGAGAATAGAATTTTCAGTTTTCTTTTATGAGAATATTGCTCTTGTTTATTGTTCTTACCTGAATGCCTCTTTAAGCTTATGTGAGTTGAGATAGCGATGAAATTTCAAATTTATGAGATTTCTATCTTTATAGAGTTTAATATTACTTTCTTCTAAATACAAAAGGCTGAAATTTGATCATGTTTGGCCTTCAAGTTCCCATTTCATTTGCTGTATTTGAGGAAAACAATGGTATTTTGATGCTTAATACAAAAAAATAGTGAAATGTTGCTCACATATGTTGGGAATTTAAGCTATAGTTCGTTGTTGATTCAGAAAAAATCTTGAATGAAAAGATGGCAAAGGTCATGATATGTTAGCATAATTTCACTTGTATTCTAATTGTATAATTTCAATGTATATATGAAGGTAAAACTATGAGAAACATCAAAATTAATTAAGTACATGTGCACATTATTCCAATGTGGCGGAAATCGATATAGAAATAAGTACTTGTGCACGCGTTGTTCCAATGTGGCGAAATTATGCTATAAAATAAGTACTCATGCACATTATTCTAATGCGGCGAGAAAATTTGTTTTAAATTAAGTACTTGTGCGCATTGTTCTATTGCGACAAGGCAATGTTATGCAACACAGATAAAATTGAAGGCTTATGCTTTCTTCTTGGCGTGATAGGTAAATTATATTTTGTCATGTCTTAAACACTTATCATGCACATCTTTTTTGGCATGGTGGGAAGGCCTAGTCTCCGAAGTAGCTCTCTATGCGGGGATGATGCTGAAAGACTGCCAAAATTTTGAATGAATAAAGCTTACAAATAGATTAAAGTTTAAATGATTTGAGCTAGATATTCAGGCTTTAATGTGTATAAAAGTTCAGGCTATAAAATGAAGTTTGTGATGTTGAAAGATATCAACTCAAGTAAATCATTTATAAAACTTAAGATACATTGAATTTAAACAAGAGCAAAATTCTTAAGAGATGCGATAGTTCATTGATGAATATAAATAAGACTTTTTATATGAACACCTAAGTAATACAACTTCTCTTTTGTATGAGAAGAGTTAGAAATGATATAAACTATGGCATACAAATTTATATAAAGTTTGATAACTTTTTATAAGCACAAGTAAGATTTAATAGCTCATTAACAAGTACATATGAAGTTTCTTCATTAATCATTGATGTAAAAGTGAATATTTGGCTTGATACTTGTTCAAATATTCAAATGAATATAAATTTTGCACATACACTTGAGCAATTTTGCAATTGAAATCAATGATTCACGATCTACTCATTAACAAACTTGATAATCCAATTTGAACTGAGCTTGTGAACAAACTTGATTCATGGTCGAGATTAAATAAGGTCAAAGTTGAACACCATCCTAAAAAGTTTGAATCAAGCTTGAACTTGATAATAATAAACATGCTTCAACTCAAACACACACATGATCTACTCTGCTATATTTGTTTGCAGTCCTTGTAGAGATTTAAAGCTTTGAAGCTGAAAAAACATGGAGCACTATCGCAAGACTATCACCATTGTTGGGTTGCTCCTGACCATTGACACCCGACTATCGAATGATCATCCCTATTGGACCACCTTCAAACTATCATCAATGGATTATCACCTACACATCACATCGGACCACCATCGCCCAATTTCCATTATATGACTACCTCCCGACAATTGCTAACCAATCATCATCATTATATCACCGCTTGACTGACATCACCAAACCATTGTCCAACCACCGTCATTGGATTGTCACATGACCTCTATCATCGAAGCGTCATTCGACCATTATTGTTCATCGTTGCTTGACCGATTATCATCATCTAATTATCATCACACCTTCATCATTGAAACACAACCATATGACTTTCACTATTAGGATATTTCCACTCCACCACATCAATCCAAATACCCTTTACTAACTTTGTGATATCTTTAACCCACAACTTACTCTTGTAATCTCCCTTTCTTGAATTTTAAGAGACATTAATAACATACACTTATATAGTAGAATTATTTCAATTATATCAGGCCATAGTTTTTTTTTTCCCTTTTTAGATTACGCACATAAAAATTTTGATGCTATATTGTTGAATAACAATTTAAATCATAGAAAATCTTTTATAGAGCTTTTAAAGAGTTTTATGTAATTAATAGATCTTTACAAATATACAAAATTACAAAGAGCCTTATAACTCTACAAAATATTTAAATTACACAGCTTACAAATTAAACAATGATGATGAAAAATAAAACAACCGAGAAAGACTTGTAAAGCGTGTTTTATTTTGATGCATTTTTCAAATTTCTTTGATTGCATATGGTACATATTATTTATTCAGAGGCTGTAATTTCATTTTCTTGATATATGGGATTCATGATTTATAAAACTATATTATTTAATGCAAGTAAATCACATTACAAGTAATACAAGTTTGGCAAAATATAATAGTTGCTGCCAGCTCATGCTACAATTTTTTTCTTAAGAAATAATAATTTATATTATATAAATATTAATCAATTGATGATATGAGACTAAAATAAATAAATAAATGACTTTAATGTGAGATAAAAAAAAAGTACAGATGATATAAAAACCGAGTGAGCTAAAAACTGAGTGAGAGTCAAATTGAGTTATTTTTATTTAATTTAAAAATAAATTTATTTATTAATAATATTTAAAATTTATTTGTTTAATAACATTTTTTATTCTAAAATGATTAATATTAATATTAGTTAATCTTATAAAATTTTAATAGAGCTTTCTATCAAGTTTTATTGAGCTTGTAAGAAAACTTTAAATTATATTATTTATGATAGTAAATGAGTTAATTAATAAAACGATCAAATTTGTTCATTTAATAATAGAATATTTATAAAAATATTTAATTTTATTTAATTAGTTAATCAAATGAATATGAATAGCCCTTATTAAACTAAACTACAAGAAAATTGTAGAACATTAAGTTCATTTACAATCCTAAATTATCCTCATAATTTTAAGTGTTATGGTGATTGATGGAAAATAAAAGAAGAGAAAGAAAATCTCAATTAATTATGAGTTAAATATGAAATTATAGTCATTTATCATAATTTTAAAATTGTTATTGTTGATATGCATGATCGAAATCGAGCTCACAAGCCAAACTCGACGGACTTCAAATGCAACAATGCACAAATCGGAGTTGAAATACACTCGACGTCACCAAAAATCAATCAAAATGATCTTTGATCAACGAACGGACATTGTCATTGTTGAACGAAATTGATCGAATATATACATATTGCAATGGCCAACCGATCAAGAAGAAAATCGACGTCTACGCGCATAATCGAGGACGATGCGCACAACCTTCATTCGTAAAATTGATCGTGTTATTGGCATCAAAATCTCGAAACCTATAAAATGAAATTATTCGCGCTCAGCGATGCAAATATCGAAAGGTCGGAGTTACACGGCAAATTAACCGAATTGACGCATCGACGTACCCAAACGGCCTCCGATCATGAAACGGACTATGCCGTTGCGTCCGGAACATTGGAATAACTTCAAATCAATATATATATATATATATATATATATATATATATATATATATATATATATATATATATATATATATATATATATATAAGCATCATCACAAAATCAAAATTTGGGTTTATTTTCACTCAAATAAGCATATGCCCTATAAGTACCTATCGCCTAACTGGGGACTTCACTATTCAAAACCTAACGAGCCCGAACGTCGATTCCTCCTGCCGAAATCGACAGACTCGCTCCTTCCTTCCTCGGTAATATCGATTATATTCTATATAGCCACGACCATTATCTTATATATTCTTCATATATATAAAGTCCACACACGTCACTCCCATCCGTTCCCCCCTCCATTTATTTGATCCAGCCGCACGCACCAGCCATACTTCCTCGCACACACACAGCCGCAACCTAGCCAACCTATTTGTTCGAACAACAACCGAACTCTCCAAACCGAGCAGCCCTAGCCAACCGACCTTAGCCAAGCTCCCTCCTTCCTCTTTTTCCAATTAAAATTTTAGGTTGTTTCTACTCAACCCTAGGTTTCCTATTGTTATTTCATTCCCCTTTGTTTGGATGAAATGAGTTTGGTGAACTCTTCTTGCATATGCTTCCTAAAGTTAGGTTGTGCTTTCTCTATGAAATTGAAATGAGAAAGAGAAGTACTATTTGATGTGAAAAATAATTTGAATCATTGCATGTATTTCTTTTAGGTTGCTTAAGCAAAGGGGAAAGGGGAATTAGTAGGATTTTTGCTTATGTGGAGTTGCCCTAGCTTTGTTATTGCTTCTTTCCAACATTTGACAACCTATTATTACACAGACAGTTATCTAGTTAAATCTAAAAATTTCAAGTTAGATGTCTATCCAATGCAAATAAATGAATATTTATTTAAACAATTAAGCAAGAGTTGAAGAATTTTACGACACCTAATCTACAACATAAAATTAGAAGCGGACAGAAGGCGTTGGCCTAAATTCTAAATAGACTTCAAATATATTAACTTTGCATAAATTATGGAGCAACTATCACTCAATTAAAGTGTTTCAGAACTTGTGCAATCACCGAATTTTTGTACAAAATATAAAACAATCTTCAATTCAATTTGATCTTTTCAAATTGCATAAGTATTCTAAGTAACCCGGCCCCACACATAATGCTTAAATTTAGTGTGTTGATTCCCGTTGGGACTTAGACCGGATCGAAGTTAACAAAATATAAAAATCAAATAATAATATTATAATATTTTCAATTTAATAAAATGTCTGAGAAGCTAATTCTATCACATGATAGTAGATTTGATCCTCTATTATTAAATTAATAGATTCGACAAGATCTGAAATAGCAAAATAATACATCTCCACAATGATGGTTGTATTGAATGAAGATTTCAATCGGAGGAGATACTTACCATTAAAATATGCTTACAAGCTCAAGTCAAATTAATCAAAATCAAGTATCAATATAACTATAAAATTAGATAAATTACTAAGTGTGAAATGCTTAAATGAAATTCAATATTTAAAAAATTTAAAACTAAAATCCAATTCACCTTCAATAATTGTTTGTTGAAGGTGACAAATTAAGAAAACTCTAACTCACATAGGAGCCAATGTCAAGTTAGTGTATTTCTATATTCACTCTCAATCAATCTCATACTAGTAAAGACATGACACATGTCCTCAATCATGGCTTGTAGGTTCCACATATGTGCACAGAGTCATCTGATCGGGTGGTTGCCGTAAAATGACACCATTATATTACTATCACGATTGTAGCTCATATGTTCCCCAATGGCTCTGCCCTTTGAGATGTGAATGATAGGGTGCACCTGATAGGAAAAAAATTCCTCTATCAACTAAGGTAGACTTAAGTCTATCTCCTTAGATAAACACCACTCCAGGTCTACAAGGATTTCTTAGACGATGCAACCCATGGTCGCCGATCGATCCTTCCGGGTCATCGACTACCTCCACCCACTAAGTAGGCTGTGGGATCATGATAGCGGAATCTAATAGAATCTAGATTGGGCATGTCATCATTGTCCCAGCCATCCGCTTTAAGTTAAAATGATGAATTTCATAAATTTTAAGTTTTAAAATTCCACATGCTGCTACTATACGCTATTTAGCGACATAATGACTAGCCTTAATCGAAAGTTCTTCTGAGCATTGAAAGGGGTAATTAACTATAGGTGCTTACGCCTATAGGAAACCTGAAACTAGATATAAAGTTCTCCCAAAATGAGGGCAAAATCTTTGGGTAGTGTCTTATCTACTATTTCATCTACCTTCTGAAAATTACACCGACACTTAAATCATACTCTTTGAATCAAGAGGTTGGTGGTGAATTTTCGGAGCCCACAGATTTCTAGCGACTCCGCTGGGGATAGGTTTCTCTTTCCATCTTTGGCTAGTTGAATTTGAGCTATAATAGCAGCAGAGTATAATAAAATGAAAACTTAAAGTTATTTATAAAGTTAGATTGATTGAAACTCAAAATTATTTTTATAATGAACATAATTTTGAAGTTTTAAAAATCTTTTTTATACATAACTTATTTTTATATTTTATGCATGTTTGTTCTGTTATAACTCTGCATCATGAAAGTGTGGGATGATATATCAATTATTGATTACTAATCCTCATATTTCATTTCACAGATGGATCTTCAGTACACACCCTTCATTGTGCAGCTGGACCTCGGAGGCAACATTTGCTTGGCTAATACTATCATCAACACCGGAGATGCTGGAGCTACTATACAATTTGGTGGTATAGATTTTCCAGCGATCACTGCTTGAACTTCTGCTAGGCCATGATATAATCCTGCTCAATTTTCACATCAACCCATTCAACAGGCTAAGTCTACCAAACCTTCTATCGCTACTGTTGTTGAGATTCCTTGAAAGAGAGCATCTGTATTTGAAAGGTTGGGACACCAAGTCGCAACCATGAAGAGTTATAACCGTGATAATTTCGTGAGTGCATTGGAACGCTACTTCCTAATGACCTCATCCTTGCATGCGACATGATGACAAGCTTCCTCATATGGAGGAAAGTTAACTAGAAGGCAAAGGAGAAGAAGGAATACTGAGTTATGAGCCCATCAGCTCTCACCTAATCCATCTGTTACACAACTAGTCTTACAACTAGAAGCGAGTATTCACATTCATAACAAGTTTGAAAATTTCAAGTGAGTGAAAAGGAATATCTCTATTGGTGATATTAAGCAATCATTCTGGGAGCAATGATACCAAGCTCCAACCCCATAAATGAAGCATTCTAAGACTCTATGCTCTAGAGTGCACAAGGTGCTAAAAGTTGTAAAAGAACAAGGCCTTATGAAGAAAAGATATCAAATGCCAATTATCAGAGAGACTGATAATGTTCAACTGCAGAAGCTACCATCAGTGGTAGTAAAAACTCAAGAGCGTTACAAACAAGCCCTGCATGGTGAACATTTGAGCGTGACACTTGAACTGCTTATTCGAGAATCCACTGTCAAAAGGTCCCGATAGAAGGGAAACAAGTCTGGAGGTCGAAGCCTTGAGAAGAAGTAGCCATAGAAAGATAGAAAGGCGTGACATCTAGCTCGAATATCTGGAGATCCACCAATGATAGGATCCAACAGGAATGAGTTACAAAAAGGAATGTTATAATCAATGAGGCTCGTGGTGGTCGACACTCTGGAGAATCCTCGAGGGAATCCCATCACCAACCTAAATGATCTTCTCTTCATTTTGATCGTAACCTTCCAATTAAGGAGACGTTCATCCCACACTCTGAGCCTGAAATCAGATGGAGATATTGATCATAGATAAGGCTGCATGAAGAAGACACCATGGGGGGTATAAGTGGTGTATATGGTACAACATATCGGAGAACCATTCGGTGTATGACAGTACTGATCCAGGCGTCATGGAGCTGCACCTCCTATCCAAATTGAAGAATTAGCACAAGGTCAAACAAAAGCATAACCTTTTAATTCCTGCTCAAGTGATGAGTAAGAAGAGAAACAAGAAGAAGAAGATAACACGCTATTCGCTAACACTGGTACACTTGCTCATGTGCAAAGAAGAATGCAGTGGTAGATAAAAGCTAAAGATAAAAAGATCTTTCAATTGAATTTGAAGATGAATTAGATGATGATGCAGATGAGTCTCATGATCTAAATGATGCAGGAACGCTCGCGATTGACACGCCTCCTCCCAATCATCAAACAACCAACCGCCTCCCATCACATCACCAACAGCAAGCCAAAGCCTCAGCAAAAAAGTGCTCATGATGGTAGAAATGAAGTCAATCAATTGACTACTCAACCTACTTTAGCATATACAGCATCCAAGTCATGATAAACTTGATAAGTAAAGAGATTAAAGCTTGTAGAGAATGGAGAAACTGGTGAAGAGGTACCCCAGAATAAGACCAGGTGACGTATCTTAAAGGTTACTCAGTGTCGAAATTCCACTCATTTGATGGCAATGGTAACCCCAAGCAGGACCTAACACCATTTAAAGAAACTTGTGGTAACACTGGGGGCAATGATGCACTATTATTTTGCCAGTTCATTAGCAGCTTAACTTCAACTACTTTCAAATGGTGCGTAGAGTTGACTCAGTTAAGACATTCGTCAAGTTATAGAAAATGTTTATTGAAAGATTTTCCAGTGCAATTAGAAAGACTACTATAGCCGACCTCTCCTTGGAGAAAAGGAAGAAGGATGAGTCGCATAAAATACATAACTCGTACAACATGAGCATGAAGCAGCAAAATAAAAAAAGGAACATGCAATTTAGCTGCTAATGGGCAACATTGATGATAAAATGATGCAATATTTATGCATGGCTTCCATCACTACATTCTAAGAACTACTTGATTGAGTGGCAAAATTTGAAAAGCTAAATCTTTCTAAGCTTAAAAGTCATCTAGAACAAAGAAGGGGAAGTTCTTAATCAAGAAGTGAATCCACACGCTTCATAGAGGAAGAAAGTGACCTATAATGCGATAGGGAAGCAACCCATTTATTTTGAAGAAAAGGTCAAACAGCCCTTCAATTCTCAACCAAAGTTAGTTCTTAGAGGCAATTAAAAACTTAGTACTTTCCCGGGTAATGGTGAGCACCCAAGATAATCATTAGAAGATGATGATCAAATGCATTCATCTCTTAAAAAGAAAATGAATAAAGAATACTCTTTCAAAAGAGAAAGTGTAGCTAAACGATTCTGACAAGTACTCATGGGATTGGAGTTGCTAGAATGTAAAAGACTTGAAGAGTCAGGACAAACTGACAGCACAAATTACTGTCCATATCATTGGGTAGTTAGCCACCATGTAGAAGATTGCTATGTATTCAAAGACTGGCTAAAAAGAGTAAATTCACGCTATCCAATAGTATTCTTATTCACCCAAAGAAAGAATCTATGATGTTGGTTATGTCCTCTTCCATGCCCTCATAGAAAAATAAAGTAAAAGAAAAGATAGTTGATGATAAATAGGAGATTACGATCTCAAAGAAAACTGTGAAGATGCTGAAGCAGTTAGAAGGTGTTCTTGGTGTCAAGTGAAAATAATCATTTAAACTAGTATTGGAACTAAATGTAGGGTCCACATCAAAAAGTCATGCCCTTTAGAAGCAGTCCAATGTGGTTGGTGTTCCGGATCTAAGCAACAACCTATTTGTAGTTCACCAAAAACTCCTAAAGGTTAGCCAAACAAAAGAAGATCAAGAAGAAATCTACCACTCAAAAGATTATTAATAACCTTGAAGAATATCAAAAACTAACAAGACAACCAGTTAAGCTTATTGATTTCATGTCAGGACTCCAAATCATTGAAACAAATGATGAAGGAGATGATGACAAAGAATCTTGTTTTGGAGAAGTCTGTCAGGTTGTCTCAGTGCCCTTGGATACTCCCCGATGGAGTTTGCTTCTTCAAGATAATTCAAGAAGAGGAGCCACCAACAGTGTGGCATTCATGTCTTGCCTGCTGGTGAAACAAACAAATGATAACTCGAAAGAAGTCTTGTGCTTTCCAGAGGAAGATGAGTCAGAGTATTCAATATCACCACTAATGAAGAGCATAAAATTGGGAAGTGATTCAAAAGTCTTCATTCAATCTTCTAGCATAAATGGTGATTCCAAAGGGGAGACTTCTTTAGAAGAATCTGAACCAGATAGAGTAGCCCTAGAATGGTTAAGAAGTGGCAAGATGTTTCCATCATCACTAGAAGAAAGGAACACTAAATAAAGGCAATGACAAGGATATAAAAGTTAATGAAAATATTATTCCTAAGGATCTAAAGAAGAAGTCTAATATGGATAAAGTAATCGATTATAACATTCTATCGCACTTGAGGAAGATCCCTGCACAATTGAGTGTGTATGAGGCCCTCCTCCGTGAAACATTAATTCAAGATCTTAAGAATTCGGAGAAATATGAAGCGTACTTCAACGAGCGATGTATGACTGAATTATTACAATCTCAAGACCTTATGATGATCACCTTCTATGAGGAAGACCTTATGCTCGGGACATCAGAACATAATCACCTGCTATATATCTCTATGGAGAGCGATGGTGTCATAGTCAATCAAATTTAATTAATACATGTTCATCTGTTAATCTGATAAGCCTACGAGCATTGAGAGGATTGTCCCTTGATATTCAGCATCTAGGACGGGACAAATTGATGATCTATGACTTCAATGAAAAAGGTCAAAAGAAATTTGGACCTTTTACCTTGCCACTAAGATTCGGAGAACTTTACACAGAAGTCAAATTTCATTGATCGCGACGCCGTTCGCATTATTGATCATTGGCTGCATGAGTGGAATAATCCGTACTTTGCACCAATGCATGAAATACATAAGAGATGAGGAAGAACATAGAATTCCTGGTAATCTTCATCCATTCACAGTCCATAAAGCTAAAATCTATGAAGATGTGAAATACTATGTATTGAAGGAGCGCAAGCTTCAATAATCCAAGGCTTATACTTCAAAGGCTACAAAATAATCCAAAGAAGTGAAGAAGGAAAAAAGGAAGAAAGGAGGCAACACCGACTCTTCCTAAAGCAGTTAGTGCATCACATAAGTTGAAAAGGTTAGTCCCTCATTTGGGCAGTGACACAGAAGAAGATGATGATCCTTCTATCAGACCCAAGAGAGTAAACAAGTCTCTCGTGAAAGGAAAGAAAAATTAAGAGTACTCAAACTCTGATTATAATTCTAAATCTACTTACGAAAGTGAAGTTCAGTACATCTCTTCAAGAAGGATGGTAGACCTATTGATATCAGAAGATTCATTAGTGGTCATGCTAGTTCCTTTCCAATATTTCAAGAAAATCACTCCATGTGAGGTCCACATTGTTGAAGAATTAAAGACTTTCTATATGCCTCCTTTGCCTAGAAGTGATGAACATGAAATTTCATTTTACAAGTATGAGGAATGTTATCACCAAGATTCTGATTGGCTCATGCAATTCGATGAATCTAACAATATGATGCCAACTAGAATGCCATGGTATAATCCTTCAAGGATCCATAAAATGATGCAAAAATTAGGGGTTGATGTTGGAATTGATAAGTGGCCTGTTGACCTCATTTTTAGGATGAGCTCTCAACCTCCCTATCTAAGACAGAGGACTCCTCTTAGAGACTAAGAGTTCCTTAGTCTTAAGACACTTCTAGTGATTAAGTGAACAATTAACCTAACCCTAGAGACTTAGAGTTAGCCATAGAATAGGTCATGCCTTATGGGTGTTAGGAAAATACCAAATTACTTCCTTCTTTCAAGTCAAACTCCAAATCCAAATTAACTTCAAACTCAAATCAATTTCAACTTAATTGATTTTCTCAGATTCAAATCAACTTCAAACTCAAATCAACTTCAATTCCAAATCAAATCTTAAATCAATTCCAACTTAATTGAATTTTCTCAAATTCAAATCGATTCCAATGTATTTTTTCAAATCATGAATCAATTCCAAATGATTGAAATCCATGATCAATTCTAAATCCAAAACCTTCCTAAGCAACTTTGATTTCATCTTATGGACTTAGCTCAAATCAAATTCAAATCACTCCAAATTCAAAATATTTTCTCATAACCCATTTATATTATCATTTATATTCACAAATATAAATGAAATATAAATTTAAATACCCAAAATCAAATTCAAAACTCAAATCTAAATCTAAATCCAATCTAAACTCTTTCAAGTCAAATTCTTGAACTTAACCAAATCAACCTCAAATCAATTCAAATCTTTGGATTTTCTCTCCAAACAATCAACCCTTCAATCACAAAACAAATTCAATCATAAACTTCAATCATCAAACCAAAAATAAATTCAAAACTCAAACCAAAATCAAACTTATGTTCATCCTTTGAACTTGAAATTGTCAAATGAATCAAAACCCATTTGATTCCAAACCACTTGCAAATGGATTTATATTTCAATCATAAGTCCATATGTGAGTTCAACCAAGCTTGAATCAAGCCTTGATCAAGTCAATTGACCCTTTAGGCTCACTTGACCCAAAGTGACCTAAAATACTTTTTTTTGAGCCAAATTGTAATCCTACCCAAATTAGATTGAACTAAGCCCATCTAAGCCTCACATTATGAGCAACAATCATCATAAAATGATCAATCACTGAAATTGGGTTAAACCAAGTCAAACTTACCCTTTGACCAAGTCAACATTTGACCCAAATGAAACCTAAACTAGCCAAAATCCATCATATGCCAAATTGATTGAAACTATTGATCAAAACCAATTCATGATCAATGATTGGACTTGACCAAGTCATCATTTGAGCCAAACTTAGCCCAATTGGCCACTTGACCCAAGTTGACCTAAAAAGTCAAAATAGGTTGAATCTTGATCTAAGCTAAATTGATTCCAACTAATGAGTCAAATTCATTCTAAATCACTTATTGAACTTGATCAAAGCCTTAATTGGCCAACTAGACCCAACATAGCAATTGACCATGAACTTAACTTGACCTAAAGGTCAAATCAAGCCAAAATCAAACCAAACCAAAATTTATTGAAACCAAAGCTTACAAAATATTTCAAATGACCAACCAAACCTAAACCAACCCATGACTTAACCCAATTGGGTCAAATTGGTCAACTTGACCCATTTGACCTAAGTGACTTCAAATGAACCAAAACTAAATATAAAATCAAATTGGACCAAACCAATGATACCAAATCACTCCAAATGGTCATATGAACTTGACCCAACACATTATTTGACCCAATTTGACCAATTGGTCAACTTGACCCAATTTGACCCATTTTGACCTAAATGGATCAACATAAGCCAAATGATATCAAACAACACCAAATTCTTTGACAATTAGCACAAGCCAATTTCAAACTATTCCAAATCTGTCCAAATTGAAATCAAAGCTAAATGACCATTTTACCCATGGGTCAAAGTGTAACTCTTGGCCAAATTCACTTGGAATTTGACTAATTCCTTTTCATGGCCACTTGGCTCCCTCTTAGTTGACTAAATGGACACTAATGAGGGTGGTGAACCCAACCCAAAGCCAAAACCAACCACCCAATGGAAAATGAGCACATGGAATCACTCCATACTCTCATTTAACACATGGGAAACTCGTCCACTACACCCTCCTGCCAAAATTGAATCACATGGCACCCCTAACAACCTAAACAACCCACTCCATGAGATGAATTTGATCAAAATGGCAAGGAGGCTCACGACCATTCGATCCAAGTAGGAGGAGATATACTCCCTCTCATTTCATTCTAATTCAAGACTTTTACACTCGATTGAACCCTAGGAACTCAGAGGAAGCTCCCCAAGCTCTCCCAAGCATTCCTAAGCTTGATTGAAATTCTCCATTCTCGATTTTTTTTATGCCGCAAATAGGGGAGGTGTGAGGATTTTCCAACTACATACCCAACCAAAGTTCAACCTCTTGCAAAACTGCAGGAGGCAAGTCAAGCTCACCCAAGGTGTTTTTCAAGCATCCAAGCCATGGGAAGAGGGACCTAGACCAAAGCTGCAAGCCATTGAAGAGGAGCTTGGCCAATTGGAAGATCCACTCCATCTCAAACCTTCAAACCTTCAACAAGGCTTCTTCTCCACTAAACGAAGCTACCTCAACTTTTGGAAGCGTTGGTGATAGCCTCCGATGAGGTATGAATCAAAACTGAGCTTAGGTTGAAAATTCTTTGGTCCTTTGTGAAGGGAATTATAATCTCATTGCATTTCCACCGTCAGATGTGTTTCTTCTTGCTCTTAGATGGTGTGGGTTGAATCCTAGCCCATTTCGAGCTCAAGGGAATCAAGCCATGAAGGACGACGGTCTCCGTCTCTGCGGTGTTAGGATGAATCATGGGCCATCCCATGTGTTTTGGATGGGCGGTCACGACATCGATGATCTAATTTATCCCTTCATAACTGCGGGTTGATCTGACCATCGATCTTTGATTGCGGCAGAAGCTTAGCGCGATGCGACATCTGATTTAACAACTTAAATAACCAATCTCATTGCGCCACATGGAAAGTGTATTGCCATTAAGCATTACGTGGCATGATTAGTTATATAATTAGGTTTTTTAATGACCTATTGATTTAGGACACAGGTGCTTTTTATGATATGTTTTTTATTACACCGATAATTTTTAAATCCTCATGAAAGAGTAATGATAAATGCACACTACTATTGAGCACATTCATAATATTATGAATTTAGTGGAGTTGATTAAAGTTATGTTAACCACACTAGAGATCAATCTTATAAGTGCAAAAAAATAATGAAAAGTTATGAAGGATCTAACCATGATTTAAAATAACCAATGGCGAGGAATAAGTTGAAGTCGAGCTACAAATAGTCCATTATTGTGGAGATCGAATTTCTTCCTTAGAAGTCCTTCTCTAAGGGTTGTGAGCTCACACACTCAAGTAGTGTCACTCGAGGAAAACACACAAAATAATAAAAGAAATTTAAGAAGGTAACTTTTATTCCAAATTCAAGTATCAAGCATTACAAGAGTCTCCCTATTTATAGATTGAAAGAGAGTTAAGAATACCTAACCAAACTCAAACCTAACACCATCATAACTACTACCACTACTACCAAATCTACCACCATTATCAAACCTACATTCATTCCACCTACCCAAAGTGTCATACCTACAATGACTCATGGGCCATGACATAAGAATAGTCCAATACATATAAGCTCAAGACATACAAAATATAAAAGCCCAATAATACATAACTTAAATTATAACAAAAGGTCCAATCATGAATTTAAGCTTTATGATGATGACATCGATGACGGTGACGATGATGTCACGTGACACTCTCCTTTAAAGGATTCTTCTGAGAATGAAAATCCAAGTACTCTTGTAATAATTGTGAGTCTAGTTGATGTAAACTCATCAAATGTAAGCCATGAATCTTCAAGTGGAGAAAGACCTTTCCAAAATGAGAAACCTTTGAGTGCCTCCATCGATGTGATGATAACGGTCTTCTAAAATTTGATCCCGATGATGTGATCTTAAGCGTGAGATGGTATAGAATTGATGAAGTATGAACCAGTATGATACTATTTGCGGAGGGAAATGTCATCTTTGCCCATGGTACAATGTTAAATCGATACATTAAATATTGGAGAAATTCAGCATTCATTAGAAGATCTATTTCATAAGCATTATCATTTATCTTCCTTACAACTTTATAAGGATCTCTTGAGAGTTAATTTCTTAAGAGTTCCAATTGGAAATCTCTGTCTAACTTTAACAAGAACCAAATCTCCCTCATTAAATTTTACATATCGTCATATGCATCAACATTAGCTTTATATTTATCATAGTAAGTAAGTTTTGTTGAATTTCACATGTGAATGATGCATGCTTTTTGCAAATGAAGATGCAAATGCAGACCTATATGTTACAAGCAATTCAACAAGATCAATTGGTTTTCTTGGATCATAACCGGTTACAATATATGAAAAGGACTCATAGGTTGACCTATTAATTGAACTGTTATAAGCAAACTCTGAGGAAGAACTAGGTCCCAACTAGTAGTATGATCGGTCACTAGACACTAAGTAAATTTCTAAGCTTTATTAACAACTTGTTTGTCCATCTATTTTGAGGGTGGTAAGCTGTAGAAAATAAGAGTTTTGTGCCAAGCTTTTTCCATAAAGTTTTCCAAAAATAGCTCATAAATCTTACATCACGATCAGACATAATTATCTTAGGTAGTCCATGTAAGCGAACTATCTCACGCGAAAATTATCGTTATATATGTGTATCCTCTTATAACATGGAATGAAGTGTGCCATTTTAGAGAATCGAACAACTACTAAGATAGAGTCAAAATGTACAGTGTGAGATAATCCTAAGATGAAGTCCATACTAAGATCTTCCCATGGTTTGTAGGGAATTGGGAGTGGTGTGTATAGACCATAATTTTGTTTTCCACTTTTTGCTACTTGGCAAGTACGACATTGGGCAATGATACGAGCAACATCTTTCTTAAGACTAGGCCAAAAGAACCTATCCTCCATCATAGTGTCTTATCACCAAAATGACCGGATACACCTCCGAATGAATTTCCTCAACAAGAAAATTTTGAAGTGATGAATCGGGATACATAGTTATTAAAAGAAGAGATACATCTCATATTTGATAATCTAGACTATTAATTGAAACATTAAATTTCAAAGATTCAAAAATTTGTGAAAAATCTTTACAATTAGGGTAATCATCTTTAACCTTTTCGAATCCAGTAACCTTCACACTCATGGTATTTAATAATGTACATATTCTACTTAAGACATCTGTAACTTTATTCTCGACACCAAATTTATGTTTAAGAATAAATGTATATTCTTGAAGAAATTGAACCCATTTTGCATGATGAGAACTAAGTTTCTTTTGGGTGTTTAGATATTTAAGCGTGATCAGAATAAAGTATAAATTCTCGTGAAAGAAGATAATGTCGCCAATAACGTAAAGTTTGGATGACAGCATACAGCTCACGATCATATGTGGAATATCGTTGATGCGCTTCATTTAAATTTTCACTAAAGAAAGTAATAGGATGACCTTCTTGTTTAAGAACACCTCTAATACCAACTCTAGAAGCATCACATGATATCTCAAATACTTTGTCAAAATTTGGAAATTATAATATCGGTGGACTAGTTAAAAGTTCTTTAATTTTAGAGAATGCATCAACAGATGCCTTTGTCTAAACAAAGTCTCCTTTTTTAGGACATTGAGTTATCAGGGACATAATAGTGCTAAATCCACCAATAAACCTTCAATAAAATGTGGCTAACCCATGAAAACTATGTACATCATGAATTGTGATTGGGGTAGGCCACTTTGAATAGCCCTAATTTTTCGGGATTGGTAGAGATGCCATCACAAGAAATAATGAATCTAAGAAGATTCTTGAGACGTCATAAATGAGCATTTTTTAAGTGAACATATAGTCTTTCTTCATGCACTTCAAAGACTTATCGTAAATGTTTCTCATGATCACTCTTAGTTTGACTAAAAATTAAAATATCATCAAAGTACACAACTAAAATTTTCCAATGAAATGGCCATAAGATATGAGTCATCACTCATAAATGTACTTGGAGCATTAGTCAATCCAAAAGGCATTACTAGCCATTCATACAAACATCTTTTGTCTTGAATGCGGTTTTCCATTCATCACCTTCTCTCATACTAATTTGATGATATCCACTTCTAAGATCAATTTTAGAAAACTATTGATCCAAATCATATCTAACATGTCATCAAGTCTAGCTATGGGAAACCTATACTTAATAGTGATTTTATTTATAGCATGACTATCTACACACATACCACCATCTTTCTTTGGGGTAAGAAGAAGCCGAGCATGGAGATAAACTTTCCCGATAAACCCTTTTGATAATAAATCATCAACTTGTTGTTTTAGCTCTACATGTTCATTTGGGTTCATACGATAATGTGGCAAATTTGAGAATGATGATCCAAGAATTAGCTCTATGGCATGTTGGATACTTCTTAATAGGGGAAGTTCACTAGGAAGTTCTTGACAAATATCTTGATATTCCAATAAAAGTTAACGTGCTTAGAATGATTTAACACGGTTGATTTTTAGAGGTTAGGATAATTAATGCAAAAATGATATTCCCATTAATCTCTTGTTGAAATTGACATTTATTAATAATATTAGGGATTTCTTTTCTATGGGTGGAGGAGAATTTTGGGGTTGAAGTGGAGTGACCTCTTTAGGCTTAGCTGGGTTTAAGATAATTCTCTTACCTTGAAAATTAAAAGCATATGTATTAGATAGCCCATAATTTGTGACATCCATATCAAAAAAAAGCCAGGTCTACCTAAAAGTATATGAGCAACATCCATGAATATCACACCAAATTTTATCACTATATTCTCTAATTGAATGGGTACAAGACAACGTTGAGATATAGAGATGAGGTCTTATCTACCCAAGCAACCTTATGGCGTGGGTGGGTATTTGGGGTGAGCTTCATCCTAGCTAAGCAGTATAATAACATTCATGCAACTACCACTATCAATGATTAACTTACGTCTTTTCACCACTCTTAAAATAAGTGTGGAAAATTGATGTGCCTCCAATCAATATTAGCTTGTGGGGTTACTAACACACACACATATATATATGAGACTCATCTAATGCTTCATCACTAGCTTCTTCACAAGGGTCCTGCAATTTGATTATCATTATTTTCATTTTGTTGATCCTCATTTTCATAATCTAAGTGTAAGTTTCGGCGAACAAGTACTTGCATAGTGACCAATTTTATCACATGTAAAATAAGTAATGCTAGAAGTCTTAGAGCAGATGTTTACTAAAGCTTTTCCTTTTGTTTCACTAGGTCCTTTAGAAACTAAAGTAGGAGGTTAACATGCGATTGAGAGTTGTTTGTAGATGAAGTTGTGAATAAACTTATAAGGTTGTGATCTAAGATATTATTCAATTTGAGTCACCACTCAAATGCATCCTCAAGAGAATAAATTTCTGTTATCATTTCATTATGAATATCGTTAATCATCTAAATCTAGAGATTGTTGTGTGGTGATCCTCTCTAACATCACAACGTCATCAATTCATCAAAGTGTCATATACTCAGCATTAAAGATCCTTATTTAAGCGTAGTCATTTCATCCATAAGTTGATCATGAAAATTTAATGGTACATATTTTTGCTTTAAAATTTCTTTCATCTCATCCCAAGAAGCAATAGTGGTTGTCCTAATCGTTGATATTTTTGTGTGAGATTAACCCAATAAGTCTTAGCATGACTAGTTAGTTTCATGCAAACAAAGCAAACTTGTCTTTCTTCTGACATGGGCATCCAATCAAAATATTGGTCCATGTCTACTAACCAATCTAAGAAAATTTTAGGATCAAGTCGACCATCAAAAGTAGGTTGATCAATTTTAACCCTACGAATAACATCATACTAAGTGTACATCGCGGGGCAACAAAATTAGATAATGGCTCTTCGTAATGTTGAGGATAATGCTCATAAGGAGTTCGATGAGCATAACCTTCATCTCATCTTAATTGCCTTCCTATTCGATGAGGTGGGTTAGGAAGTACCTCATCAAACTCGGGATATTCATTAAAGTTGTTCTAGGCGATAGCGTCTAATAGGAGAATGTGGATGAGGTGGGAGAGGAAGAGGAACGAGATCAACATGATGACCTTCTCTCTCTTCAAGTTGGTGTTCTAGGATTGGGTTAGTTTCTGGTGAATGTGTTGTAAGCCTACCAACTTTTTATTCTAAGGCTTCAAATCTTTTGGAATTCATTAAAGGTTTGTTGGTGCATAAGGGTAAGCTTTTCTATTTTTTCTAGTAAAATTCATAGGAATCATGTTTTCATCTAAGGATTGATCTTGATATCTAAGACCACTACGAGTTGACATGATGATATTCTTTTAAAATATTAATATAAGCAAATACTTAATTAAATTTTTTTTAAAATGTAATGTAATGAAATCAAAGACACGATTAAAAGTAAGTAAATGCTCTAATTAGATAAAAAATTTTGTATGATTTTTTTTAACAATGCAAGATTACTCTAATGCAAAATAAAACTCAATACTAAACAAGATGTTCCTAAAGAAACATACTTGCTCGATACCAAATATGATGTCTGATTCTTTTATGATATGTTGTTTATTACCGATAATTCTTAAATCCTCACAAAGAGTAATGATAAATGCATACTACTATTGAGCACATTCACAATATTATGAATGAAGTTGAAAAGATTTTGATTAAAGTTATGTTAACCACACTAGAGATCTGAATCTTATAAGTGCAAAGTGAAAAAATGAAGCGATCTAACTGTGATTTAAAATAACCAACAAAGTAGGAATAAGTTGAAGTCAACCTCCTACTCATTGTTGTGGATCGCATTCCTTCCTTTGAAGTCCTTCTCTGGGGTTGTGAGCTCACACACTAGTCACACTCGAGGAAAACACACAAAATAGTAAAAGAAATTTAAGAAGATAACTTTTATTCAAATTCAAGTACCAAGCATTACAAGAGTCTCCCTATTTATAGGATTGAAAGAGAGAGAATACTCAAACCTAACTCCAAACTTAAACCTAACACCATCATAACTACACCACCACCACTACAAACCTACCACCATTATCAAACCTACCACTCATTCCATACCTACCCAAATGTGTCATACCTACTAATGACTCATGGGCCATGACATAAGAATAGTCCAATACATATAAGCTCAAGACATACAAAATATAAAAGCCCAATAATACATAACTTAAAGGCCCAATCATGGATTTAAGCTTTATGATGATGGCGTCGATGATGATGATGCATCACCTATTAATCAAGAAACTTCAAAAAATACATAACTAAATGTAGAAAATCCAAAAATGCAAACTTAACTTTATTTTAAAGATAATTCAAAGGAGATAATATAAAATTAAGTTTAATTGATTTTGAATAGTGACATTTACTCAATTTGAGTTATATTGGGGATATAATTTGTTAATTACTCCTAAATTATTTCAATAATTAATTCCAAACTCCCTAGGGTTAATTAGTGGGATGACCTCTGCCTTCCATGATTTTATTTGAATTTATTATTAGATTAATTTAGGTAATTTCTTGTTTGAGACGGAGAATTTAGGTAATTGCTTGTTTGAGACATGAACTTAATTTATTATTGAATTAATTTAGGTAGTTACATGACCTCTTCCTTCCTAAAGTTAGAATATGAATGGTTATTATCACTACTAAATCAAAAATTATTTTCAAAATCTATAAATTAAACATTATAAATGAAGGTATGCCACTTATGAATACTTATAAGCTTGCATGTGATTATAAAATAAAATATGTTATGTGCTTGTGGGTTTTAAGAAAAATTTCTATATGGTCTTCTTCAAATAGGAGAGAAGAAGGCAAGAATATAAAATTTGTCTTTTAGATATCGAGATCATGAATTTATTTGTGATGTCATCAAGGAATAGTGTACTATCTCGAAGATAGTCACTACCCTTTAATGGACCTAATCACCTCAATAAAGACTCTAAGGATGATGGGTCTACATATGTACCAGAGATTCTTCCTCTACTTCATAAAGAAAAGTAAAGTAGGGGTTATTTAAAACCCAGTTCATTAAGTTCCCTATAGGGGCAAGCTCCCATAATTAATTACATCCCAAGGAATGGGGATTCCTTAGGAAAACTATCGATTAAGATAAATGATCATTATCTTCAAAGATTTCAATATGAAAGAACTATCAATCGATTGGTTCATTTCTGAAAGATCAAATGAGATTGATCAAAGAAGATATATGCCAAAAACTTCGAGAAACTAGTATCATGGTTGGGCACATTTTAGAAATTGATTTTTGTTTATTTGAGTTGCATTTTTCATTTTGGGACTTATGATTCCTTAACACAAGATTAAGAAATGCCTAAGAGGTGAGGATTTAAGCTTATGGTCCAAGGGAGAAGCAATCTTAGAACCTAAATCTAGGGAGCTTTGAGCAGCCAAATCCCAAAGGCAAAATGGTAATTGGTGCCTCCACAAGAGAGGATAAATCGCTTGGACTTACACACAGGGTGGCCACAACTAACTCCTCTAATTTTAAATACATGTAGGCAAGTCTTTATGCTTATGCAAGATAACTTGGGTTGTTACTTATTTAGAAAGAGAGTAAGTTCTTAAACTCACTCCCTAAAGAGACTGGATCATATATGGACATGCTTCAAATGACCTAAATCTAATGAAATTCAAATTTCATTTTTATTTTCATTTTTGGATAATTATTTGACTAATAGGATTCATATGCATGAGAAATAGAGTTATTGGCCAAAATCGTAAGAAGGAGGAGGTGTGTTTCCACCATGGCTCTCAAAGGTCAAGCCAAGTTTCTTGGTGTTGTAAAAAGATACTCATATAGCTAAGGGTTGCTAATTCTTTTATCTTAATTTTTTAAACTTTAGATGAGGTTATGAGTTCTTTACTTTTTTAGATTGAGTTATTAAATTTGGTAAAAGATTTATTTTTCCTAAGAGCCTAATCACATCCATGTACATAAAGTAAGGAAGAAACTATGAAAAATATGCCACATGCAAAGCTAAACAAATCATCAATCAATTTATAAAATAATCAAAAGAATAAAGGATTGTGGTTGGGCACCACCATACGAAAATATAAATTAAGTAGAGCTCTACCCACATACAACCAGTTATAAATGAATTAAATTATAATTAAGCATAGAACTCATTGTTATGGGGTCTTCAAGCTTCACTTCTTCTTTCTTCTTATTTTTTTCTTTCTTCTTTGATTCCTTCTTTTGGATGGTTGGAAGGTGGATGCTCTAAGGCTTCACATGGTGCATAAGATAGGATTCTTATGACCAATGCTCATCTAATCCCCATAATCATTCAAAATCCTAATTGCACAAATTTACATGAAAGGAAAAGAATGAAATCTAACTAACACTAAAATAGAGATTAACTAAAACAAAACACAAATCCCAAGCATGTATATTGGACTTATCACACATGGGTGACTAAGTCCACATAGTTATGCTTAGGGGTATAAAGCACCTACAAGCAAAGCATTTATATTTTTATTTATGATATAGCTTATAATTATAGAGTTAATAAGATATTACCATTCATTCTCTGAGCATACACCTAACATCAGTCTAAAATATATATCATAAAATAAAAAATAAACATCAAATGCACCACCACCTAAAAACTAGAAGTGACTTAGGTACTTGTGCTTTATTGTGGTATGCTTATGACTTTAGGTTCAAATTTTCTAAGTGTGAAAACATGTTCAACTTAGAGGAGGGTTTGTTTTTGTTTAGTTATTTTAGATTGACTTTTATTTAATATTTTCATTTGGTTCAAATGAATTCTAATTAATTACTAAGTTATAAAGAGGGAAGAGAGAACTTCTCTTTCCCCTAACTAAGTAATTTCTAAAGTAGGTTCATATTTTAGTTTTGTTTAGTGAATCTTTTGATTAAATCTTTTAATTAATCCTAAGTTTAGATGAACTCTAAATAAACCTATTAAAAAAGAAAGGTATTTTAAGATTAAAGAAAATGAATCAAATTCACATAACACACATTACTTTATTTTTTCTGTAGCATGCATATGAATGAACCCTAAGCATATTTATACATACAAATGAGAATATTTAACACACTTTATGATGCATGCTAAGTAATCTATTTAAGAAATTTAAGTTTAATATGCATGATTTTCTTAGTTAGAAAGAGTTTCTTTATCAATTTTCACATATACATATGAAAGTAGAAATGAATAAGTAAAACCCATTGTTAACCAGAGGTGTATGACAAGACCTATTTAGGCTACTTAAACCTCAAACTCAGGTTGTCCAAACTAATATCACTTTCCTTAAATATAAAACATGTGTATAAAAGAATTAGAAGAAAGAATGCAAAAGTTGTATTAAATGATTCATTTTGTTTATGCAATTTATATGTGTGCAAAATTGTAAAGTGATAGCATATGAATGAATGGATATGGAATTAAAGTGAGGTTCTTTTCAAATGAACCATACATCTTATCAATTCTATTCAAAATACCAACATAAAGAGATGGGAAACCTATACTAAGCACCTCATATTCTTTCATGCACTTGTAATTAAAATATAAGTATACATTTTATTTTGATAATTGATTTATATGTTTTGAAAATAATTTGAATTTAGTGATAATAGCCACTCATATTACTTTATACACATGCAAATTTGAATAAAGTAAACAATTTCATTTTAAATTTGAATTTGAAAGATGGATGCATGAAACCACATGACATACAAATTTAACATGTTGGGAAAATCAAATCAAATAAAGCATGTAAACATATTCACTTTAATCAAATCTGAAAGACATTCTTATGGAATAAGAAGGCTTAAAAATAAATTAAAGTTATTTAAATGTGATTTTTGTTTGGTTTTAAGTTCGATTTAATTTTGAAAAAGTGGATTGAGTTTGATGTTACTAACCCATTCCCATATGTGTTAGATATTTTTGTTTAATTTTTAGGTGATTAGGTTCATTTAATATTTTGATTAGGTTAGGTATGTATTAAAATTAATTAATTTCACTACCTTAACATAGTTAACCAAGTAATAAGCCAATGAGATGACATAAAAACAAGGAATTTAAACTTGCAATGCACCTAGGAAGAAAAGACCTAATAATGTAATTTGGCTCATGATTAATGGTTAATTAAGCTAAGGGGTTTAGCTTAAGTAATTTCAAAACACCCTTCACATATGGGTTTTGATTTTCTTAATTGAACTTAGGCTATTAAACACCTAAGCATCTAAAGGTAGATTAATTAAGTTCTAAAAGTTTTTAGAATTTTTATAAATTAATTAAGGGGATAATTAATGAATTAACCCTTAATTAAGATAGGATTAAGGAAAAAAGAGGGTTTAGGGAATAGCTTTAGGAAAATGCTCGAGAATTAGTCCCTAAAACTCCTATCTACTGTATCTAACCTTAATGAACTCTAATAATGGATTAAAACCATTAATCACACCATAATTATCCTTAATTAGGTTAAGGGAGTAATTAGAAACATATTTTGCAATTCCCCAATTAAGCCTTTATAAGAAAAATAGGGAGTCAGAATAAAATAATTATTAATAAAATAAAATAAATGAGTAATATTCATCATTATTTTCATATTTTGGGTGATATTTCCATTTTAACATTCATGAGGTTACTTTGTCGTAATAGATGGCGTGATGGGATGCACTTTGATCCTGCTTGATTCATCAGGATAAATGACCGGATGACCAGCGGTTCAATGGATAAAAGAATTTCTAAATGTGGAATAATCTCATCCATCCAAAATGCGGATGAATGAAGATCCTAATTCTTCCCTAGGCTCAATAGAGGATCCATGATCTAGGAGAAGATCCGAGCTTGATCTTGGAACAAAATTGTTCCCTCACCATCTAAAGCTACTAAGGAATATCCAAGCGTGGATCTTCCATGACTTGAAAATTCCTTTACAAAAGACCAACACCTCCTATGATAGGTCAAAAATTTTATACCTCCTGAGGTGATCACCCACGCCAAGCTTGATGAGGTAGCTTCTCAGAGGAGACAAGCCCCGCTGGAAATTTTCAGGCCTTGGGGTTGAGTGGATCTTCCTATGGACCAAAACCACTTGATCTTCCTTGCGGCTTTGATCCAATTGAGGTTCTCCTTGCTTTGGGAACTCAAATGGATGCTTGAGTGCACTCAGATTGATCCTCAGAGGGAGTGTGCAAGAGGAATTGAAGTAATTTTAAGTGTGGAGGAAGTTGAAGATTCAAAGGAGTTCCCCTATTTTTCAATGGAGAAAACTGAAAAGAAGCAATTTCAAATCCTCCTTAGAATGCTTAGGAAGGTTCTCTGATCTTTCCTAACACTCTCTAGGGCTTAATCAAATGAGGGAATGATAATTTTGAATTGAATTAGGGGGAGTATATCTCCCCCTATGCCAATCGGACGACCGACACCTCCTTTGCCATTTTGATCCAATTGATCATATTGGAGAGGTTGTTTAGGCTATTAGCTCTTTGCACATGGTCGGTTTGAGGCCTTGAGTGGATTTCCAACCTCCCATGTGCAATAAAAATTGGGTGGAAGGAGTATTTGGAATGAGCCAATTTGATCCGTGGGGTTGGATTTGTCCTTGGGTCTATTTGGGCTGATCCAAACCCATTGGGTTGGGTGCACCACTCTTCATTAGGTCCACTTGAGCTATTATGAAGGCATCAAGTTGATATGAAGAGGGTATGACCAAATACCCATAGATTAGTCCATAATTTGTTCTATGGCCTGGGGGTAGAATAGTCATTTTGTTGAATTTTCAATTTGGATATGTTGGGTATGTGGAGAAACTAGGTTTGGCCAACTTTCATGAGGTTTGGAATTCATTTGATAAGGCTTGGCTCATGTTGACCCATTTAGGTCAAATGGGTCAAGTTGACCAATTGGTCAAATTGGGTCAAACCAAGGGTTGGGTCAACTTCATATGACCATTTGAAATATTTTGGTGGCTTTGGTTTGGTTCAATTTGGATTAGTTTTGAATTTAGCTCATACGACTTCATTTAGGTCAAATGGGTCAAGTTGACCTATTTGACCCATTTGACCTATTTGAGCTAGGTCAAGGGTAGGTTTAGGTTTGGTTAGTCATATGGAGTGGATTAGTATCTTTGTTTCCAATCAATTTTAGTTATGTTCAAATTTGGCTCAACATGACCCCTTTCGGTCAAGTTGGGTCTAAGGTCAATTGGGCAAGGTTGGGTCTAGTTGGCTAATTGAGGCTTTGGTCAAGTTCAACAAGTGATTTGGAATGAACTTGACCCATTGGTTTCAATCAATTTGGCCTATGGTGAAATTTGGCTATGTTAGATTTCATTTTGGGCTAAGTGTTGACTTGGTCAACCCTTTGGTTTGACTTAGTTTGACCCAATTTGGTTGATTGATTATCCCATGATGATTGTTGATCATGATGAGAGGCATAGGTGAGTTTGGTTCAATCCAATTTAGGATTAGAATTTGGCTCAGGGTGCTTTAGGTCACTTTGGGTCAAGTGAGCAAGTGGGTCAAATAATCAAAGCTTGATTTGAGTTTGATTGGAATTTTATATGGACTTATGATTGAAATATAAATCCATTTGTAAGTGGTTTAAAGTCAAATGGGGTTTGATTCATTTGAAAATTTCATATTCAAAGGTAGAATATGAAAAGATTTAAGGTTTTATTTTTGAATTGGTTATTAAAGTTTGCATTTGATTGTTTTAATTCATATTTAATTTATATATGTGAATATAAATGAGAATATAAATGGATCATGAGAAAATTTCAGGGGTTTGAAGTGATTTGATCATGACTTAGGCTAAGTCCAATAAAAGGATTTTTTAAAGGAAAGAGAAAATTTTGGAGTTGGAAGCTTAAATTTTTTGAATTTGGTTTGATTGATTTATATTTGTATTTCATTTATATATGTGAATATAAATGAGAACATAAATGAGTTATGAGAAAATCTAATGAATTTGATTTGATTTGATTATGATTTAGGCTAAGTCCATTAAAAGGGAATTTAAAGGACTAAGGAACTCTTTTAAGTCTTTAGGGATAGGTTGAGTGTCCACCTAATCACTAGATGTGTCTTCAGACTAAGGAACTCTTATATTCTAAGAAGAATCCTACGCCTAAGATGGAGGGGTTGAGAGCTCATCCTAAAAATGAGGTCAACAAAGGGCGCCCAATAGGTGTGGTGTGACTTATAAGGAACACCACACTTATTGGTGTTGACCGAAATGATCAACAACACCGAGAGATCACAAACACCAATAAATAAATCTATCCCAACCCAAGAAAGAATGTGAGCTTAGTAATGTGGCTCTACTTATGTCCAAGACATAAGAGAGGGGAATAATCCACTAAGGGATAGAGTATGAACCTTCCAATAGGGAAGTAAGTTCAAATCATCCACAAGGGGATTAGAGGTTTGATTTGATTTGAGTCTCATTGAGGAGAAAAAGATTTGTTTAAGTTCTACTAGAGAAGAGGGTTGAATTTGTTTCAATTTTGTTAGGTTTGAATTTTTTGAGATGAACCCTATTGGTTTACAATGGATTGCACTGAGTAGGAGCCATGAAGTCTAAGACCTAACTCAGATTTACCAATCCAAAGGGGTAGTCTACTAAACACATAGTAGGACTAACCAACCAAAGTGCCTTCTGACAAATGTATATCAAGAAGAAAGTGGTAGACTTACATCCTCCAAAGTAGACTGTTGGGTAATCTATTGGAAGATAATGATTGAACCCTAGGTCGATTATTGAGTGAATGCCACTAGGGGACTTAGATCAACTCAATGATAGTCAAGATTAATTTCATTTTTTTATATTTATTTATTTTGATTATGATGGATCCCATTGGTATGATGAACGCATCAAAGGGCCATGGCCTAGACCTAACTCAGATTTACTAATCCAAAGGAGTAGTCTACCAACCATAGTAGGACTATCCAACCAAAGGGTACCTTTGGTTTGCAAGTCAAGTTAAGAAGACATGGACTCACATCTTCCAAACAAGGAACCACAGGTAATTATTTGCTTTGAAACAAATCAACCCCGACCTAGGCTATTATTGAGTGAATGCCATTTGGAGACTTAAATCAACTCAAAGATAGTCAAGATTAATTTCATTTTTAGATTTATTTATTTTGATGAATTCATTGGTTTGATGGATCACAAAGGAGCTGATATAGCCTAGACCTATCTCAAATTTACTGAACCAAAGGGAATAGCTTCCTGGCCATTGGGAGAACTATTCAACCAAAGGAGTGCATTTCGGTTTGCAATGATCAATTGAAGGGAAGAAAGCTCGGGGACTCACATCTTCGACTACAAAGGCCACTGAAGTGATCAATTGCTTTGGGAAACAAATCAAACCACCAAGGTCGCTCGATTGAACAATCATGCTAGAAAGAATGCATCATAGTCTTATATCATCCAAAGTGGAATGATCGGTAACCCATTTATGGAAAATAGATTGAACCCCGACCTAAGGTGACTAATGGAGTGAGTACCACTAATTTATCTCAACTCGTGTAGTCGCAATTCCTATAGGAGTTCTCAACACCCTAAAGATAGATGCCTTGAGAAAGGGGCCCTTTGGGACTTGAATTCCTAATCCACAAGCAAATTAATTTTGTTTGTTTGTTTATCATTGACCCTGTTAGTTTGCAAGGGATCAAACTGAGAAGGAGCTTATATCGCCTAGACCTATCATTTATCAACTAAGGAGAATTTATGCATCCAGAACAAATTCTCCAAATGGGGTGGCTAAAAGAAAGGGGACCCCAATCCAAAAGTAACCTGGGTAGTGTCTAAACGGGGTCGCAAAGGACATGATCCAAATAGAGTGCCCATAAGGGATGGGGCCGATAAGGGCTTAATCCAACACCCTAAAAAAGATGACATGGCTAGTCATATATCCAATAGGTATTCAATGTCCAACTCAAGGAGAAAGCGCAGGGACTCACATATGCCAAGAGTGGTGTATCCACGGTGAGTCTAGCATACAACATCAACCAACCTAAGGTGCCCTCCAGTTTGCAATAATTAGCCTTGAAGAAAGCTGGGACTCACATCCTCTATAAACTAATGGGATAGGCCTTACCTGATGTATCCGACCTAGAAAACTACGAAAGTGAATGCCACTGGGGACTTATATCGATTTAAAACTCAAAAGTCAAGAGGAAAGAGCCTGGGACTTATCCTAAACCTCAAATATACTCGACCTAGTTCATGATGATAGTTCAAGAAAATATGGGACTCACATCTTCTTAAAGTCAAGGTAGCTTACCGCTGGCAAAGGAAGACTACCATACTAATAACAAGCTCATTGATTTGTAAATGATCAAATTAGGAAGAAAGGGAGGGGACTCACATCCTCCAACAAGTGACCACTGGGTGACATACTACTAGGTAGCATGTACCAACCTAGAGCAGCTAATGAGTGAGTGCCACAGTGGGGGGGGGGCCTTGCTCCCACATCAAATAGCTCGAGACAAAGGATTTATGTTTGTTGTTGTGCATGTGTTAAAAGGAATAGATGCTCTGGGACTCTTACACCTACCTTAAACAGGTTTTGATGAAATGATGCCACGGATGGCAAATAGATTCCCACTAAGAAAGGATGCCGCTTGGTTTCTCTCACACCTAACTTAGTTATGCTAATTGAAATAGGATTCCTTTCAGGTTCTCTTACATCTATTCTAAAAGCATCAGGAGATTTGTGTTTGTGTTGTGAAAGATGTTTAGGATGCCACTAGGGGACTCTTACACCTACCCTAAACACGTCATGATGGATTCGCAAGACAAGCGATCAATGCTTCGAAAGAAGAGAAGATTTGATGAATGAAATCAGATTTTATTCTTTTTATTAATGATTATTTTCAAATATGATTTATTTCATGGGTAATATTTCTTTAAATAGAGCCCATTAATTGGAAGCATCGTGTTCCCCTTTACAATCAATAAGTCGATAAGATCCTCCTTGGTAGGCCTTCTATGACATAGGGGCCTTCCCAAGTGGGTTTAAACTTGCCTCCCATCTTGATGAAACAATTGGTCTCCTTAGACTAACACAAGTTCTCCTACTTGGAAAGACCTAGCACAAACTTGTTGTGAGCTTGAATCATTTTGGCCTTGTATACAACTGAGGTTTTGGGATGCCAGTAGTTTCTTTCCTCCAAACCTTGAGCTCTTCTAACCATAACTTTGCATTTTGCTCAGTGATCTTGTTACCCAATGCTATCCTTAGTGATGGAGTTGAACTTAAAGGAAGAAGCTGCACCCATACACTAAGAAAATTAAGAAAAGTTGGGTGATGTGACAAGGCTCACAAAGCTTCAACCAACTGCTCATTCCACTATCATTTGTTGTCTTCAAGAGTCTTCTTCAGTATATGGATGAGAGTTTTATTGAATGCTTCTACTAAGCCGTTTGCTCTAGGGTAGTATCTCCAATCTATACCATGTCTATGTCATTGGATCTTCGTGCTTTTGAATGCATATTATCGATATAATTCAAGGCACCCAAACCTATATATGATATGGTTCTAAAAAGAAGCACATGTGAGTGACCTCTCGAGTGGGATGGCCCACTTGGAAAAGTAGGCAGTGCTAAGATGAATCGATGCCCCTAAGAAGGAGATCGATCGACTATAATGTCGGTACCCCAACACTCAAATGGCCATGAGGCCAATGTGGTGTAGAATATTTGGTTGGTGGAGGACCACATCGCACGTGACATTGATGGCATCTCCTAGCTACATCCATGTAGTCTGTGATCATCGAAGGCTAGTAGTATCCAAGTCACTTGATTTTTGTCTTCATCTTCGAACTGGATTGATGTACTCCACATAGACCTAAATGTACCTTGGTTATACTGCCACGGGATTTGTGTTTGTCTAAACATCGTAACCACATTTAGTCAAAGGAACTATCAACGAGAGCATAGGAGAGAGCTCTCTGTTTCACCTGATGGGCTTGTGGATTTTCTTAAGGCAGTTTTTCAGTGTTCAAGTAATTTAATAACTCCTTGTCCATTTTGGGAATGGTAACCTCCCCTTCAAGAGAAAGTCTCTGATGAGTTCAACATCAAGGGATAGACTTGTCTATTTTGGACCCTTATTGAAATGGACTCATCTTCCGACATGCCAACTCTTGGCAAGTTTGGCCAAGCCGCCACGCTCTACTCGGAATTTTAGATGGTGACTTTGGAATTGGGCCAACAGCTTCATGGTATACTCATAGTAATGACGAAGCTTAGGTTTGTGGACCTGGTAGGACCTAACAATCTGGTTGATGACCAACTGAGAATCCCAAAGATGTTGATGCTCTTGACATTGATAGTGATGGCTAACTCTAGACCGACAGTCAAAGCCTCTTACTCAACTTCATTGTTGGTGTAGGGTTGGAAAGATAGTATGAGAATCTCATCACATTGCGGTCTGGAGTTAAGAGAACTATTCTACCGCCTTTCCTCAAGAATAGATCGGTGCTTCCCTTTGTGAAAAGAAGATGCACCATCAAAATACATCTCCCATCGTATTGTCTCCCCTAAGTTCATGATTTGTTCATTGGGAGATCATCACTAAGGAGAATCAACAGAAGTGGTGTGTTGTTAAGAAATCACTAGTCCCTTTACTGCATGGAGGCGTATGAATGTGATATCAAACTATGAGAGTATCATGGGCCAGCGTGCCAAATGTCTAGATAGCATTGGCCATGTCATGAGATACTACAGTGGATTTGTTCTGGAGATCAAGTTTACCTTATGAGAAAGCATATAATGCCATAGCTTTTGAGAAGCAAAGATCAAAGCTAGGCAATGTTTCTCAATAGGTGGGTAGTTCACTTCAGTAGGAATAAGATGACGGTTGAGGTAATAGAGCGCTCTCCTTTCCTTCAACATTGGCTTGGGCTGACAGAGCACTAAGAGAGCCGTCTAATGCAGTAGTGTAGAGGATGAGTGGCCTACCCAAGATAGGGGCTGCTAGAACTAGTAGCTTCACCAAATACTTATTGATATCTTCGAAGGCATGCTGGCACTAGTCATCCCACTTGAACTTGGTATTCTTTTTTACAAGTACTGAAAATGGCTTGCATCTCCCCGATAGGTTTGAGATAAAGCATCTTAGATATGCTATCCATCCTTGAATGATTTTGAGTTGAGTTAAAATCTTAAGAGGTGGCATTTCTAAGATAGCTTTAATCTTTTCTGGATCTATTTCTATTCCATGTCACAACAAACCCAAGGAATTTTCAACAACTCAATGCACACGGATTCATTTTGAGGTTATATTATCTTAACCATTCAAAACTACTCAAGTCAAAGAGGTGGTCTTCTTTCTCTACTCTGACTACTAGATCATCAACATGCACTCAACCCGATGATGGATGAGTTCATTGAAGATCTGAAGTCATGGCCCATTGGTATGTAGCAAGATTTTAAGGTCGAAAGGCATGACCCTATAACAGAAGATTCGATCTTCAAAAGTAGTGTTCTTCATCTCGTGAGACATCTTGATTTGGTTATATATGCATCATCCATGAAAGAGAAGACTGCATGAGATGAGGCAATGTCCACCATTAATTCTGGTATAGAAAGAGGAAACTCGTCCTTAGGGCATGCCTTATTTAAGTCCCTAAAATTGACAAATATGTGAATTTGGCCATTCTTCTTCTTAACTGGGACAAAACTAGCTAACTAGGTAGGATATTTTCTTCCCTGATGAAACCAGCATCGATCAATTTCTTGACTTCAGAAATGACCTATTATTTAATTTCTAATCATATGCGTCTAGGAGCTTGCTTAATAGGGGTAACTTTATGATCTATTATTAGCTTGTGGACTGCTATGTAAGGAGATAATCTGGCATTTCTTCATAACTCCATGCAAAGTAGTCTTTAAACTCAGCCAATAGCCTAACTAAGTCATTAGTTTCTTCTTCATTCAACAATGAACCATGTATGTCGTGTGGATTTTCTTCGAGGTTGATTTCTTTAAGCTCTTGAATGAATCTCCTCTTCAAAAAGGTGCCTCTTTGATTTGGAGATCATCATCTAAGGTTTCTAAACACACATTCTCATAAGAGTTGGTGTTGTGTGAGAAGAAACTATCAGACTCCAAATGATTGGTAACAACCAGATAGTAATCGTCATCATCGATTGGATCCACTGTACCGAATCCTAGTCCTGCTCTTTATTGTGCTTCCCTACCTATATTATTCCATAACTTTTCAAAGTACTCTGAACTGTGCTTGGACCACGTATGAGGAACTAAACCTTTCTGTATAAGATGTTGAACACAAGGTGAGTAAAAGTCAAATGGAAATTTCATTAATTCTTTAAAAGTATCCTCCTCAAGTTCTACATTAATATCAGGACTTGAGGATGATGATCCCAAAAAGAACCTCTCTACTTCATGTCACTGAAGACTTAGGGACTTCCTTAACTACTAAACCTTCAACTTTGAGATGTGAGGTAAGCTAAGGTTCCTAATAGTTTCACATAAACCAAATACATTGCTTTGCTTGGAGGCCTTCATCTTCATTTTGTCCTGATCAAAAGTCACCTCCAATGGAACCCACCGAGGGTTGGTATACAATCATATTAGACTCATCCTGAAGCTAGATTCCAAGTCTATGTGAATAGTAGGGTACTCCTATGAACTAAACACGACCCATTGGTCGATGGCCAACTAGGGGTCTCACCTCTAAACTACTCTATTTCTACCTCTGCTCTCTGTGGAGGTTGAACCATTCTACCCACATGTCCATATGATGGAATGAACTGTGGAATGTGATATGCGATCATTTCTTCTTCTTCCCTTTCTTATTCACTTGGACTTTTATTTTTCTTTTCTTTTTCTTTTATCTTTTCTTTTTTTTTTCATTTTCTTTTTCTTTTGTGTTTGAATTTTATCCAAGTCCATGAGAAAGGGTGTGTTGAGAAAGATAGTAGGTCGCATCCACATAAATCTCAACCTCTCTAATTAAAAATGGATTTTCATCTACATTGACACGGTACTCGATTCCATCTTTCCATCTTTTTTGAACTTGATGCACTGATGGAGGGAGGATGGAATGATCTTGTTTTGATGTATCCAAGGCATACGAAGCAAAGATGTGAATGAAGTATTTGAATCAATGATTTAGAACTTGGCTTAAGTCTTCTAGTCACTATCTCAAAAGGCAACACTATAGAACCTAAAGCCCGCTCACCTTATTCATTGAATCCTCTCAATATCATCTGATCTCCTCAGAGTGTGGAGATGTCAATCAAATAGGCAAGGGTCTTAGACTCATAATGTTCACCATGCACCCGGATCCATGAGAACTCGCAAGTCAACCCATGTCAACTGATGTGAGGGGACCAAAGTCCCAAGGTCTTCTTCTATGAAGGTGATCCCTTGAGCTTCTTTTGCATAATGTGCTTCCACACCTACAACAGTCAGTCGAGCTAAGCATATTTCAAGATCAAGGAGATCCTTGATTAGTGATTCCCTCATCTCTTTGGATAATATAAGGGCATCGTAAATGCTTAGCTTAGATGACAACTTTCTTAGATGAGAAAGGATGTTGTAGTTCTCCTTCGGCTGGTCTTCCACAAGCATATCCAAGGGTGGAGCATCTGGAAGGGCTTCGATCATCAATGACTTATTTCTATCTTGGGTCTGAGGTAGAACCTGCCATTAGCTTGAGTTCGGTGATCTCTTGTGGCAGGGTAATGGAAGGTTCTACCTACGCATCAGGCTCACATACAGGTTCTCCTATGGGATCCTCAAAATCAGATGATTCCAAGTCTATCTCAAGAGGTGAACCCGTAGTATTCAAAGTTGAAAAGTCTAACTCTGAATCAGAAAGAATAAGATCATAATTGTTATAATTATTTTGACTTGAAGAGTTATCATTATGAATAAAAGAAGACAACCCATCAGAAGTGACACAGATGTAGTTCAAACTAGCTTTATTATTCAATTTCTTGAAATTATTTGGAGGTACAAAGTAGAAATCTAAAGTGAGTGGGGATTTGACTTATTGTTGATACAAGAGTTCTACTAGTAGAAGAAAAGAATAGCTAGTAAATGGAAGAAGTCACCAATGGAAGCTACAATCAGAAGGGGAGGTCGGACATGGTTCGTGCTAAAGGGCTATCCCTAGACACATCTGTTCCCAGCTCCTCCTTTCCTATAGTTGAGACCGGCAACTTGCAAACCTTGATTTTGAGGTTTAAGCGACTCACCCGCAAGAAAGCTTCTGATCTTGGACTATATTCTTAGAGGTTTTGGATAAAGAAATATCCCAACCTTCTTTAATTTTGATAAGATCACATGTATCCCCAAGGATTGCCCTAATGGAATTGAAAAGTTATTCCACAACGTATTCCTTTGGGATAAATACATCATCAGTCTTGAAACTATGTTCAAGCCGCCCTGAATGTGAAGCACCCAAAACATGGCTCAAGATAGGTGGGGCAAAAGTTTGGATCATGACTTTGCCAACTTCCTCTGGTCCCAGGCTCTAAAAAATCGGCTTCTTTAAGAGATTCTTAAAGATCTTTTGATTACCTCTAAAAAAATAAGGTTTGTTTAACTTATCTAAAAGAGTTGGTGAACCATATGTGATGACTAGTCCAAAAGGATACGATGGTATGGGTAGAAAATCAATAAGAGAAGTCGCTGGCACAACCTCCGCCTAGGTGTGATGTATGGGCCTCTTCCCTCTCCGTGGATATGCTTCCCCACACTGGGGATGATAGATAAGATCAACCGGTTCACTGGCGTATTTCCTACCGGCGTAAGAGATCGAGCACATACCACCTCGCTTCGAAGCTAATGCCGCATCACCGAAGGTGATATGTGAATCCTCTAACATCCTCTCTCACCCGAGAGAGGATGGAACCGTTTCTAACTAGTGGTGGTAACAACGGGAACTCATCCATGAATGAATGCCTCTATCTCCTAGCATCAGGTTGTGGTACCACTTAATCATGTGATTCTTATTCCTATGTTATGTCTAGATGAGGAGTGAGAGAGACCCATACTCAAAGTAAGGGGAGGCAGACCAGGAGTCTTACCCTAGTAATAATGAGAGGGTGCTAGCCACGGCACATGAGAAACTCGCATACCGAATGGGGTAGATTGCTAACCACAAATAGCTGTGGGACTACCACCACTTAGCAGGAGACATCGAGTCGAGGGTAATCAATCATGAAGGCTCGCCCATCATGGTCATACTAATGAGTAAGGGAGTTCTTATAGCAATCTTGGCTCAAATCCCCCCACCAAAGTGAATCAGATGCTATGGTCCAGTCAGGGGAAGTTGGTTGATCCAAAGCTATATCCATACCACGGGGGAAAGTAAAAATGAACTTCTGTGAACCAGCCATCTCAACAACTAAAAGAGAATGAACTCATCATCTATCGACTATAAGAATGCAATAGAAATGAATTCATGATTATTTTATTTTTTGAATTTGAATTTAAAAATTTGAACCCACATCCAACAACTTGGAAGTGTTAAGTAGGGTTCAAATGATTTGAGAAGATTTGATTGAAAGAGGAATTTGAATATGAATCCAACTTCAACAAATTTGGGTATGTTGAAAGATAGATTCAAATATTTTGAGAAGGATGCTTCAGGTTCAATGTTTTGAATTTGAATTTTGATTTGAGGACCCTTTCATAACAAATTTGATGTTAAAGTAAGGGTCAAATTGACTTTGTTTTTGTTTGGTGATTTTGGAATTTCACTTAGCGAATTTAGGAATGCTAAGTGAAGTGTTTGAAAATGATTATTTCTTTATTGTTATTTGTTGTTTGATTTTGGAAAATTGGAATTCCTACTTAACAAATTTAGGTATGCTAAGTGAAGAACTCAAATGTGTTTTGTTTGATTTTTAAAAATAGGATTCTTAAATTTAGGTGTGCTAAGAAAATCCTAAGTGTTTCATTTGTGTTTTGGTTTTGAAGATGGAAACTTTTCCTTAACAAATTTGGTATGCTAAGGAATGAAGTTCAAAAAGTGTTTGAAAATTTTTGGCTTTGACTTTGGAGACTTCACTTAGCATATTTGAGTATGCTAAGATGAAGTTCCAAATATGTTTGAAATTTTTTGATTTTGGATTTGGAGATTTCACTTAATAATTTTGGGTATGTTAAATGAAGATCCAAAGGTGTTTGAAATTTTTTTTTTTTATTTGGAGACTTCACTTAGCAAATTTGAATATGCTAAATGAAGTTCCAAAAGTGTTATGCAAATTTTTGGATTTTGGATTTGGAAACTTCACTTAGCAAATTTGAGTATGCTAAATGAAGTTCCAAATATATGTTTGAAAATATTGAAATTTGAATTTGGAGACTTCACTTAGAAAATTTGAGCATGCTAAATGAAGTTTCAAAAATGTGTTTGAATTTTGAAAACATGATTGTTAAGTTTCAATTTTTTGAGAAAGAGGACTTCCATGCAACAAATTTGGGTATGTAGGAATGGAGATCAATTTTATTTTTGAAATGTGAAATTTTATTGTGTGTGTGATTATTGCTTTTTGAACGAGAGGAATTCCAACTTAATCATATGAGATATGTTTATGGGTTTTCCAAATGATGTTATTTTTTAGTTGGAAATGAAATATTCATTTAATAAATTTGAGTATATTAAATTAAGATGTTCATATGTACTTTTGAAAAATTTAATTTTATTTGAAGATGAAACTTCCATTCAATATATATGAGTGTATTGAATGGAAAGGTTCATGTGTGCTTTTTGAATACTTTATTTTTGATTTTTATATTTTGTAAAGATGATTGTTCATTTTATTTTGAAAAATGAAATCTTCATCAAAGTGAATTAAAAGAAGATGTTCAATTGTGCTTTTGGAAAAGATTGATAATTTCTACATGTAACAATTATGAAAAATTGTTAAATGAGGGTGATAAAATTTTACTGAAAAAAATATTTGATTAAGTGCATTTTTGAAAGGTGCTTTTTCAAAAGTAAAGTTCTTATGGAAAATTTATTTTATTTTTATTATTTTAGGAAGAACCTTTACTTATCATAACAATGATAAGGATGGAAGTCTTTAAATGTTGTCTTTTTATTTAGATCTTTTTATTTTTACCAATTGGAGAACTAACTGAGTTTTAAGACCAACAAGGCGCGGTCCTAAAACCAAAGATGTTTAACTAACTTAAGAACAAAATATGCTAAGTGCAAAAAGAAAGATAGTTTGATTCATAGCAAAGTACAACCACTATCAATACTCAAAGACAAGATCATTTACCAAAGATGGAGAGAGAACCATCCTCGAGTCGAAAATCTATGGGTATTAAGAAAAATTTTATATGGTTGCTTCAAATCTTGAAGAATATAAGAATTTATTTTTTAGATGAAGACCATAGATTGCTTATTGATACCATAAAGGAATAGTGTACTTTTAAAAGATAAAAGTCATACCCTTTAATGGACCTAATCACCTCAATAAGGACTCTAAGGATGAGGATATGTACTAGAGATTCTTCCCTACTTCACATGAAAAGTAAACATGGTTTATTTTAAATTTTATTAAATTCTAAAAAGCTCATAGTTAATTACATCCTAAGGAATGGGGATTTAGAAAACTCTCATTAAGATAAATGATGTCTTCAAAGATTTCAATAGAAAAAGACTATCAATTGATTAATTTTTTTTTGAAGATTAAAAATAATTGATCAAAGAGAGGAAGTTATTATCAAGCCAAAAAAATGCTGAGATATTTATGCTTGAAACCTGAGCATCTTAAACTATCCTATGGTTGGGCTTTACATTTTAAAAATTGATTTAGTTTGTTTGAGTTGCACTTTTCATTAGAAATTTAGGACTTATGATTCCTTAACATAAGATTAAGGAAATGCCTAAGAGGTGAGGAATTTATCTTACACCCATAAAAGGGAGAAGCAACCTCATAACCTAAATCTAGGGAGTTTTTGAGGGCCAAAAGCATAACCTAAATCTAAGAAATGGATAATTTGGTCCACAAGAGAGGACAAACCACCACTACTTGGACTTACAAATTTGGGTGCCAACCAACTAACTCCTCTATGATTTTAAATACATGTAGATATTTTATGCTTATGCAAGATAGCTAGTCATATTATTTAGAAAGAGACACCTTAAACTCACTCTAAAGAGACTAGATCATGTAGGGACATGCTTCAAATGACCTAAAAATTAATTATTTCATTTTGGACAATTATTTTGACTCAAAGAATAGATTCATATGTAAGAGAAAAGAGTTATTGGCCAAAATGTGAAGGGAGGATGTGACCACCATGGCTCAAAGGTCAAGCTAAGTTCTAGCAAAGGTGGAAACCCTCCAATCAAGAGTAAAATAAGATGCATTTGCATGATATTTAAAAAGAAATACTCATGGTTGTTAATTCTTTTATCTTGATTTTAAACCTAAGCTTTATGAGGTTATGAGTTCTTTATTTTTTAGTTTGAGTTGTTAAGTTTGGTAAAAGATTTATTTTTCCTAAGAGCCTAATCCACATCCAGCCATACATAAAGCAAGAAGAAACTAGAAAATATGCCACTTAATGTAATCAAAATAAATCATCAATCAATTTATAAAGCTAATCAAAAAAGAATAAGAGGTTATTGTGGGCACCATCGCACAAACCCAAAAAAATAATAAATTAGAAGCTCTACCTTATACAACCCGATTATAAATGAATTAAATTATAATTAAGCAAGGAATCATTGTTATGGGGGTCTTCAAGCTTTTTTCTTTCTTCTTTTCTTCTTTCTTTTTCTTTCTTCTTTGGTTCCTTCTTTGATGGAAGGTGGATGCTCTAATTCTTCACATGGTGTATAAGATAGGATTCTTATGACAAATGCTCATCCTAATCCCCATAAAAATCATTCCAAAATCCTAATTGCACAAATTTACCTGAAAATGAAAAAATTGAAAATCTAATTAACACCTATAAAATAGAGATTAGCTAAAATAAACAATACAAATCCCAAGCATGTATATTGGACTTATCACCCCACACATGGGTGACTAAGTCCACCTGGCCTTTTAGATTATGCTTAGGGGTATAAAGAACCTACAAGTAAAAGAATTTATATTTTTATTTATGATAGTGCTCCTTAAGCATAATCCTCAAGAGTAATAGACTAAGATCGCCTACCATTCATTATCATGTCAGAATATACCCTAACATCTAGTCTAAAATATATATCACAAAATAATAAACATCAAACCATGCACCACTACTATGGTGACTTAGCTAATGTGTGCTTTGAAGGTTTGTGTGGTATGCTTAGTTTTAGGTTGAAATTTTCTAAGTGTGAAACATGTTCAACTTAGAGGAGGGTTTCATTTAAGTTGTTTAATTATTTTGGATTGACTTTTATTTCATATTTTGATTTAGTTCAAATGAATCCTACAATTAATTACTTATAAGAGAGGAAAGAGAAGAACTTCTCTTCCTTCCTAACCTAAGTAATTTCTAAAGTAGGTTCACATTTTAGTTTTGTTTAGTGAATGTTTTGATTAAATATTTTAATTAATCCTAAATTTAGATGAACTCTAAACAAACCCTTTCAAAAAGAAAGGCATTTTAAGATTAAATAAAATGAATCAAATTCACATAACACACATTACTTTATTTCTCTTCCAACATGTGTAACATGCATATGAATGAACTCTAAGCATATTTATACATACAAATGAGAATATTTAACACACTTTATGATGCATGCTAAGTAATCTATTTAAGGAAATTTGGAAGTTTAATAATGATTTTTCTTTAGAAAAGGGTTTTATCCTTTTCATATACATATGAAGTAAGAAAGGCATAAGTGAGTAACGCCATTGTTATGTAAGGACAAGAACTACTTAGGGCTACTAAATCCTCAACCTTGTCCTAACTAATATACCACTTTCCTTAAATATAAACATCTATACAAAAGAAATAAATTGGAAAGATAGAATGCAAAAGTTATATTAATTGATTCATTTTATTTATGCAATTTATGTGCAAGCATATAACCCTTCTTAAGTGATAGTATAGAATGAATAGGATGTGAAATTAGGTTCTTTTCAAATGAACCATACATCTTACCAATTCCTATTCAAAACTATATAACATAAAAGAGAAGGAAGCTATACTAAGCACACCTCATATATTCTTCCACATGCTTGTATTAAAATATAAGTAATACTTTGATTTGATAATTGATTTATATGTTTGAAAATAATTTGAATTTAGTAGTGATAGTAGCCACTCATATTATTACTTTAGCCAACACATGGAAATTTTACATAAAGTAAAAAAATTTCATTTTTAAATTTGAATTTGAAAGATATGGATGCATGAAACCATAGGACATACAAAGTCAACATGTTGGGGAAAGAATCAAAGAAATGAAAGCATGTAAACACATTCACTTTAATCAAATCCTAAAGACATTTTTATGGAATAAAAAGGCTTAAAAATAAATCAACGTTAATTCAATGTGATTTTTGTTTGGTTTTAAGTTTGATTTAATTTTGAAAAAGTGGATTGAGTTTGCTGTTCCTAACCCATTCTCACATGTGTTTGATATTTTTGTTTAATTGTTTGGTGATTAGGTTCATTTTAAATTTTGATTAGGTTATGGTATGTATTAAGAAAATTAATTAACCCTTACCTACACCACCTAGCATAGTTAACCAAGTAATTATGAGCCAATGAGATGACATAAAATCCACAACAAGGAATTTAATTAATTGCAAATGGTAATTTCAAAACACCTAAAGAAAAAAAGGCCAATGCATTAATATGATTAATTAATTAAGCTAAGTTTAGCTTAAGTAATTTTAAAACACCCTTCACACATATGAATTGGGTTTTGATTTCCTTAATTGAACTTTGGCTCTTAAACACCTAAGCATCTACCCAAGGTAGATTAATTAAATTCTAGAAGTTTTTAGATTTTTTAGAAATTAATTAAGGGGATAATTAATGAATTAACCCTTAATTAAGAGAGGATTAAGGAAAGAAAAAGGGGGTTTAGGGAATAGCTTAGGAAAAATGCCCCAAAATTATTCCCTAAACCTCCTATCTATTGGATCTGACCTTAATCAACTCTAATAATGGATTAAAATCACTAATCACACCTTAATTATCCTTAATTATGGAGTAATTAGAACATATTTCACTAAGAATTCAAATCCCAAAAAAATTAGGAGAGGTAGTCATCCCCAAAAAACATACCAAGAAGTTTGGGATTAATCAAAGGTTTAATTAAAAGGTAATTAGCAAAATATGATTTCCAATGAAACCTAAAATCAGAGAAAAGAATAATTCAAAATCCATTAAAATTATTTTTGAAATATTCTAGGTTGAATTATCTTTCCATAGGATTTTTCCTCATTTTTTTGAATTTTATTGGGAGAGATATAAATTTAAGAAGATTAGGAGATTAATTAGAATTAATTAAATTCCCTAACTAATCCCTCAACTAACAAGGCCACACGCTATGATGCGACTTTGATCCCCGCCATTCATCAAGGATCAACGATAGTGATCACCCTCACGTTCAAGAGGATAAAAGAATTTCTAAATGGAATAATCTGGTCATCCATCCAAAATGCATGGAAGGATGACCAAGATCTTTTCCCACATCAACAGATCATCCATGATCTGGGAAGATCCAAGCTCAAAGTGAAACAAAATTGTCATAAAGCTACAAGCATATTCAATGGTGGATCTTGCTTGTCTTGAAAATTCTTTCATAAAATCCAACACCTCCTATGCTAGGTGGTCAAAATTCCATACCTCGGAGGTGGTCACTGCTCGATCAAAGGTAGCTTCTAGTGGAGATGAAGCTGAAATTTTGTGCCTTGGGGATTGAGTGGATCTTCTTACACCAACACCACTTGGTCTTTCTTTGATCCAATCAGGCTTTCCGTGGGAACTCAAATGGAGCTTGAGTGCACTCATTGATCCGAGGGAGTGTGCAAGAGGAATTGAAGTAATTTTAAGTGAAGGAAGTTGAAGATTCAAGGAGCTATTTTTTTCAATGTAGAAAACCGAAGAAGTAATTTCAAATCCTAGAATGCTTGGAAGGCTCGATCTTTCCTAACACTCTGGGCTTAAAATGAGAATGATAATTTTGAATTGAATAGAGTATATTCCCCATGACAATCGAATGACCTCCTTTATCATTTTGATCAATTGATCATATTGGAGAGGTTGTTAGCTATTTTTTGCACATGGTGCTTTGAGGCCTTGAGTGGATTGTTAACCTCCCATATGCATCAAATTGAGAAGGAGGATTTGAATGAGCCAATTTGACCCATGGTGGTCTTTGGCCTTGGGTCCATTTGTCAACAACATTGGGTTGTGCACCACTCTTAATAGGTCCATTGAGCTATTAGAAGGCATCAAGTTGATATGAAGAGGGTATGACCAAATTACCCATAGATTAGTCGATAATTATTTCTATGGCCTTGGGGTAGAATGGTCATTGTGCTGATTTTTCAATTTGGATATGTTAGGTATGTGGAGAAACTAGGTTTGACCAAGTTTCATGAGGTTTGGAATTCATTTGATAAGGTTTAGCTCATGTTGACCCATTTAGGTCAAATGGGTCAAGTTGACCAATTGGTCAAATAGGGTCAAACCAAGGGTTGGGTCAAGTTCATATGACCATTTAAAATGTTTTGGTGGCTTTCATTTTGTTCAATTTGGATTAGTTTTGAATTTGGCTCATATGACTTCATTTAGGTCAAATGGGTCAAGTTGACTATTTGACCCACTTGACCTATTTGAGCTAAATCAAGGGGTAGGTTTGAGGTCAAGTTGGGTTTGGGTCACAATGGTTGGGTCTAGTTGGTCAAATTGATTTTGGTCAAGTTCAACAAGATTGGAATGAACTTGAGATTAGGTTTCAATCAATTTTATGGAATTTGAATGTTGGGATTTCAAGTGTTGACTTCAACCCATGTTTGACTTAATTTGACCCAATTTGATTGATTGATCATCTCATGATGATTGTTGATCATGATGAAGGCATAATGAGTTTGGTTCAACCAATTTGGTTAGGATTAGAATTTGGCTCATAAGGAACTTTAGGTCACTTTGGGTCAAGTGAGCCTAAGTGGGTCAAATGGCTTGGTCAAAGCTTGATTTGAGTTTGATTGAAATTATATATGGACTTATGATTGAAATATAAATCCATTTGCAAGTGATTTGAAGTCAAATGAGTTTTGATTCATTTGACAATTTCATATTCAAAGGAAGAATATGAAAAGATTTAAGGTTTGATTTTTGAATTGATTTTTGATTTGGTGATTGAAGTTTGCATTTATATTTGAATCCATGATTGTAGGGTTGATTGAATTTGAGAAAATCAAGAGTTTGGTTTGATTTGATTGATTTAAGTTCAAGATTTTGACTTGAAAGGCTTAAAGGATTTAAAAGGAATTTAAAGGAGTTTGGAAAATTTTAGATTTGGAATTTGATTTAAGGATTTGATTTGATTGATTTATATTTATATTTAATTTATATATATGAATATAAATGAGAATATAAATGAGTTTTGAGAAGATCTCAAGGATTTGATTTGGTTTAGATCATGATTTTTGTTAAGTCCTAAAGGGAAAACTTAAAGGACTTAGAAAATTTTTGGACTTAGGAATTTCATTCATGGGTTTCAATCATAGATTTCAATCATGGATTTCAATTATGGATTTCAATCATGGATTTGATTTGAGTTTGGAGAAAATCAAATAATATTGATTTGGAGTTTGACTTGAAGGAAGGTGAGGAATGGTGGCTAAGGGTGGAAATTTTCCTAACACCCTAGACATGACCTATTTCTATGGATAACTCTTCTAAGTCTCTACAAATTGAGTGTCCACCTAATCACTAGATAGTCTAAGATGGAACTCTTAAAGTAAGAGAATCTCTTAAGATGGAGTGAGATCAGGTTTTCTCTTCTTAACATGGTTTGTATAGATTTACAAAGTGTATAGTTCCTTTGAAAAGAACATAACACTTGATTAAATTTATTCCTATGCACTCCCATGTCATGAATTAAGAAGGATCATCACATTTCACATGTAGATTAAACAACCATTAAATCAAACAAATAAACATAAACCTTTTGCATGATTCCTTTTCCATTCATTTCTTTTTGTACTTGCACATGTATTTAAGAAAAGTGGAATATATAGGACAACCTATTGAGTTTTATCCCTAAGGTCTTGTTCTATACTTGGTGTAGAAAATAATGAGATACTCACTTATGTCTTATACATGTAAATGTGCATTTGATTAATGGATAAAGATTTCTTTCTTCCTAATAAAAATCATGCATGAAACATCCAAATTTTCTTAAGCAACATTATCATTCATCATTAAGGTGTGCTAAATATTTACATTTACATATATAGATATGCTTAGGATTTATTCATATGCATGATACACAAGTTGGAAAGAAATAAAGTGTGGTGTGTTTTGTGATAGTAATTCACTTTACTTAATTTTAAAATGCCTTTCTTATTGAATAGGTTTATTTAGAGCAAATCTAAACTTAGGATTAATTAAAACTCATAATAAAAACATTCACTAAAGAATAATCACTAATGAATCTACCTTAGAAATTACTTATGTGGATGAAAGAGAGAAGTTCTCTTCTCTTTCTCTTTACAACACTTAATAATTAAGTGTAGGTTCATTCAAACCAAATAAAATCATAAAAAATTAACAAATCAACTAAATCACTTAAATGAAACCACCCTCTAAGTTGAACCCTTCATACTTAGAAAATTCTAACCTTAAAGCCTAGCTAAGACATATCACACAAGCCTTAAATGACACACACATTAGGCTAAGTCAACATTTCTAGTCCTATGTTAGGGCGGTGCATGGTTTGATGCATGATTTTGTTTTGTGATGTAATATTTTAGATGGATGCATGTGCATAGATTGGATGATAGGATGATCTTAGTCTAATCATTATCTTCATGTGATTGTGCTTAAGCTGTAATAAAAATATAAATGCTTTTGCTGTATCCTAAGCATAATCCAAAATAGTGGTGACTTTACCCATGTGTGGATGCTAAGTCAATTTATTCATATACATGCTTGGGATTGTGTGGTGTGTTTAGCTAATCTCTATTTTGTTGGTTTTAGTTAGATTTACTTTTCCCATTTCATGTAATTTTGCAATTAGGATTTGGAATGAATGTTATGGGTGATTAGGATGAACATTGGTCATAAGACTATGTCTTATGCACCATGTGAGGCCTTTGGAGCAACCACATTCCAACCAACCAAAAGAAGGAAGAAGAAAGAAGAAAGAAGAAATGAAGAATGAAGAATGAAGACCCCCATAACATGAATTTCTTTTTAATTTTGATTAATTTATTTATAATTTGGGTTGTATAAGGGTAGAGCTTGGCTACCCAATTTCTTTTTGGATTTGTGTGATGGAGCCCGACCACAAAGGCCTTTTATTCTTTTGTGCTAGCCTTATAAATTATTTGATGTTTGTTTAACTTGTGCATCAAGATGACATATTTTTCCTAGTTTCTTCGTTGTTTGTTGAATGGCCTGGATGTGATTAGGTTCCTAGGAAAAATAAATTTTCTATCTAATTAATCAACTCAAAATTAAAAAAATAAAAACTCATAACCTCACCCAAAGCCTAGGTTATAAAATAAGATAAAAGATTTAACAACCCTTAGGATGTTGTATGTTTTCACATCATGCATAAAAAGCATCTGTTTCACTCTTTAAGGAGGGCTTCCACCTTGCCAGGAACTTGGCTTGACCTTTGAGAGCCATGGTGGAAACACACCTCCTTCTGCTAATTTTGGCCCATAATCTAATTTCTCATGCATTAGGCATATGAATCCCATTGTGTCAAATTAATTGTCCAAAATCTTAACAAAATTTGCATTAGATTTAAGTCATTAATTCATGCCTACATGATCTAGTCTCTTAGGAGTGAGTTTTAAGGACTTAGTTCTTTCTAAATAAACAATAGCTATCTTGCAAAAGCATAAGACTTGCTACATATTTAAAATCAGGAGGAGTTAGGCACCACCTGTTGTAAGTCCAATAAGGGTTTATCCTCTCTTATGGAGGTAAACCAAATACCCATTCTTAGATTTAGGTCTTTTTCCCTCGCCAAAGCTCCCTAGATTTAGGTTCGAGGTTGCTACTTCCTTGTGGGCTAAGCATAAATCCTCACTCTTAGAATTTCCATGATCTTGTTGGAATTGTAAGCCTAGATTTCTAACAAAATTCAACTCAAACAATTAAATCAATTTCAAAAATATAAAGCCCAACCATATAGTTTGGGATGCTTAAGCTTATCATAAGCATCCCTACTTATCCTTTGGTTTGATAATAACTCCTCCTTTGATCAATCCCACTTGATCTAAAAAAATAAACCAATTGATTGATAGTCTATCTTTGAAATCTTTAAGATAAATCATTTACCTTAATTGAGTATTCTTAAGGAATCTCATTCTTAAGATGTAATTAACTATGGGGGGCTTGCCTCATAGGAACTTAATGAACCCTTTAAAATAAACCCGCTTTTTTCATGTAAAGTAGGGAAGAATCTCTGGTACATCCAAGACCCATATGAGTCCTTATAAAGGTGATTAGGTCCATTGTAGGATGGTGACTTCCTCTCGAGATAGTACATTCCTCAATGTCATACTCATCACTAATAAGAACATCTCATGGATCTATGTGTCCAAAATAAGAAGTGTTATTTTTGTTCTTCATTTATTTTTTTCTCAAAAGATAGAAGAAGAATAAAAAATAAAAATTTCACCACAAATTTTTCTGACGACTCCGGTGGGGAAGGTTCCTCTCTCCATCTTTGGTAGATGATCATTGTCTCCAAGATAGAAATTGTATTTTATATGAATCCAAGACTTCTTCTTTCTTGGCACTTAGTTTATTTCATCCTTAAGCTTAGCCAACATCCTTTGGTTTAGGACCTCATTTCATGTCTTAAACCCATCTTCAATATAAAATAAAAATTTAATAAATAGAAATAACTAAAGACTTCTCTTTCCATTTTATGGTAAGGAAAGGTTCATTCAAAAAATAAAGAAAATAAATCCTTTATAAAACAATAATTTCCAAAAGCATTTTTTTCAAAATGCACATAATAAAATGTTACAAAAAATTTCCATAAATCAACCTCATCTAACAATGATCTATATGTGGATCTTTTCAAATCAAAATCAACAATCATCTTCAAAATAAAATAAACAATCATATTTCAAAAAAATGAACATCTCATTCAATTTATTGAATGAAGATTTCATTTTCAAAATAAATCAATAATCATCTTTTCAAAACAAAATCAACAATCATCTTTCAAAAATAAAATCAACAATCATATTTTCCAAAAGCACAAATGAATCTCATTCAATTTATTGAATGAAGATTTCAAAATAAAATCAACAATCATCTTTTTCAAAAAATAAAATCACAATCATCTTTTTCAAAATAAAATAAAAAAATCATATTTCAAAATCAAAAAATATATATCCTCATTCAATTTGTTGAATGAAGATTTCATTTTCAAAATAAAATCAACAATCATCTTTTTAAAAATAAAATCAACAATCATCTTTTCAAAAATAAAATCCAAAATCATACTTTCAAAAAGCACAAATGAACATCCTCATTCAATTTATTGAATGAAAATTTTATTTTCAAAACAAAATCAACAATAATCTTTTAAAAAAATAAAATCAACAATCATATTTTCAAAAGCATATAAACATCCATTCAATTTATTGAATGAAGATTTCATTTTCAAAAAAAATCAAAATCATCTTTTCAAAGTTAAAATCATCTTTCAAAACACATTTGATCTCATTTAGCATACCCAAATTTGAAATGAAGATCCTCTTTTCAAAATAAAAAAATCAACAACATTTGGATCTTCATTTAGCATACAAATTTGCTAAGTCAAGATCCTCTTTTCAAAATCAAAATTGAAACACATTTGATTCTTTTTAGCATACCCAAATTTGCTATGAAGATCCTCTTTTCAAAAAATAAAATCAAATAAAAAAATTGAAACACATTTGATCTTCATTTAGCATACCCAAATTTATAATGAAAATCCTCTTTTCAAAATCAAAAGAAATCAAAACACATTTGGATTTTTTTAGCATACCTAAATTTGCTAAGAATCCTCTTTTCAAAATCATAAAAAAAAATACATTTGGATTTCTTTAGGATACCTAAATTTGCTAAGAATCCTCTTTTCAAAATCATCAAATCAAAACACATTTGGATTTCTTTTATTTAGCATACCTAAATTTAATTAAAGAATCCTTTTCAAAATCATCAAATCAAAACACATTTGGATCTTTATTTAGCATACCCAAATTTGCTAAGTGAAGATCCTCTTTTCAAAAAAAATCAAAATTGAAAACATTTGATTCTTCATTAGCATACCCAAATTTACTATGAAGATCCTTTTCAAAAAATAAAAAATAAAAGAATCTCTTTAAAATCATCAAAAAAACACATTTGATTTCTTTAAGCATACCTAAATTTGCTAAGAATCCTCTTTCAAAAATCATCCAAACAAAACACATTTGATTTCTTTTATTTAGCATACCTAAATTTGCTAAGTAAAGAATTCTCTTTTCAAAATCATCAAAATAAAACACATTTGGATCCTTTATTTAGCATACCCAAATTTGCTAAGTAAAGATCCTCTTTTCAAAAACAACAAAACATTTGGATTCTTCATTTAGCATACCCAAATTTGCTAAGTAAAGATTCCATTTTCAAATTCACATGATTCACAAACAAGCAAACAAAAGAAGAAAATTGTTTTCAAACACCTAGCATACCCAAATTTGCTAAGTGAGTAAATTCCAAAATCACAAATCAAAACAAAATCAATTGACCCTTTACTTTAACATACTCAAATTTGTTAAATGAAGGGTCCTTAAACACAAAAAATCAAAATAAAATATGAACCAATGGAAGCATCAATCTCTTCAAAATATTTGAACCCATTTACAACATACACAAATTTGTTGAAAATGGATTCTACATTAAAAAAAAATCCCCTCTTCAATTCTAAACTCAAAATCTTTCTCTCAATTCAAAGAGCCCCACTTAACATATTCAAATTATTGAGTGTAGGTTCAAATTCTAAAAACAAATTAAAGCAAAAATCTAATTCAGGCTTGTTTTCCAAAATTGGAGAAGTTCAACCCAGTTTCAATCAATTTTAGTTCGCTCAAGGTTTAAATGGTGTATATGTTTACATTTCTTTTGGGATGGATTTGGCCTTGGATCACTACCCCTCACAACCACTAAGTGAGGGTGACCAGGTGGCTCATGTTGAGATGTCATCCGACTAGAGTTTCCTCATCAAGAGGAAGGTTATGGCGTTCCCATAGTAGTGCATTCCAAAGCAGGTGCTCAAGTGTTCCCCTTTCTCTAGACAAAGGCTAGCACACTTTGGCTCCTTCCAAGGGGAAGGCTCCATCTTTGGGATAGTCTCCCACCTATAAGGTTGGGTCTAGTTCTCACCCTCCTCGACCCAACTCACAATGAACAAAAGATCAAGCCGCATCATGACCGATAGCCAAGGAGTGAGGCATTCAGCAAGCAGAGGAGTTACCTAGATTGTCTCCTCTTATAGAACAAGTTTCACCCCTCTCTGATCATGGAGAGAGGAAGACATTAGAGGATTTCTCACCTCCACCCACAGCTCATTGAGGCTCCTATCAAGAGGAGGAGAGTCGATGCCCTTAGATCATCTATGCCAAGTTGGTGGAGCTTACGACGATCGAGTGGGCTCAATTTGATTTATGTTCTATCATCCTCCCAATGTGGGCGACATATTAGATGTGAGAGAGGAGGGAGGCCCATATCAAGACATTACTAGTGAGAGTGGTGGTATAGTAAAGTACAGCCCTCCTCATCAATTTTTCATCTGTGCTACCCACGTCGATCATACTTATAACATTCTACTGATGGGTACTACCCACCATGGAGAGCTCCTCTGAGAGAGTCGGTGGTGCCTCCACACCGCCTACCTCATCCCACCATCTCCAATAGTGTTCCATCATCCATGTTCCAAAGAAAGGCCATGAAGGCATCGGGGAGAAGAGAGCCCCACCGGTGATCTACACCAAGAGATCCCATTCCATCTACACCACCAACTGAGGTGAGGCCAAGCTCTCCTTCTCGACCTCCTACCCCAGTTGTGGTGAAGAGGGAATGGCGACCACAGAGCATTGTAGTTGTGCCATCACCACCACCATCATAGTAGAATATGAAGATAACAGTAGTAGAGGGAGGAGGAGATAGTTCAGTTGCCCTCATGGCCACAGATCCTCCTAGGAGTACCACTCCACCATGATCTAGTAAATGAGATCTATCCTCTGAGCTAGTCCTCACAAGATTAGCTCCAAAGGGGAGGTTAGTGTCTCTGCTCATGAGTGATCCTACACCGTCGCCTCATATTTGTACCTTCGCTTGGACCATTCCTAGATGACATTGTAGCTAGTATCTAGTGGAGAAGAAGGAAATCTTAGGTACACTAGTCCGACTAGAGATGAGAAGGTCAATTTTTGATCCTAATGAAGATGATAGGAGGTTTGGAAGGGTGCATGGCCAGCAGATGATGTGATTTACGACCCAACACCTCTTCAATAATTAAAACAAAAAGGATGAACAAATTGATAGGATGGGAAGAGGCTTGAAGACTTGCTAGCAGCTTTTGCACTTAACTAAGCCGAGTGCATCCTACTTAGACCGGTCACTGAAGTTGTTGCATGTCTTGGATCAAGCCACTTCACCTCCAGAGAGTAGCAGCACCAACTTGTATATGAAGGTAGTGGATAGTACCTCCATACAAGAACAGGACATTAAACTCATGGTTGAGTAGCAAGTAAGAGAAATATTGCAAGCCCAGGAGGATCATCCCAAAGGGTAGACCCTACCTAGGAATTTGATGCCATCCAATATCCTAAGGGTTTTGTGCCACCTTCTTTCAAGAGCTGATGAGAACCCATGGCACATAGACTTCGTGAGCTACGCTGTAATGCTAGTGCAATGATGCTAATATTCTATCTTTTTTTGTCAGTTTAGCGCATAGCCTTGATAGTATGAACTCCCCAAGTAGTTGAAGACTTTGCCGAAAGGGAGCAACTCTTCATTAAGAGGACCTCGTTGATTATATTTTTTAGATGACATAATTTCAGTATGAAATGCGAACCATAGTGGTCTAAATAGCACACCATTGAAATTCTACTAAAGAATATTCATGGTCCGGTCACCTTCATGCTCAAAGTATTACCATAAAGATATTTGAGAAGCTAATCAACAAGATGACTAGCTAATAAGGAGAAGCCAAATAGTTTCTTTTTTAGATTAATCAACAAAGCCAAAGCCACATAAAGCTTATGAGAAGAAGCTGGGCAAAAGATAGATAAGGGGAAGCAAATAGTAGAGCAAGATGAGAGACCAGCTCCATAAACCATCACTTCCACCTCCTCTACCACCATCTAGGCCATCCCATCACCACAGCCTCCATGGCCTTCACATCCTCCTCCCATACTCATCAAAGTCAGACACATCCCGCCCCAGTAGCTACCATCCACCTACTCTTTTGGATAAACTAAAACCTTATTTAAGAGGGAGATAATCGAAAATCTTTAAGAACCTTTAAAGAAACTGATTTTATACCCGAGCCTGGGAAGGTCAGGAAGTGGGCAAGAGCAATGATCCTAACTTTACCCCACCATGCATGCTAGCCATGTTTTGAGGATTGCTTTACATTCAAGGACTGGCTTAGCCAAGATAGGCACCATAGTTATCCCAAAGGAATACCTTATGGAACAACCATCCAGTTCCATTAGGTAATCCTTGGGGATACACATCCTCTTAAAAACAAAAGAAGGTTGGGATATCTCCTTATCCCAAACCTCTAAAAAGATTGTATCAAAAATCAAGAAACTTTCCTTGCAGTGCTGAGCAAACTCCAACATCAAGGAAGGTTTGCAAGTTGCCAAAGACAACTTGGGAAAGTGAGAGCTAGCAAAGCAGCAGAGCCCACCATGACAAGAAGGCAACCACCAATCGAGCCCTCAGCCTATCATTGTAGCACTACTTCAATGAGCACTTCTACTTTAGCTAGCTCACCTTCTAATAGACATCATGTATCAGTGGATGAGGGCATCAAATCCTTTACCCCACTTTACTAGATTTCTACTATGTACCTCCTTCAATATTTAAGAAATCGAGGAATAAAGCTAGTTTGAATTACATCTGTGTCACTTTTAATGGGTTGTCTAATTCTACTCTATTAAAACTCTTCAAGTCTAAATAATAATTATAATAACTCTGATCTTCCTCTTTCTGATTTAGAGTTGGACTTTCCTTCTCTGAATACTACGGGTTCACCTCTTGAGATAGACTTGGAATCATCCAATTCTGAGGGTCCCATAGGAGAATAGGTGAGCTTGATGAGCATGTAGAATCTTCCACTAACCTGCCAAGAGATCACCAAGTCAACCTCCAAGTGGCAAGTTCTACCTCCTGTGAAACACCTCAAGGGGAAACAAGTCATTGGTTTATGATCGAGAAGCCCTCCACAGATGCTCCACCCATGGATATGCTTGTGGAGGATCAACCCAAGTGGATTACAATGTCTTCACCTAAGAAAGTTGTCATCTATGTTAAGCATATATGATGCCCTTGTCTTATCCAAAGATATGAGTGAATTATTAATCAAGGCTCCCTTTGATCCAGAGATATGCTTAGCTCAACCGACCGCTATTGGAGAGAGGCACATTATTCAAGAGAAGCCCAAGGAGTCACTTCACGATGAAGACCTTCTAGGGACATGGAGCACAACCGCCCTCTACATTATATGGATATGATTGGACTTTCTAGTTCTTATGATCCAGTGCATCGTGAACATGAGTCTAAAGACCCTTGCTTATTTAAGGATCAACATCTCCACACTCTGAGGAGATCGGATGATGTTAAGAGGATTCAATGAACAAGATAAGATGGCTTTAGGTTCCATAGTGTTACCATTGGAAATAGGTGACTGGAAGACTGAAGCCTAGTTCTATATCATTAATTCGAATACTTCATTCACCACTTTGCTTGGTAGGCTTTGGATACATCAAGATGATTCCATCCTCCCTCCATCAAGCATCAAGTTCAAGGATGGAATCAATACTATGTCAAAGGAGATGAAAAGCCATTTTCAAAGAGGTTGAGATATATGAGGATGCACCTACTATCTTCCTCAAAACACCTTTTCTCATGAACTTGGACAAAATGCAAAAAAGAAAAGAAAAGAAAAAAGAAAAGAAAATGAAAGTAACAAGTGAAAAAGGACAAGGAAGAAGTAGAGAGCCGCATGTCACATTCCACCCAGTTCATTCCATCATATGGACATATGGGTAGATGACTGACCTCCACCAGGAGAGGCAGCATGAGGAGTTCCAGGGTGGAAGACCTGTTGGCCACCACCAACAAGGTTATGTTCTAATTCATGAGTACCCTACTATTCACATAGACTTGGAATCCAGCTGGAGGATGAGTCTAATGTGATTAGCATACCAACAACCCCTCTCATGTTTCATTGAGGTGACACTGGATAAACAAAGACCAGGCCTCAAGCAAAGCAAATGTATTCAATCAAGTTTATGTGAAACTATCAAAGTTAGGGAACCTTCTCTCCTCACTTTCCTCAAAAGTTGAAGGTTTAGTAGTTAAGGAAGCCCAGTCTTCCGTGGATGTCAAAGTCAAGAGATTCTATTGGGATCATCATCCTCAAGTTCAAAACTAATGTGATAATTCATATAAAGAATTAATGGAATTACCTTTTGATTGGTACTGTGTTCTTAATCTTGCAAAGAAGGGTTTGATTCCTTATACATGGTCCAAGCACAGGTCTGAGTACTTTAAGAAGCTATGGAACAACAGAAGCAGGGATGCACAATCAAGATCGACTAGATTCACATAGGGTCCATGATGATGATGATTAATTTCTATAACCAATCATCTGAGGATAAGTTTTTTCTCAAACCACACTAACTCTTATGAGGATGTGTGTTTAGAAACTTTAGATGATCCGATGATCTCCAAATCAAAGATGCACCAATTTGAAGAGGAGATCCATTCAACATTGACAAGCTTAAAGAAATCAACCTCGAAGAAAATCCACGCATACATCGTCATTGTTGAATGAAGAAGAAACCAATGACTTAGTTAGCTATTGATTGAGTTTAAGACCGCTTTGCATGGAGTTATGAAGAGATGCCCATTATCTCGATGTAGTCCACAAACTAGCAATAGATCCTAACGCTAACCCTATCAAGCAAGCTCCTAAGCATGCGATTAGAAATTGAACAAAGTCATTTTGAAGTCAAGAAATTGATCGATGTTGGTTTCATCGTGGAAGAAAAATACCCTACTTGTTAGTGTCATCCCACTAAGAAGAAGAATGGCCAAATTCATATATGCATTTCAGGACTTAAACAAGGCATGTCCTAAGGATGAGTTTCCTTCCTATACTAGAATTAATGGTGGACATCACCTCATCTCATGCAATTTTCCTTCATGGATGGGTCATCGCTACAACCAAATCAAGATGGCCCCGAGGATGAAAGAAACACTACTTTTGAACCCCGATCGAATCTATTATTATAAGGTCATGCCTTTCGCCTTAAAAATGTTGGTGCTACATACCAATGGGCCATGACTCATATCTTCAATGAACTCATTCATCATCAAGTTGAGTGATATGATGAGAGAAAGAAAAGAAGACCATCTCTTTGACTTGAGAGTAGTTTTGAATGGTTAAGATAATTTAACCTCAAAATGAACCCCCCAAGTGTGCATTCGAGAGTAGCTTCAGGAAAGTTCCTTGGTTGTCACACTGGGAATAGAGATAGATCCAGAAAAGATTAAAGCTATCTTAGAAATGCCACATCCCAAAAATTTAACTCAACTTAGATCTTTTTGAGGGCAGTTGACATATCTAAGATGCTTTATCTCCAACCTATTGTGGAGATGCAAACCATTTTCAGCACTTGTCAAAAAGGATGCCAAGTTCAAGTGGAATGATAAGTGCTAGCATGCCTTTGAAGATATCAGATTTGGTGAAGCGCCAGCCTAGTAGCCCTATCCCGAAAGGCCACTCATCCTCAGCTACATTGATGACTCCCTGGTGCTTTGTTGGCCCAAGCCAATGATGAAGGGAAGGAGAGTGCTCTACTACTGCCATCCTTTCTACAAGTGAACTACCCACCTATTGAGAAATATTACTTAGCTTAAATCTTTGCATCCCAAAAGCTATGACACTATATGCTTTCTCATAAGGTGAACTTAATTTCCAGAACCAATCCATTGCAGTATCTCATGACACGGCCAATGCTATCCGGACATTTGGCATGTTGGTTCATGATTATTTTGCAATTTGATATCACATTCATACCCCTCCGTGCGGTGAAAGGACAAGCACTAGCAGATTTCTTAGCAAAGACACCACTCGATTCTCGCTTAGTGATGATCTCCTGATGAACAAATCATGAACTTAGGGGAGGTTTACAATCACCATTGGGAGATGTATTTTGATGGTGCAGCTTCCTTTCATAAAGGAGAAGAACCATGATCTACTCTTCCAGAAAAGGCAGGGGTAGGAATAGTTCTCTTAACTCCATACCATGATGTGATGAGATTCTCATATTATCTCTCCAATCCATGCACCAACAATTGAGTATGAGGCTTTGATTGTCTCAGAGTTAGCCATTACTATGTGTCAAGAGCATCAACATCTATGGATTCTTATTCATCAACCGATTGGGGTCCTACAAGGTTCTAAAACCTTTCATCATTACCATGAGTATATGAAGTCGGCCCAAAACAGGTCACCATCTACAAGGTCCCTTGAGGAAAGAACGTAGTAGCAGATACTTGGGCCAAACTTGCCAAAGAATTGGCATGTCCGAAAGATGAGTCCATTCCAATAAGGGTCCAAAACAAACAAGTCTTATCCCTTATTGATGAACTCATCGAGACTTTCTTGAAGGGGAGGCCAAATAAGGACAAGGAGGATTGGAGGCAACCATTCATAGATTACTTGAACACCGGCATACTACCTCAAGAGAATCACAAGCCCATCGGATGAAACTGAGAGCTCTCTTCTATGCTATCGTGGATGAAACCTTGTAGCGATAATCTTTCGATCAAATGTGGTTACGTTGTTTAGATAAATACTAAGCCCATAGAATCATGACCAAGGTACATTCAGGTCTATGCAGAGTGCATCAATCTGGTCCAAAGATGAAAGTAAAGATCTAAAGATTAGAAAACTACTGGCTTTCGATGATTACAAATTGCATGGATGTATCTAGGAGATGCCATTAGTGTTAGGTACATGGTGTGGTCCTACATCAACCACCCAACATTCTACATCCTACATTGGCCTCATGGCCATTTGAGTGTTGGGGTACTGGCATAGTGGGTCCTATCGATCCTCCTTCTTTCAAGGGTCATCAATTCATTCTAGCTGCCATCGACTACTTTTCCAAGTGGGCTAAAGCAATCCCACTCAGAGATGTCACAACTCAGCATGTGCTTTAGTTTTTCAAGAACCATGTCAAATATGAGTTCGGGGTGCCTCGATGAATTATATCCAATAATGGTATTGCATTCAAAAGCACCAAGATCAATAGCTTCACCAGAAGACACAGTATAGATTGGAGATACTCTACCATCTACTACCCTCGGGCAAATGGCCTAGCAGAAGCATTCAACAAAACTCTCATCCAAATACTAAAGAAGATACTAGATGATAACAAGCGATAGTGGCATAAGAAGTTAGTTGAAGTTTTGTGGGCATACCTCACCACATACAAAACTCCAACTCATCCTACCTCATTCTCCTTAGTGTATGGGTCCAAAGTCATTCTACCTTTAGAAGCTCAACTCCCATCACTAAGGATAGCATTGGGTAGCAAGATCACTACAGAGCAGAATGCAAAGTTATGGTTAGAAGAGCTCGAAGGTTTGGAGGAGAGATGCCTACGGGCATGCCAAAACCTCAATTTGTATAAAGCCAAAATAATTCAAGCTCACAACAAGCTGGTCCACCCTAGTTCTTTTCAAGTAGGAGAGCTTATTTTAGTTCTAAGAAGACCAATTATTGCCCTTCGAAAGATGGGAGGCAAGTTTGAACCCACTTGGGAAGACCTTTTTGTCATAGAAAAGGCCTACCAAGGAAGATCCTATCAGCTTATTGATTGTAAAATGGAACATTCGATGCTTCCAAATAATGGGCTATATTTGAAGAAATATACCCATAAAATCATGTTTGAAAATAATTATCAACAAAAGAATAATTTTTTTCCAATTCATCAAAATCTTCTCTTCTTTCAAAGCATTGTTTGCTTATCTTACAAATTTGTCATGACATGTTTATGACAGGTGTAAGAGAACCCAAGAGGCATCCTATTTTGAATAGCACAACTAAGTTAGGTGTGAGAAAACCCAAGCAGCATCCTATTCCCTTTAACACAACCATAAAAATAAACAAAAAACTTTTATTTTGATATATTTTTATGTGGGAGCAAGCCCCTTGTGGCACTCGCTCATTAGCTGCGTTGGGTCGGGTTTACATGCTATCTTACTAGTCTATCACCCCAGTGTTAGGTGGATGTGAGTCTCTATGCTTTCTTCCTAACTCGACCATCGCAAACTAATGAGAGCCTTGTTAGTTTGGTAGATTCCACCCAACCAAGAAGTCCTCATGATTTTGTTTAAGAAGATGTGAGTCCTGCTGCTTTCTTCTTGAACTAATCATCATGCACTAACTAGGTCGAGTATATTTGAGATTTAGGGTAAGTCCCATGTGGCTCCTTTCCTCTGACTACTTGAGTTGATATAAGTCCCCCGCATTCACTTAAGAGCCTAGGTCGAGCAACACTTGTTGAGTCAAGACACTATCCCATAATCGCCACGCTAGGAGGATGTGAGTCCGTGCTTTCTTTCTAGTGATTATTGCAAACCGACGGGCACCTTAGGTTGGTTGATGTTCACTATCGATAATGACTCACGTGGATACACCACTCTTGGCATGTGAGTCCTAGCACTTTCTCTTGAGTTGGCCACCGGTCACCTATGCATATTATCTCTCCGTGGTTTTAGATCAAGCCCTTAGGCCCCTCTTCCCTGTGCATTCTACTTGGATCATTGACCCCATTTAGACACTACCCGGGTTACTTTTGGATTAGACATGACCCATTTCCTAGTAGCCACCCCTGTGGTTGGAGAATTTGTTCAGCAGATTTGTAGATTCTCTATTGGTTCAAGAAATCTAGACAAGTCATATATAAGTTTCTTCTGATGATCTCCAAACTAATAGGATCCATGATAAACAAACAAAATAAACAAATAAAAATATTCGCTTGTGGATTAGGAATTCAAGCCCCCAGTGGCCTCTTTCCCAAGCAGGCATCCTATCTTTAGGGCAGTGCCAACAGGACTCCCTATAGGAATTGCCTGACTACACTTGAGTTGAGATAAGTCTCTAGGTAGACACTCTCTTTATAGTCACCCTTAGATCGGGTTCAATCTGTTTTGTCACAAGTAGGTTACCCCGGCAGTCATTCCACTTTTTTAGATGTAAGTCTACTACGCATTCTTCCTAGCATGATTGTCACAAACTGACGGGCAGCCCTAGGTCAGGTTTGATTTATTGCATAAGCAACCAATCACCCCAGTGGTATTTTATAGTGGAAGATGTGAGTCCCCGTGCTTTCTTCCCCTGAATTGACCATTGCAAACCAAAAGGCACTCCTTTGGTTGGATAGTTCTCCCCTCGACCGGGAAGCTACTCTCTTTGGTTCAGTAAATCTGAAATAGGTCTAGGCTGATATAAGCTCCTTCTTAGTGTGATCCCTCACAATCCAATGGAATCCATCAAAAATAATTAAAAATAAAATTAATCTTGACTATCTTTGAGCTGATTGAAGTCCCCTAGAGGCATTCAATCAATAGTGAGTCCTAGGTCAGGTTGACATGTTACCTCACTTTTGTGTCGCCCTAGTGGTTCCTTATTTCGGAAGATGTGAGTTCCCGTACTTTCTTCTTAACTTGGCCATTGTAAACTGAAAGATAACCCATTTGGTTGGATAGTTCTTCTGTTTGGTTGGTAGACTACACCTTTAGATTAGTAAATCTGAATGTAGACCAAAGCCTACATGGCCCCTACTCAGTGTAGTCCATCACAAATTAATGGGATCCATAAAAAAATGATTAAAGAATGAAATTAATCTTGATTATCTTTGAGATGATTTAAGTCCCCTAGCAATATTCACTCAATAGTCAGCCCTAGGTCAAATTCAATTTATTGCACAAGCAATCGATCACCCTAGTGGTCTCTTATTCAGGAAAGATGTGAGTCCCCGTGGTTTCTTCCATGAATTAACCATTATAAACTGAAAGACACCCTTATGGTTGGATAGTTCTCCCCTCGGACGGGAAATTACTCCCTTTGGATTGGTAAATTGTGTTAGACCAAAGTCCATGGCCCTTACTCAGTGCAGTCCATCGCAAACCATTGGGATTCATCAAAAATAATTAAAAAATAAAATTAATCTTGACTATCTTTGAGCTAATTTAAGCCCCCAGCAGCATTCACTCAATAGTCAGCCTAAGGTTGGGTCCAATCCGTTGCCTCACCAATGGTTCACCCCAAAGAATCGATCCTACTTTGGAGGATGTAAGTCTACTACACTTTCTTCCTAGTACAGCTGTTGCACACCGAAAGGCAATCCTTTTGGTTGGCTAGTCCTACTATGTGTTTGGTAAACTACCTTTTGGATTGGTAAATCAGAGTTAGGCCTAGGACAACATGGTGCCTACTCAGTGAGATCCATCGCAAACCAACAAGGTCCATCTCAAAATCCAAAAATTTAAAAAATCTAAAACAAATTCAACCCTCCTCCCTCGGTGGACTGAAACTAAACAAAAAAAATCCAATCATTCTCCCCTAGTGGAGCCAAATCAAATAATCAGAATAATTAAACAATCAATCAAATCAATCAGCTTCTCCTTAGTGAGATGCAAATCTTTCTAGTTCTCCCAACAGATCTCGAATTTTAATCCCTCAGCGGATTTCACAACCTCTTCTCCCCAGTGGATGACTTGAACTCGCTCCCCTAGTAGAGAGTTTACTTTTTCATCCCTAGTGGAGCACTAAATCCTATTTTAACAAATCAAATCAATTTCTCTCCAGTGAGACTCAAATCAAATCAAACCTCTCATCCCCCCAGTGGATGACTTGAACCTCTTCCCCTAGTGGAAGGTTCACATACTCAGTCCCTACCGGATTCCTCCTTTACTCTCTTATGTTGTTGACATGAGTAGAGTCACATTGCACTAAGTTCTTGATTCCTTCTACATCTTGGGTTGGGAGTACATCGTTTCTGTTAGTGCTTGTGATCGTTCGATGTTATTGATCTTCGGCCAACACAATATGCGCTACCTTGTTAGCCACCACACCTATTGCTTTGTTGACCTAATTTTAGATGAGCTCTCAACCTCATCTTAGAGATAAGACTCTCTTAGACACTAAGAGTTCCTTAGTCTTAAGACACTTCTAGTGATTAGGTGAACACTTAACCTAACCTAGAGACTTAGAAGAGTTAGCCATAAGAATAGGTCATGCCTTGTGTTAGGAAAATTTGCCTACCCTAGCTTGAACCAAATCCTTACTTCCTTCTTCAAGTCAAACTCCAAATCAAACCAACTTCAAACTCAAATCACCTAACTTAATTGATTTATTAGATCCAAATCAACTTTAAACTCAAACCCAATTCCAAATCAAATTTAAATCAATTCCAACCAATTGATTTTCTCAAATTCAAATCAATTCTAATGGATTTTCTTAAATCATTAATCAATTCCAAATTATTGAAATCCATGATCAATTCTAAATCTAAAACCTTCCCTAAGCAACTTTGATTTCATCGTATGGACTTAGCTCAAATCAAATTCAAATCACTCCAAATTCAAAATATTTTCTCATAACCCATTTATATTCTCATTTATATTCACAAATATAAATGAAATATAAATTCAAATACCAAAATCAAATTCAAAACTCAAATCAAATCTAAATTAAAACTAAACTCTTCAAGTCAAATTCTTGAACTTAACCAAATCAACTCAAATCAATCCAAACCTTTGATTTTCTTCAAACAATCAACCCTTCAATCACAAACCAAATTCTAAACTTTAATCATCAAACCAAAACTAAATTCAAAACTCAAACCCATGTTCATCCTTTGAACTTGAAATTGTCAAATGAATCAAAACTCATTTGACTCCAAATCACTTGCAAATGGATTTATATTTCAATCATAAGTTCATATGTGAGTTCAACCAAACTTGAATCAAGCCTCAAGTCAATTGACCCACTTAGGCTCACTTGACCTAAAGTGACCTAAAGTACCTTTTTGAGCCAAATTCTAATCCTACCCAAATTGGATTGAACTAAGCCCATCTAAGCTTCACAATGAGAGCAAAAATCATCATAAGATGATCAATCAATCAAATTAGGTCAAACCAAGTCAAACCTAGCCTTTGACTAAGTCAACATTTGACTCAAATTAAAGAAGCCAAAATCCACCATAGACCAAATTGATTGAAACCAATGATCAAAACAATTCCATGTCAATGTTTGAACTTGACCAAGTCATCATTTGAGCCAAACCTAACCCAATTGGCCACTTGACCCAAGTTGACCCAAGTTGACCTAAAATGTCAAATCTTGATCTAAGCCAAATTGATTGCAACCAATGGGTCAAATTCATTCTAAATAACTTGTTGAACTTGACTAAAGCCTCAATTGGCCAACTAGACCCAACTTAGCCCAATTGACCATGAACCTAACTTAATCTAAAAGGTGAAGTCTATCCAAAATCAAACCAACCCAAAATTATTTGAAACCAAAGCTTGCAAAATATTTCAAATGACTAACCAAACCTAAACCAACCCATGACCTAACCCAATTGGGTCAAATGGGTCAAATTGGTCAACTTGACCCATTTGACCTAAGTGACTTTGAATGAACCAAAACCAAATATAAATCAAATTGAACCAAACCACTCCAAATTATCATATGAACTTGACCCAATCCATGGTTTGACCCAATTTGACTAATTGGTCAACTTGACCCAAGTTGACCCATTTTGACCTAAATGGGTCAACATGAGTCAAATGATATCAAATCAACGCAAAAGTCATTAAAAATTAGCATAACTCAATTTCAAACTATTCCAAATCTGCCCAAATTGAAATCAAACCCAAATGACCATTTCACCGTTGGGTCAAAGGGTAACTCTTGGCCAAATTCACTTGGAATTTGGCCAATTCCTTTTCATTGCCACTTGACACCTTCTTAGTAGACCAAATGGACACTAATGAGGGTGGTGAACACAACCCAAAGCCAAAATTGACCACCCAATGGAAAATGAGCACATGGAATCACTCCATACTCTCATTTAACACATGGGAAACTCCTCCACTACACTCCCCTACCAAAACTAAATCACATGGAACCCTTAACAACCTAAACAACCCACTCCATGAGATCAATTTGATCAAAATGGCAATGAGGCTCATGGCCGTCCGATCCAAGTAGGGGGAGATATATTCCCCTTCATTTCATTCCACTCAAGACTTGCACTGACATTGAACCGAGGAAGCTCCCCAAGCTCTCCCAAGCATTCCTAAGCTCGATTGAAATTCTCCATTATCGATTTTGCCTAAGCTAAAAATAGGGGAGGTATGAGCATTTTTCAACCTACTCAATACCCAACCAAAGTTCAATTACTCTTGCAAGCACCATCATGGAGGCAAGTCAAGCTCACCCAAGGTCTTTTCCAAGCATCCAAGCCATGGGAAGAGGGACCTAGAACAAAGCTGCAAGCCATTAAAGAGGAGCTTGGCCAATTGGAAGATCCACTCCATCTCAAACCTTCAAACCTTCAACAGGGCTTTGCCTCCACTAGACAAAGCTACCTCAATGTTTTGAAGCACCGATGATAGCCTCCGGTGAGATATGAATCAAAACTGATCTTAGGTTTAAAATCCTTTGGTCCTTTGTGAAGGGAATTGTAATTATTGATTTTCGTTCAGTTGCGTATTGCTCTCTTAGATGGTGTGCTTGAATCCCTTATCAAGCTCAGAGCTCAATCCATGGAGGATGATCTCATCTCTTGCGGCGAGGCGGGGATGAATCATGGACCATCCATCCCACATATTTTGGATGGATGATCTGATTAATCATTAGATCCTTTGATTTAATCCTTCATAGCCATGGGCTTGATCCTGATCGTTCAATCTTTGATCAAATGGTCGTGGAAAGCAATGCACCATGACATCATCGATTTGATAACTTAAATAACCAATCATCACGCCATGTAAAGTGCCTGTCAGCGGCATGCATATGGTTATATAATTAGGTTATTTAATTAATCTAAAACTTCAAAATTACATAACTAAATGTAGAAAAATCTAAAAAATACAAATGTGACTTCATTTTAAAGATAATTCAAAGGAGAATAATATAAAATTAAGTTTAATTGATTTTGAATAGTGATATTTACTCAATTTAAGTTTTATTTGGTATGTAATTATGTTAATTAATATTTAATTTAATAATTCCAAACTCTAGGGTTATTGGTGGGATGACCTGCCTCCCATGATTTTCTTGGAATTTATTATTGGATTAATTTAGGTAATTGCTTTTTAATCACTCACTTAATCAATTAAATGATTAATTAACCTATTAAATGGTGATGAATTTATTAATTAAGCTTGTTAATCATCTTGGAACATTGGATAGACTTAGGGAATGAGATTAGGATGCCTTTTCCAAATCTTTTCCCCTAAGTATATTTCATTTGAGTGAAAACATAATTAATTTACAAATTGATTAATGATATAATCATTTCATTAAATAGCTTAATTAACCAAACTTAAAATAAAAAATTAATAACTTAATCAATCCTTTCTTGGGTAGATCCTTAGGTGTTCAAAGCCGGTAAGCAGGAAATCAAATCCAACCTACATGTGTGGGAAGGTTATGAAAGTACTTAATTAAACCCTTTAGCTTAATAATCAATAATTGAGCCAATTGCATTAGGCCCTTTCTTTCTTAGGTGCATCATGATTTAATTTCCATGTGGTTGTATATCATATGTTGGCTCATAATTATTGGGTTAATTATGTTAAGGTGGTGTAGGTAAGGGTAATTAATGAACTTAATTCACACCTTAACCTAAACAAAAAATAAAATCAATCTAATGGTTCTAAAATTAAACTAAAATAACACACACATGAGGAAATGGGTTAGGACCAAAAACTCTTTTCACATTTCTAAATCAAACTCAAAATAAAAATAAAAATGTCTTTAAGAAATGTTGATTCACTTTAAATGATCTTATTCCATAAGATTGTCTTTAAAAATTAATTAGGGTGAATGAAATCATATGCTTTCATCACTTTATTTCTTTCCAAGTATATTAAATGTGGTTTGTCATATGGAATCATGCATTCATACCTTTTGAAAAATAAATTAAAATGAAATGTTTCCTTTATGTCAAATTGCATATTTAGGCTAAAGTAAGAATATGAATGGCTATTATCACTACTAAATCAAAAATTATTTTCAAAATCTATAAATCAAATATTATAAATGAAGGTATGCTACTAATAAATACTTATAAACTTGTATGTGATTATAAAATAAAACATGTTATGTGTTTTCTTCTCTTTTCTTAACATGGTTTATATAGGATTTGCAAAGTGTATAGTTCCTTTGAAAAGAATATAACACTTGCTTAAATTTATTTCTATGCACTCCCATGCCATGAATTAAGAAGGATCTTCACATTGCACATGTAGATTAAACAACCAACAAATCGAACAACAAACATAAACCTTTTGCATGATTCTTTTTTCCATTCATTTCTTTTTGTACATGCACATGTATTTAAGAAAAGTGGTATATTAGTTTGGACATCCCCGGATTGTGAGGCTTTAAGTAGCCCAAGTAGGTTTTGTACCTTACAGCTGTGGTGTAGAAAATAATGAACCGTACTCACTTATGTCTTTCATACATGTAAATTTGCATTTGATTAATGGATAAAAGAATCCCTCTCTTTCTACATAAAAAAAATCATGCATCATGAACATCCAAATTTTCTTAAAAACATCTTAGCATTCATCATTAGGTGTGCTAAATATTTACATTTGCATGTATATATATATGCTTAGGATTTATTCATATGCATGATACACATGTTGGAAAGAAATAAAGTGTGTGTATTTTATGTGATAGTAATTCACTTTAATTAATCTTAAATGCCTTTCTTATTGAATAGGTTTATTTAGAGCAAATCTAAACTTAGGATTAATTAAAACACATAATAAAATATTCACTAGAAAAATCATTAATGAATCTACCTTAGAAATTACTTAATATAGGGATGAAAGAGAAGTGCTCTTCTCTTTTTTTTTTCTCTTTACAACACTTAGTAATTAAATGTAAGTTCATTCAAACCAAATCAAATCATCAAATAAAATTAATAAATCAACTAAATCACTTAAATGAAACCACCCTCTAAGTTGAACCCTTCATACTTAGAAAACTCTAACCTTAAAGCCTAGCTAAGACATACCACACAAGCCTTAAATGCACACACATTAATAAGTCACCATTTTAGTCCATGTTAGGGGTGGTGCATGGTTTGATGCTTGATTTTATTTTGTGATGTAATGTTTTACTGGATGTTAGGGTGTATGTGTGGAATTGATGATAGGATGATCTTAGTCTAATCATTATCTTCGCGGGATTGTGCTTAAGAATGTAATAAAATATAAATACTTTTTCTTGTTTGCTTATAGCCCTAAGCATAATCCAAAAATAGGCCAAGTGGACTTGGTTACCCATGTGTGGGGTGCTAAGTCCAATTTATTTATATACATGCTTGGGATTGTGTGGTGTGTTTAGCTAATCTCTATTTTGCAAGTTTTAGTTAGATTTACTTTTCCCATTTTCATGTAATTTTGTAATTAGTATTTGGAATGAATATTATGGGCGATTAGGATGAACATTAGTCATAAGACTATGTCGTATGCACCATGTGAAGCCTTCGGAGCAACCACATTTCAACCAACCAAAAGAAGAAAGAAGAAAGAAGAAAGATGAAAGAAATGAAGAAAGAAGAAATGAAGAAAGAATAAATGAAGAATGAAGAATGAAGACCACCATAACATGAATTCCGGTTTGATTGTAATTAATTCAATTTTAATCTAGGTTGTATAAGTGTAGAGCACGACTACCCAATTTTTTTTTGGGTTTATGTGGTGGAGCTCGACCACAAAGGCCTTTATTCTTTTTTGCTAGCTTTATAAATTGTTTGATGCTTGTTTAGCTTGTGCATTAAGATGACATATTTTTCCTAGTTTCTTATTTGATGAATGACACGGATGCGATCTTAGGAAAAATAAATTTTCTATCCAATTAATCAACTCAAAATTAAAATTAACAACTCATAACCTCACCTAAAAACTAGGTTATAAATCAAGATAAAAGATTTAGCAACCCTTATTTGGATGTTGTATGTTTTCACATCATGCATAAAAAGCATATGGAGGGCTTCACCTTTGCTAGGCAACTTGGCTTGACCTTTGAGAGCTATGGTGGAAACACACCTCCTTCTTTTTTATTTTATAATCTTTTCTCATGCATTAGGCATATGAATCCCATAGCTGTGTCAAATATGTCCAAAAATAAAATAAAACTTAATAAAATTTGCATTAGATTTAAGTCATTAATCATGCCTACATGATCTAGTCTCTTAGGAGTGTGTTTAAGGACTTAGTCTCTTTCTAAATAAATAACGCCTAGCTATCTTGCAAAAGCATAAGACTTGCCTACATGTATTTAAAATCGTAGGAGTTAGTTAGCCACAAGTGGTTGTAAGTCCAATTGATTTATCCTATCTTATGGAGGTAAACCAAATACCCATTTTTACCTTAGATTTAAGTCGTGCCTTGGCCCTCACCATAGCTCCCTAGATTTAGGTTCAGAGGTTGCTACTTTCTTTTATGGCCTGCAAGCATAAATCCTCACCTCTTAGGCATTTCCATGTTCTTGTGTTATGGAATTGTAAAATTCAACTCAAACAAATAAATCACTTTGATTTCAAAAATATAGAGCTCAACCATAGGATAGTTTAGGATGCTTACTAGGCTTCATAGTATCATAAGCATCCCTACTTATCTTCCTTTGGTTTGATAATAACTCCCTCCTCTTGATCAATCCCACTTGATCTTCCAAAAATAAACCAATTGATTGATAGTCCTATCTTTGAAATCTTTGGAGACAATGATCATTTACCTTAATTGAGAGTATTCTTAAGGAATCTCATTCCTTAAGATGTAATTAACTATGGGGCTTGCCTCCATAGGGAACTTAATGAACCCAGTTTAAAATAAACCCTACTTTACTTTTTTGTGTAAAATAGGAGAAGAATCTCTGGTACATTTGTAGACCCATAGTCCTTAGGAGTCCTTATTAAGGTGATTAGGTCCATTGTAGGATGGTGACTTCTATCTCTCGAGATAGTAAAATATTCCTCAATGTCATACGCTGATCACCCTAATAAGAACATCTATGGATCTAATTGTCAACATAAATATTATTTTTTGTTCTTCATTTATTTTTTCTTAAAGATAGATGAAGAATAAAAAAAAAAATAATTCACCATGGTCTCATTGGTTTGGTTCAATTTGATTTTTTATTTGTTTTGGTTCCTTTGAGTTCACTTGGTTAAATATTGTTGACCAATTTGAATCATTTTTAATTAACATGTTAATTTAGCTTGGTTGATCATTTGAAATGTATTCAAGCTTAGTTCAATCAATTTTGGTTTGGTTTGATTTCAAGTTGATTTGACCTTTTAGTCAAGTTGGGTTTATGGTCAATTATATTTACTTTCAATACTTTAATTCAAATATGTGATTTAAATGAATTTGACCCATTTTTTAAATCAATTTCTTAGATCAAGATTTGACACATTTGACTTTTTTATGTCAACTTTCAATCATTATTTTGGCTTAATTGATGCATCATGTTCAATCATTGATTATGGATTTCTTCAATATTTATCAATTTCATTATGATGGATTTTGCTTGAAAGTTTCATTTTCACCATTGTTGACTTTCAAAGCTATTTTTGATTTTCAATTTGAGTGATTGATCAGATGATTCTTTCCAATATCTTATCATTTAATCCAATTTATTGGATTAGAATTTCTCAAAAAATCTTTAGTCTTTTCAAAATAAATATCAATTGGCTTGATCATTGATTCAATTTGGTTGAACTCACATATGGACTTTGATTGAAATATAAATCCAATTCAAATGATTTTCAAATAAGTTTAGATTCATTTGACAATTTCAATCAAAAATGAATATTTTGACTTTTAGCTTGATTTTGGTTTGATGATTGAATTTTATGTTTATATTTGCTATGATTGAAGTATTTATTATTTGAAAAGAAAATCCAAATTTGGATTATTTAGCATGATTTGCTAAGTTCAAAATTTGACTTTAGCATAAGTTGGATTTTTTTTTACATTTGGATTTGAGTTTTGAATTTAGTTTGGTTATTTGAATTTATATTTCATTTATATTTGTGAATATAAATGAAAATAAATAATTATGAAAATCTTTTATTTGCATACTAAATTTGGTTTAGTTAAGTTCAAAATTTCAAAATAAGTTGTATTTATTAGATTTGGATTTGAGTTTTGAATTTAGTTTTGGTTATTAGAATTTATATTTCATTTATATTTGTGAATATAAATGAAGATATCAAAAATCTTTTTTAATTTAATTTAGCTAAGTCCATAAATGTAATCAAACTTATGAAGGATTTTATTTAGAATTGATCATACATCAATCATTTGGAATTGATTCATGATCTTTTCTAAATTTTAAAAAAAATTGATTGGAATTGATTTAAGGTTTGAATTTTTGACTTAAGAAAGTAAAGATTTGGTTCAAATAAAATGCAAGTTTTTTTCAATACCCAGGCATAATTCCTTATGGCTAACTCTTCAGTCTCAGTTAGGTTAAGTGTTCACTTAATCACTAGAATCTTAAGATAAGGGACTCTTAATGGAGGAGTCCTATGCCTTGATGGAGAGGTTGAAAGCTCACTCAAAGTGAGGTCACCACCCTCACCATTTAGGAGTGTGGTGGCGGGCAGCCACCCATCCATGTTGAGATGCCTTGATTTTGAGTTTCCCTAAGAGGAAGGCTATAGGTTCTGTATTGATTGCAATCTCGGTGCCATTCATTGATTATTCCCTACGACCCACCATGGCTAATACCCACTCACTTCCTAAGGGAAGGCTACCATGGCTTGGGATAGTCTCCCACCTTGAGATAGGGTCTAGTTCTCTATCTCTCCAAGAACTCAATGAATAGGTGCCAAGATCAAGTGGTATCATGGCATAGCCAAGGAGATGGAGGCGGTCTCAGTGCAGTTCACCCTAGTTTCTCCTCGATTACAGACAAGTTCCATCCTCTTTGATCTAATGAAGAGAAGATGTTAGGAGGATCTTTTCACCTATCAGTTCACTATGAGGCACCTATCGAGAGATAGGAGGAGGTCATTATCGCCTGATTTGAGTTGCGGCTTATGGATGATCAGAGTTCGGTGCCCAATTTTATCTATGATTAGTCATTCCCCTTGCATGCGAGCATATCCATCGAGGGAGGCGTGTTTGGTGCATGTTACTAGAGAGAGGAAAATATGCTAGCGACGACCTCAGCCCTCATGGACTTCCCGTCGATGTGCTACACGATCACCGATAAATCTATTGGTGGTACTACCCAATATGGGAGGAGCTCCGCATAGAGTTGTTGTCTCCATCACACTACTCCACATTCTCCATCACCAAGTATAGGTCCCATCTTCCACATCTAAATCCATGAAGGAAACATCGGGGAAAAGAAAGCCCCTTGGTGATCCTATGACCAGAGATCCCATTTCATCTACCGCCGACTAAGGTGGTATCTCTTTCGACCTCTACTTCAGTTGTGATGAAGAGGGAGTGGCAACCTCATAGCATCATGTTTGCCATCACCATCACCACCTCGGTAGATCATGGACATAGCAAGCAGAGGAGAAGAGACAACTCCATTGTCCCCATGGCGATAGATCCTCGCACTCCACCCATGATTGACCATGAGCATGAATCTCTAGTGAGCATAGCCTCACAAGATTAGTAGATAGGGGGGGAGGTTATACATATCTTTGTTCATGAGCATGATCTTTTTTGTGCAGTTGGACGCTCCTAGAAGATATATTAGCATATTTACTAAGAAGAAATCTAGGGATGACCGGTTTGACCAAGAGGAAGAAGGTTAGCTTTGATCCCAAAAGATGATTTGTTGGAAGATTCATAGAGTGCTTATGGTTGACAGGTTCCCTCCTTTGATAACTAGAGTTTGGAAGGTGTTGTGGCAACAGGATGATCTGCCTATTACCAACTCCTTTATCAACTCAAAAAAAGTATGAACAGATTAAAAAGATGGAAAAGAGGCTTGAAGATTTGTTAGCGGTAGTTCTGGCACTTCAAAATCAAGCTCAAGCAACACATTCTACTATTGTGAGATCTCACGTTGCATGTCTTGGATCAACCCAAGAGTTCACCTTAGTGAAGCGAGGCGCAGCTTGTATAGAAGGTAGTGGACTCCATACAAGAAAAGATATTAAACTCATGGTTGAACAATAAGTGAGAGAAAGCGAAGCGAGGGAGGTCATCGGTTCAAAGGAGAATACACCCGGAGGAATTGATGCTATCCAATATCTAAGGGTTTTGTGCCACCTTCTTTCAAGAGTTTTGATGGTAGCGGGAACCCTGCACATAACACTTAGGGGTTGCTGCTTTGGTAGTGATGCATTGTTTCATCTTTTTTTGTAGCTTAATAGGCATAACCTTTGGTATGAACTCCCATTCGGTGAAGACTTTTGAGTTGGAGCAACTCTTTATTAAGAGGTTTCTGGAGCTCACAAAGGGTGGTGGGATCTCATTGTAGCAGAACAACACCCCAGTGAGTACCTCATTGATTATATTCTCAGATGGCACAATTTGCGTATGAAATGTGAATCGTAGTTGTCTGAACAACATGCCATTAAAATTCTACTAAAGAATATTCATGGCTCGGTCACCTTCATGCTCAAAGGTTTCACCATCAAGATATTTGAGAAGTTAATAAACAAGGAGGCTAGCCTACAAGGAGAGGAAAAATAGTTACTTTTTTAAGATCATCAATCAATAAAGCCACATAAAGCTATGAAGAAGCTGAGGCGGTAGCATTGGATAAGGGAAGCAAGCCAAGGTATGAGAGACCTCGAGCTCCACACCATCTTCCACCTCCTTTATACCACCCAATCTTATACATTAGCCTCCACAACCTTCTTGCCTCCTTCTTAATACTCGTGATACACATACCCCAGCTATCATCCACCTACTCTTTTGGATAAACTAAACAAACCTTATTCATTTAAGAGGGAGGTAGGAAAATCTTTAAGAACCTCTTAAAGAAACTTGATTTTCTACCCAAGCTAGAAAGCAGGAAGTGAGGTGAGCAATGATCTAACTTTTGCCCCACCGCATGCTAGGTCATATTTTGGAGGATTGCTTTACATTTTAAGGACTTCTTGAGCATAGCTACAAGTCAGCATAGTTATCCCAAGGAATATCTAGTGGAATAACCATCCAGTTCATTAGGGTAATCCTTGGGGATACATGTGATCCTCTCAAATAAGAAGGTTGGGATATCTCTCTATCTAAACCTCTAAAAGATTATTTCAAAATCAAGAAACTTTCCTTAGGTGCACGGCGCTCAAACCTCAACATCAAGGAAGGTTTGAGTTGCCAAAGATAACTTGAGGAAAGTGGGAGCTCACAGCGCTATAGCCCATACTTGGGATAGCCAAGTAGCAACCGAGAGCGCCTCCATTCCACTTGCTACTACTTCAAGACATTTCTTACTAGCTCTTCTTAGTAGACATCTTGTATCGGTGGATGATGATCAAATCCCTCACTTACTTTACTTAGATTTCTACTATGTACCTCCTTCTAAATCAAGAAATTGAGGAATAAAGCTAGTTTGAATTACATCGTATGATGGTTGTCATTCTACTCTTTTGAAAACTCTTCAAGTCTAATAATAATTATAACAACTTGATCATCCTCTTTCGATTAGAAATGGACTTTCCTTTTCGAATACTATGGGTTCACCTCTTGAGATAGACTTGGAATCATTCGATTTAGGGTCTATAGGAGAAGTTATAGGTATGCACGAGAGTGGAATCTTCCTAACCATACAAGAGATCAAGTTAACCTCCATAGTGGAAATGTTCTACCTCCTGAGCCAACACCTTAAGATAAGGGAAAATAAGTCATTGGTACTAATGAGCAAGAAGCCCCTCCATAGGATGCTCCACCATGGATATGCTTATGGAGGATCAGCCCCGAGTTGATTACAATGTCCTCTCACCTAAGAAAGTTGTCTAAACTAAGCATATATGATGCCCTTGTCTTATCCAAAGAGATGAGGGAATCACTAATGAAGGCCCTTCTTGATCCTGAGATATGTGACCACCGTTGGAGGGAGGCACATTATTCAAGAGAAGCATAGAAGTCACATTCACTTAGATGAAGACCTTCTTCTTGGGAGATATGGAGCACAACCATCCCCTCTACATCATAGTGGATATGGGCAGATTCAGACTTTCTAGGGTTTTTGTTGATCTAGGTGCATCAATGAACATTATGAGTCTAAAGACCCTTGCCTATTTGAGGATTGACATCTCTAAGCTCCGGAGATCGGTTAATGTTGAGAGGATTCAATGAACAGGGCAAGAGGGCTTTAGGCTCCATGTCTTTGAAAATAAAGATTGGAAAGACTAAAGCCAAGTTCAATATTGAATACATAATTCACTACTTTTCATGATAGGCCTTGGATACACTAGAACAAGATGATTCCATCCCTTCATGTGCATCAAGTTTTGAAGATGGAATTGAATACTTATCTCAAAGGAGATGAAAAGCTATTTTCAATTAGAGGGTTAGATATATGAAGATGTAACCTACTATCTTCCTCAAAATCAAAATTGCCTTTTCTCGTAAACTTGGTCAAAATTCAAATTCAAAAGAAAAAGTAAAAGAAGAAAAAGAAATAGAAAAAGAAAAAGAAAAGAAATTGAAAGTGCAAGTGAGCAAGAAAAAGATACCAAAGAAGAGGTAGAGCTGCATGTTACATTCCACCCACAGTTCGTTCCACCATACGAACATATGGGTAGAATGACTCAACCTCCACTAGACAGAGGCAGAGATAGACATAGAGGAAATTCCAGGAAGACCCCGGTTGGTCACCAAGGGGTTATGTTTCAGTTCACAAGAGTACTCCAGCTATTCACATAGACTTAGAATCTAGCTCAAAGGATGAGTCTCATGTGATTATCATACCAACCCCTCGGGTTTCATTGGAGGTGACACTGAGATAGATAGTGATGAAGACCGTGCCTCTAAGTAAAGCATGAATGTATTTGAATATAGTTTATATAAAATTATTAGGCAGCAGTTGGAAACTTTAGCTCTAACCTCAGTTTCTTCTCAAAAAATTGAGGGTTTAGTAGTTAAGGAAGCCCCTAGGTCTTCCATGAATGTCAAGCCAAAGAGATTTCTATTGGGATCATCATCCTCTAGTCCAGAGGCTAATGTAGAACTTGAGGATAATTCATATAAATATTTAATGGAATTACCTTTCAATTAGTACTCGCCTTGTGTTCATAATCTTGCAAAGAAAGGTTTGATCCCAAATACATGGTCCAGGCACAGGTCAGAGTATTTTGAGAAGCTATGGAACAATAAAGGCAGGGATGCACAATTAAGACCAGGATTAGGATTCAATATAGTGGGTTTAGTTAATGATGATGATTACTGCTTAGTTGTCACCAATCATCTGGAGTCTGATAGGATCTTCTCAAACCACACTAACTCTTATGAGAAAGTGTGTTTAGAAACTTCAGATGATCCTGATGATTATCAAATCAAAGATGCAACTCTAGAATTTGAAGAGGAAATCCATTCAACTATCGACAAGCTCAAAGAAATCAACCTCGGGATAGAAGAAAATTCACGCCTGACATACATTAGTTCTCTACTAAATAAAGAAGAAACCAATGACTTAGTTAGGCTATTGATTGAGTTTAAGGACTACTTTGCATGGAGCTATGAAGAGATGCATGGATTATCTCCTGACGTAGCAGTCCACAAACTAACAATAGACCCTAATGCTAACCCTATCAAGCAAGCTCCTAGATGCATGTGATTAGAAATCGAACAACAGGTCATTTTGAAATCAAGAAACGATCGATCTTTGGTTTCATCGGAAGAAAAATTCCCCTTGTTAGCATGTGCAGTTAAGAAAAGAATGGCCAAATATACATGTGCATCGATTTCAGAGACTTAAATAAGGCATGTCCTAAGGATGAATTTCCACTTAGTATACCATAATTAATGGTGGACATTGTCTCAGCTCATGCAATATTCTCTTTCATGGATGGGTTAACTGGCTATAACCAAATTAAGATGGCCCCTGAGGATAAAAGAAACATTGCTTTTTAAACCTCGATCAAAATCTAATGTTATAAAGTCATGTCTTTCAACCTTAAAATGTTGGTGCTACATACGAGCGGGCCATGACTTAGATCTTCATCAAACTCATTCATCATCAAGTTGAATGCTATGTTAATGATCTAGTAGTCAAAAGCAAAGAAAAGGAAGACCATCTCTTTGACTTCAGAGTAGTTTTTAAATGGTTAAGATAATTCAACCTTAAAATGAATCCCACAAGTGTATGTGAGTAGCTTCAAGAAAATTCCTTGGGTTTGTTGTCCAACAGGAATAGAGATAGACCTAGAAAAGATCAAAGCTATCTTAGAAATTCCTACCCCTAAAAGTCTAACCCAACTCGGGTCATTCCAAGGGTTGGCATATCTAAGACTTTATCTCCAATCTATCGGGAAGATGCAAGCCATTTTTAGAACTTGTCAAAAATGATGCCAAGTTCAAGTAGGATGACAAATGATAGCATGCTTTTCAAGACATCAAGCAGTATTTGGTGAAGTCGCCAGTTCTACCAGTGCCTATCTCGGGCAAGCCACTTATCCTCTACATTGCTGCATTGGATGACTCGCTTGGCACGTTGTTGGCTCAAACCAATGATGAAGGGAAAGAGAATGCTCTCTTCTACCTCAACCATCGTCTGATCCCTGCTGAAGCAAACTATCCACTTATTAAGAAACATTGCCTAGCTCTCATCTTTCCATCCCAAAAGCTACGATACTATATGCTTTCTTATAAGATGAACTTGATTTCAAGAATCAATCTGCTACCGTATCTCATGACACGGCTGACATTATCCGGATGGTTGGCATGTTGGTCCATGATTCTCTCGCAGTTCTATATTACATTCATACCCCTCCGTGAGGTGAAAGGACAGGCACTAGCAGATTTCTTATAAGCACACCCACTTCCTATTGATTCCCCGCTTAGCAATGATCTCCCCGATGAACAAATCATGAACTTAGGAGAGGTTGATAGTCACCATTGGGAGATGTATTTTGATGGTGCGACTTCCTTTCACAAAGGAGAAGAACCACGATCTACTCTTCCAGGAAAGGTAGGGGTAAGAATAGTTCTCTTAACTCCAGACCGTGATGTGATGAGATTCTCATACTATCTCTCCAATCCATGCACCAACAGCGAATTCGAGTATGAGGCTTTGATTGCCAGTTTGGAGTTAGCTATTACAGTGTATGTCAAGAGCATTAACATCTACAGGGATTCTCAATCGGTCATCAACCAGATTGTTGGGTCCTATAAGGTTCTAAAACCTAAGCTTCATCACTATCATGAGTACACCATGAAGATGTTGGCCCAAATCCCGAGGTCACCATCTACAAGGTCCCTCAAGTAGAGAACACAATAGCAGATACTTTGGCCAAACTTGCCAAGGAATTGGCATGTCTAGAAGATGAGTCCATTCCAATAAGGGTCCAAAATAGACAAGTCCTATCCCTTGTTAACTCATCAAGAGACTTTCTCTTGAAGGGAGGTTTGCCAAGAAAGACAAGGACACAGATTGAGGCAATCATTCATAGATTACTTGAACATAGGCAAACTATCAAGAGAAATCACAAGCCCATCAGAAAGAGCTCTCTCCTATGCTCGTGGATGGCACCTGTACCAGTCTTTTGATCAAATGTGGTTACACTATTTAGACAAACACAAAAGTAAGTTGCGGTTAGAGATTGAAGGTTTGGAAGAGATGCTGGTGAACCTCGAGTTATACAAAACCAAGATGATTCAAGCTCACAAAAAAGGCTTCCTAGAGCTTTTCAAGTAGGAGAGCTTGTTTTAGTTCTAAGAAAAGACTTATTGCCCGTCGAAGATGGGAGTAAGTTTGAACCCACTTGGGAAGGCCCTTTATTATAGAAGGCTTACCAAGGAGGATCTTATCAACTTATTGATTGTAAAGGGGAACACCCGATGCTTCCAATTAATGGGCTCTATTTGAAAAAATATTACACATAAAATCATGTTTGAAAAATAATTATATTTAAAATTCTATTCCAATTCATCAAGATATTCTCTTCATTCGAAGCATTGTTTGCTTGTATGTGAATCCATGATGATGTTTAGGGTAGGTGTAAGAGAACCCAGAGGCATCCTATCTTTCTTTCACAACATGAACATAAATCAAACTTGATTCCCTAGCACTACTAGAATAGGTGTGAGAGAACCCAAACATCCTATTTTGACTAGCACAACTGGATAGGTGTAAGAGAACCCAAGCAACATCTTGTCCTCTTTAAACACAAATGCAAACACAAACACATATCTTTTGACTCATGCTATTTTGATGTGGGAGCAAGCCCCCAGTGGCACTCACTCCTTAGCTGCTCTAGGTCAGGCTAACATGTTACATTTCTAGTATGTCACCCCTATAGTCACTTGTCTGGCGGATGTGAGTCCCCGTGCTTTCTTCCTAACTTGACCACTGCAAACCAACAAGTGCCTTGTTAGTTTGGTAGACCTCACTACGTAGCCCCATTTAGCTACCTGTTACTCTTGATTGGACGCTCCCATTCTAGTAACCACCCGCAGTGGTTGGAGAATTTATTTAGTGGATGCCCCATTCTCCTTTGACTAAATCAGATAGGCCTAGGATGATATAAGCACATTCTGTTATGATCCTCACAATACAGGTCCATGACTAATAAACAAATAAATAAACAAACAAATCTATTTGCTTGTGGATTTTGAATTCAAGCCACCAACAACCCTTTCCGCGAGCATCCTATCTTTGGGCTTGCCTAGAACTCCTTATGGGAATTTCACTACACTTGAGGAGATAATTCCTTGGGTACACTCTCTGTAGTCTCCCCAGGTCGGTTTCTATTTTGCCACAACGTCACTATCATTTTTGCTTTGGAAGATGTAAGTCTACTATGCATTCTTTCTAGCATGACTGTCGAAAACCGATGGGCAGCCCTAGGTCAGGTTGACATGTTACCTTGCTAATGTGTCACCGCAGTGGTCTTTTTGTTCAGAAAGATGTGAGTCCCCGTGCTTTCTTCTCTGAATTAACCACTACAAACTAAAAGGCACCCATTTGGTTGGATAATTCTCCACTTAGCTGGGAAGCTACTCCCTTTAGATCGATAAATCTGAAGTCAGGTCAAGGTTGACATGATGCATACTCAGTGTAGTCCATCATAAACCGATGGGATCCAACAAATATAGCTAAAAAATAGATTTAATTTTGACTATCTTTGAGCTGATTTAAGTCCCCTAGTGGCATTCACTCAATATTCAGCCTTAGGTTGGGTTCAATCTGTTGCCTCGCCAACTGATCACCCCAGTGAATGATCCCTACTTTGGAGGACATAAGTTTACTACACTTTCTTCCTAGTACAGATGCTGCACACAGAAATGCCATCCCTTTGGTTGGATAGTCCTACTATGTGGTTGGTAAGCTACCCTTTTGGATTGGTAAATCTGAAGTAGGCTAAGACCAACATGGCTCCTACTTAGTGTGGTCCATCGTAAACTGAAAGGGTCTATCTCAAAATTCAAAATTTAAAATCTGAAACAAAATCAACCAACCTCCTCCAGTGAAGTCAAATTAAATAATCAAATCAATCAACTTCTCCTCAATGAGATGCACATCATTCCAATCTCCCTAGTGGAGTTAATTCAATCTGACCCGAACTTTCTCCCTTAGCGGAAGGTTCACATATTTTATCCTCTGTGGATTCCAAATTTTAATTCCCTAGTGGATTTCACAACCTCTCATCCCCTAGTGGATGGCTTGAACCTGCTTCCCTAGTGAAGGGTTCACATACTCAATCCCTAGAGGATTCCTCCTTCACTCTCTTATGTCTTTGACATAAGTAGAGTTGCATTGCACAAAGCTCTTGATTCCTTCTACACCTCTAGCGTATGAGTAGATCATTTTTGTTAGTGCTTGCGTTCGTTTGTGCGTTGTTGATCATCTCAGTTAACACCAATACGTGAAGTGTACCTTGTCAGTCACACCATACCTATTGGGTGCCCTTTGTTGACCTCACTTTTGGAGTGAGCTTTCAAATTCTTCATCCTAGGCATAAGGATTCCTAAACTCTAAGAGTTCTTAGTCTTAAGACACTTCTAGTGATTAGGTGAACACTTAACTTAACCCTAGAGACTTAGAGGAGTTAGCCATAGGAATAGGTTATGCCTTAGGGGTATTAAACTTGCCCCACCATAGCTTGAACCCTTGCTTCCTTCTTCAAACCTAACTTCAAACCCAAAATCTTAAATCAATTCCAACTCAATTGATTTTCTCAAATCTTAAATCAAATCCAAAGCATTTTCTAAGCCCTTTGATTTCATCTTATGGACTTAGCTCAAATCAAATTCAAATCACTCCAAACTCAAAATATTTCTCATAACCCATTTATATTCTTATTTATATTCACAAATATAAATGAAATAAAAATTCAAATAACAAAAACTAAATTCTAAATTCAAATCCAAATCCAACTTAAATCCAACCTATACCCTTTCAAGTCAAATTCTTGAACTTAACCAAACCAAATCTAAATCACTCCAAACTCAAAAGATTTTCTCATAACCCATTTATATTCTCATTTATATTCACAAATATAAATGAAATATAAATTTAAATAACTTCACAATATAAATGAAATATAAATTTAAATCAAAATTAAATAAACTCAAAATCCAAATCCAACTTAAATCCAACTTATACCTTTCAAGTCAAATCCTTGAACTTAATCAAACAAATCAAATCACTCCAAATTCAAAATATTCTCATAACCCATTTATTCTCATTTATAACCATAAATAAATGAAATATAAATTCAAATAACCAAAACTAAATTCAAAACTCAAGTCAAATCTAACCTAAATCCAACTTATACTCTTTCAAGTCAAATCCTTGAACTTAGCCAAATCATCCTCAAATCAATCCAAACCTTTGGATTTCTATTCAAACAATCATTCATTCAATCACATGCTCAAATATAAATATAAACTACAATCACTAAACCAAAACCAAACTAACCCAAGTCAAACACATATTCACCCTTTTGAGTTGAAATTGTTAAATGAATCAAAACCCATTTTACTCCAAATCACTTATAATTGGTTTTATATTTTAATCATAAGTCCATAGGTGAGTTCAACCAAACTTGAATCAAGCCTTGATCAACTAATTGACCCACTTATACTCACTTGACCCAAAGTGACCTAAAGCACCTTTTGAGCCAAATTCTAATCCAACCCAAATTGATTGAAGCCCATCTAAGCCTCACATTGTGGCACAATCATCAGGATGATTAATCACTCAAATTGGGTCAAACCAAGTCCTTGACCAAGTCAACATTTAGCCCCAATGAAACCCAAACTAGCCAAAATCCACCATAAGCCAAATTGATTGAAACCATTGATATAAACTAATTCATAACCAATGATTGAACTTGACCAAGCCATCAATTGAGCCAAACCAAGCCTAATTGGCTACTTGACCTAAGTTCACCCAAGTTGACCTAAAATGTCAAAATTGGTCAAATCATGATCTAAGCCAAATTAAATGCAACCAATGGGTCAAATTCATTCTAAATCACTTGTTGAACTTGATTAAAAATTAGCCCAAGCCCTTGAGCATGAACCCAACTTGACTAAAAGGTCAAATCAACTTGAAATCAAACCAAACCAAAATTGATTGAAACCAAAGCTTGCAATACATTTCAAATGATCAACCAAGCCTAAACCAACCCATGACCTAAAATTAGTCAAATGGGTCAAATTCTTGACCCATTTGACCTAAATGAACCTAAATGAACCAAAACCAAATATAAATCAAATTGAACCAAACTAATGATACCCATAAGCTCCAAATGATCATTTGAACTTGACCTAACCCATGGTTTGACCTAATTTGACCAATTGGTAAACCTAACCCAAATTGACCCAACTTGACCTAAATGGGTCAAATTGAACCAATTCAAACCAAATGAACTCCAAATCACTTGAAATTTGGCCCAACCCATTTTTGAATCATCTCAAATCTGCCCAAATCAAAATTAAGGCCAAATGACCACTTTAAGGTCAAAGGGTATCTATAACCAAATTCACTTGGAATTTGGTCATTCTTTCTCAAGGCCACTTGGCATCCTCCCAGTGGTCCACATGGACACCAAGGAGGGTGGTGAACATGACCCAATCACCTTGGGTCATGACCCAACCAAAGATGAAATGACCCTCTAATGGGAATTGAGCACTTGGATCACCCACTACACCCAAGCACATGGGCACTCCCTCTCCTTCCCTCCACTACCTAAAACGAATCACATGGAGTGACTAACAACCTAAACCGATCAATCAATCTGTGGATCAAAATGGCAAAACTAGTCTTCGATCCAAGGAGGGGGAGATATACTCCCCCTCATTCCCACTCAAACTAGGAACATTACATTCGATTGAGCTATAGGAATCAAAAGCAAGCTTCTCCAAGCCGTGGCAATTCCAGCTCCCCATTTTCTCTTTCTTAATTTTCCTCAAAGCAAAATAGGGAAATCCAAATCAACTCTAACTGATCCAATTCAAACAAATTAAACTTGCAAGCACCATCAAGGCAACTCGTCGAGTTCAATCAAGTGGTTTCACCATGCCACGTGAAGGAGGACTTCAATCAAAGTAAATTGCCATTGAACGGGAGCTTGATCAACCAAACCTTCCACTTAAAATCAAAGCTTGATACCTTCAACATAGCATCATCTCTACTAGATGAAGCTACCTCCTCCATTAGATGCACTGATGATAGCCTCCTATGAGGTATTGCTCAAAATCGTAGGCATAGTAATTTTTGCTTGGTCCTTTGTGAAAGGAATTGTAATCCCATTAGATCTTAGCCATTGGATCCCTTGCGTGCTCCTCCGAAGGTGTGGGGTGAGTTTGAACTCCATCCGAGTTTGGGTGAGCTCGGATCGAGCGACGATCATCGGATGACATCCGTCTCTCACCGTTTGGGAGAAGATAAATCACACACCGTCCATTTCACATGATTGGAATGGTGGTTGTGATTTAATCATGATGGATCCCTATTTAAGTGTATCCTAAACTATGGGATTAATTGCAATCGTTTGATCTTAGATCGGATGGCGTGGAAAGCATGTCGTTTAGCGGCATGTGATAACTTAAATAACAATTCCATCACACCACGTGGAAAGTTAGTGGCCGCCGTGGAGATTAGGGGGTTTAATTAGCTTAATTAATCTAATTTTAATCATGGAACTTACAAAATTCATAACTAATTGAAAAATAAAAAAATGCAAACTCAAGTTCATTTTAAAGATAATTCAAAGGAGAATAATATAAAATTAAGTTTAATTGATTTTAAATCTTCACTCAATTTGGGTTTTATTGGAAATGTAATTAGGCTAATTACTCTTTAATTACTTAATTAATTCCAAACTTCTAGGTAATTAGTGGGATGACCTCACCTCCCATGATTTTCTTGGAATTTATTATTAGATTAATTAGTAATTGCTTGTTTCATCTCTAATCACTTCTTAATCAATAAAATGATTAATTAACCTATTAAATGATAAATTCATTAATTAAGCTTGTTAATCATCTTGAAATAGTGATGAACTTAGGAATGAGATTAGGATTTCTTTTCCAAATCTTTTCCCCTAAGTTTATTTCATTTGGATAAAGACTTAATTAATTTGCAAATTGATTAATGATTTAATCACTTCATTAAATGGCTTAATTAACTAAACTCAAAACCAAATTATTCCAGAACATAATCACTTAATCTTGGGTAGATTCTTAGGTGTTCAATAACCTAAGAGGCTTCAAAGGAAATCATAATCAAACTACATATGTAGGATGGTTATGAAAGTACTTAATCAAACCTTTTAATTAATCAATAATTGTGAATTGCATTAGGCCTTTATTTCTTAGGTGCATTGCTAATTTAAATTCCATGTGGTTGCATATCATATGTTGGCTCATAATTATTTGTTTAATTATATTAAAGTGGTATGGTAAGGGGTAATTAATGGACTAATTCACCTTAACCTAAATAAAACATAAAATCAACCTAATTGTTTTAAGATTAAACTAAATCACTTTACAAATAGGGGAAATGAGTTTGGACTAGCAAACTCATTTCACATTTCCTAAGTCAAATCAAATTCAAACTAAAAAATCTCCTTAAAGAATTTTGATTCACTTTAAATGATCTTATTTCATAGGATTGTCTTTAGGAATTAATTAGGGTTAATGAAGTCATAGGCTTACATCACTTTATTTCTTTCTAAGCATGCTAAATATTATTTTTCATATGAAATCATGCATTCATATCTTTTGAAAAATCAATTAAATAAAATGTTTCCTTTATGTCAAATTGCATGTTTTGGCTAAAGTTAAGAATATGAGTGGCTATTATCACTATTAAACCAAAAAAACTATTTTCAAAACTTATAAATCAAAGATTATGAATGAAGTGGTGCTACTTATAAGTAATTTTAAGCTTGCATGTGATTATAGCATAAGATGTGTTTTGTGTTGTTCCTTCTCTTCTCTTAACATGAACTTATATAGGATTTACAAAGTGTATAGTTCATTTGAAAAGAACATAACACTTGCTTAAATTTATTCCTATGCATTTCTTTATTATGATTTAAGAAGGATCCTCACATTTACACATGTAAATCATACAACCAAACCAAACATAAATCTTTTGCATGATTCTTCATCCATTTATTTCTTTTTTGTACATTTACATGTATTTAAGAAAAGTGGTATATTAGTCTAGACATCCCGGGGCTGCGAGGCTTTAAGTAGCCCTAAGTAGGTCTTGTACCTTATGCCCCTGATGTAGAAAATAATAGCGTCGTACTCACTTATGTCTTATATACATGTGAATGTGCATTATGTTAATGGATAAAGAATCCCTCTTTTCTACATGACAAAATCATGCATTCATGAAATATCAAAATTTTCAAATCACATCTCTTAGCATTCATCATCACAGTGTGTTAAAACTTTGCATTGCATGTATAGGTATGCTTAGGATTATTCATATGCATGGTATACATGGTGGAAAGAAATAAATAGTTATGTGTTATGTGATAGTAATTCACATTAACTAATCCTAGATGCCTTTCTTATTGAATAGGTTTATTTAGAGCAACTCTAAACTTAGGGTTAACTAAACACATAATAAAATATTCACTAAAGAAAAATCATTAATGAATCTACCTTAGAAATTAGTTAAGGTAGGGATGAAAGATAAGTTCTCTTCTCTTTTCTTCTCTTTATAATATTTAGTAACTAAATATAGGTTCATCCAAACCAAATCAAATCATCAAATAAAATTGAAAATCAACTAAATAATTTAAAATGAAACCACCCTCTAAGTTGAATCCTTCACACTTAGAAAATTCCAACCTTAAAGCCTAGCTAAGACATGCCACATAAGCCTTAAATGACACAAACATTAGGCTATGTCACCATTTCTAGCTCTATGTTAGGTGCATGGTTTGATGCCCGATTTTTGTTTTGTGATGTAATATTTTAGACGGATGTTAGGGTGCATATGCATATCGGATGATAGGATCTTAGTCTAATAATATCTTCGTGGGATTATGCTTGTTGAGTCAGAATAAAAAATATAAATTTTTATGCAGCTTTTATACCCCTAAGCATGATCCAAATTAGAATGTGGACTTGGTTACCCATGTGTGGGGTGCTAAGTCCAAATTATTCATATAACTGCTTGGGTTGTGTGGTATGTTTAGCTAACCTTTGTTTTACAGGTTTAGTTAGATTTATCTTTCCCATTTTGATGTAAATTTTGCAATTGAAATTTGGAATGAATGTTATGGGGGAATTAAGGTGAACATTAGTCATAAGATCATATCTTATGTACCATGTGAAGCCTTGGAGCAAACCACATCTCAAGTCAAATCAAAAGGAAGAAAGGAGTGAAGAAAGAAAGAAATGAAGAAATGAAGAATGAAGACCCACATAACATGAATTCCTTTTAATTATAATATTCATTTACAATGGGTTATATAAGTAGAGCTCTACCCATTTTTTCTTTGGTTTGTGGTGCAACCCACCAACGACCTCTTATTCATTTGTGATAATTTTATAAATTGATTGATGTTTTGTTTATGATTGCCTAACTAGAATGACATCATTTTTTTAGTTTTTTCATTGTTTGATGAATAACCTGGATGTGATTAGGCTCTTAGGAAAAAATAAATTTTCTATCGAATTAATTAACTCAAAATTAAATTTAACAACTCAAAATCTCACAAAAAGCCTAGGACATAAATCAAGAAAATAAAAGATTTAGTAACCCCTTAGCTGGATGTTGTATGTCTCACATCATGCATAAAAACATATTGCTTCACTCTTGCTAATGGAGGGCTTCTACCTTTGCCAGAGAAAATGGCTTGACCTTTGAGAGCCATGGTGGAAACACACCTTCTTTTTTATTTTGGCCCATAATCAATATTCTCATGCATTAGGCGTATGAAATCCCATAGCCCGTGTCAAAATAAAATGTCAAAAAATTAAAACTTAACAAAATTTACATTAGATTAAGTCATTTATTCATGTCCTTCATGATCTAGTCTCTTATGGTGTGTCTAAGAACTTAGTCTCTAAATAAATAGTAGCCTAGCTATCTTGTAAAGCATAAGACTTGCCTACATGTATTTAAAATCAGGAGGAGTTAGTTGGTGGCCACCCCAAGTGGTTGTAAGTCCAACATGGTGGTTTACTCTCTTATGGAGATAAACCATATACCCATTTTTGCCTTAGATTTAGTCATGCTTTTGGCTCGCCAAAGCTCCTTAGATTTAGGATCTAGGTTGTTTTTGGCTACAAGCATAAATCCTCACCTCTTAGGCATTTATCGCGTGTGGAATTGTAAGCCCTAGATTTCTAATAAAAATTCAACTCAAACATATAATCCTCTTCAAATTTCAAAAATATAAAGCCCAACCATAGGATTATTTTGGATACTCACTATGTTTCCTAGTATCATGAACATCCCCTACTCATCTCCCTTTGGTTTCAATAATAACTCCCTCCTTTCGATCAATCCCACTTAATTTTCCAAAAATAACCAATTTGTTAATAGTCCTATCTTTAAAATCTTTAGTGACACTGATCATGTACCTAAATCGAGAGTATTCTTAAGGAATCTCATTCCTTAAGATGTAATTAACTATGGGGACTTTCCTCCATAAGGAACTTAACGAACCCAGTTTAAAATAAACCCTACTTTACTTTCATGCAAAGTAGAAGAAAGATCTCTAGTACATTCAAAGACCCATTATCCTTAGGAGTCTTTATTAGGTGATTAGGTCCATTATTGGATGATGACTTCTGTCTCTTGAGATAGTACATCATTCCTCAATGTCACACCTGATCACTCTAATAAGTACATCTGTGGATCTACGTGGTGTCCCAACATATACAACATTTTATTTTTCAAATTCCCAATTTTGAGAAATAAACACTACATCTACTTAGTCAGAGGAGGTAGTCGACCCAACATGAAGGATCCTTGCTAGTCATGGGTTGCGTCAAGAAAACCTTGTAGACTGTGGTCTGGTTTATCTAAGGAGACAAGCTTAAGTCCACCTTAACTAATATTTTTTCCCTATCAAGTATACCATATTTCACAACTCAAAGGCGAGCCACCGGAAGCATACTTATAGTCATGATCGTAATATAATGGTGTCATTTGGAGAAACCTCTTAGGGACTCTAATCGTGACTACATCATGTGGAGCTAAGGGCCAAGCCACGCCCTACTAGCATGAGATTAATTGAGAGTGAATATAATTATGTACTTAATTTGACATTAGCTCCTTTGTGAGCTAATTTTCTTAATGATCACCTCAAATAGTTACCAAGGTGGATTAATTGAATTTTGCTCTAAGTCTTTTAACTTGATGATTTTTCATTTAGTCATTTATAACTTAATGATTTGTCTGATTTTACATTTAGGTTGACCTTGATTTAAGTTAATTTGATCTGAGATTGTAATCACATTTTAATGGAAGTATCCCCTCCACTTGAATCTCCATTCAACACAGTTCTTATTCAATCATTTAGATTAATATTCATTTATTTGCATTTAGTTTGTAGCTCATTGAGTTCTTTAAGTTTCAATGAAACTTAGCTCGTGATCGCTGAGAAGCTCGTAGGTAACTATTAAGATCACCGAAGGCTATACTTGAATTTTGTTCTTATTAGGAGATAAACCCTCAAGTTCATTAAAAGTTATTTATGATCATCAACAAGTCATCAGTCCCCTATAAAATCATTCTTATTTAAAGACTTTTAGAATTTTATATGTAGGTTTATTCTTTAATTTATCATTCTCAAATAAGTTCAATTTAAGCTCATTAATATTTTTATTCTTGTTTAAGTCCGACCCAAAATTTCTCGATCGTCCCCACATAAATCTGGGGCTATTTGACCTTCATTGAAGCATAATGAGGTTGTGTCTTGACACTACAACCATGGTCTTCTACCCATGTATTGAGCATAGCATCTTCAAACACATGTAATTTCAATTAGATTTTATTTTGAACTTAGAGGTCATTTTGCATTAAATTAATTAAGTTCTCAGCCAACCCAAATTTTGGAAGCCTCCTGGTGTCTTCCCCACATAGAGGGCTACATCGGGAGTGCTAGAGCCTTCCTACCATGCTTAAAAAATCATGCATAGTCAATATCTTTACACGACTTGGGAGTCTTCTTAACCCGCCACATTTAAAAAAAGCGTGCATAGACCTTCAAGTTCCTACAATTTTAATTCAAATTTTAATTTTATGCTCAGTTCATTTTGAGTGAATTTAATTCCTCAATCCATATTTTGGCATCCTCAATCTTTCCCACATTAGGAGTGCTATATTTTCTACCATGCTTAAAAGTGTGCATAGTCGATCATGACCTTGTTCAAGAGTCTTCTAAATCCACCACACTTAAAAAAAAGTGCATAGGACTTCAATTCCTACATAAGAGGCATCCTAATTTCCTCATTATGTTAAGGCAGTATGCACAAGTACTTAGGTCCTTTGCAACATAGAAGGTTACCCAAGAATTCACTATCTTATTTGAGCCTTTCCAATTGGGTTAAACCATCTCTAACCTTTGGGATAAGAACATAGACAAGAGCTTGAGTATTAATATTTCAAGAAAAAGTTGACACCGATCTTCATAAACAATAGATGAGGGACTTCCTCCGATATAATCTTGTTGAAGATGGTGGATCTCCACTTTCTCAGATTGTTGAGCCTAGTCTAAAGATTCTTCATTAAATTCATGCAAGATTGAAATACATAAAGATGCCTAAAAATTGAGAGAGGAATTTTCAAGCTATCTACCATGGATGGAGAGTGGAGACCAAAGTAAAGCAGACAACCATCTCCTATGTGGGTTCCAAGCCATAAGCGGGTTGTTTGGATCCACCCTGATGTGTCCACCTCTTCAATCTTCTCATCACTATAACAAAAATATAGCCACACTCTGGCAGCTCCTCCATTCGGGTAGCAACCTACATTCACCATGTCCACGAAGATATCCAAAAATTTATGGTATTGCTTCTTTCTGGAGCAACATCCTTGATGTCCAAGTCACCGTGTAAGCCTCCATCTTCTTACTTAATAAAGATTGGAAGCTCTTCTATTCTAAATATCATTACTCCATTAGATGCAATTTTTCATATTTTCGTATATTATGCATTGAATTTAGAACAAAATATTTGGGTCATTCAGATTTTAGCATATAGTTTAAAAATCTTCATTTACGCTACTATCAGACTATGCTATGAGTAAAGCACATGCATGTGAGACTTCTGGTGGTCTTCGTCACCAAGGAAGCTCCTCCTGAGCTAGTATATGATAGGAAACCATCAATGCAGATTCTCTCCTTCATCTCTTCCTCCATTGCAATTTTATGGATGAGAGATGGGAGCATGGTCGGAGTGGCTCGTGACAACGAGTAGACAGTGTCGCTTGTTGTCGGTGAGGAGAGAGACATCAGTGTAGTGCTCGGCTGGGAGCAAGGAAGATCGAATGATCTTTCTTTCTATAGCAAAGATGGAAGGAACAAATGGGTTTCATTCGACCAAAGGTAGGGATGGGAAGGAGGTTAGGAGCTTTAGCAAAAGCAGATGAGTTCGACTAGGTGGAATTTAGCCTCAGCCTTAAACGTAGATCGAGTCACACGATAGTATGGAATATGAGAGCTGAGATCGGACAGAAGGTAATGCTAGAATGAGAGAGAAAGAGAGGAAGTATTTGGTTTAGTGAACCTCAAGAAGGGACCATAGGAGAATATCGGGCTTAGGCTTCATGTGGAGTTCTAACGGAAAGATAGAGCTATTCAGCCTGCCGTGGAGAGAGATCACCATGTTCGACTGAAAGACCTTCTTATCACGCTCGTAGAATAGGAATTATGACCATTTCACATGGGGAAAGTATGGGATGAATGATGTGTAGCCTATTACTATTGGATGGGAGGTCGAGGTATGGGGATGGGTGACTGCAAGTTTCAATGTGTTGATTAGATGAAGGAGATAATTATGTAGATTTATCTCAATGTGTAAATTTTGACAAAATTTTAAGCATAATAACTTTAGTTAAATTGGATGCATATTATAGGTAATTTTGATGCTCTAGATGCAATGGCATCATTTTGATTGGAGGTCATTTGGAATTAATAATGAATTGGGTCACTACCAAAATTATGAATTATCACTTCGGATCACTCGACGTTCACGTAGACTCATCCGAATTGATCACATATAGTCTCATCTGATAGATTTAAATATTTCAAAGCTAACAATAAAATCAATTTCATAAATGAAGGTCGTTTGGGCATCATCGTGGCTTCTTAATCTCAGTATGTGTGTAAGCTCATCAATGGATTTTCTTCTTGATCTACGAATTGTAAAGTATATATATATTCTGATCAATTTTGACATTCTGAATGCAATAGCGAAGTCTGTTCATCAACCAAAGGTCATTTCAATTGATTTTAGGGATGCATAATGCCTTTCAATTTTAATTTGCACTCGTATCCGACGCTCATCAATTTATCTGAGATCAACTCAACTTATGTGGCATACATGGGTCAACAAATAAAACCTTAGTGAAGTTACTCAAAAATATTCTAACAAAGAATAAAAGAGAGTGACACAATAAAATAATGGAAGCACTTTAAGTATATAGAACAACTTACAAAATGCCAACCAAGGCCACTCCTTATGCTCGAACATTTAGAGTTGAAGCTATTTTACCATTATAAGTTGAGCTACCATCACTTCGAGTAGTTGTCCAATTCAATCATACTCAAGACTAGAATGCTCACCTGTAAATGGAATAGTTGAATGTGCTTGATGAAGTTAGACTCCAAGCTCAACAAAGTTTAGAAATTTACCAAGCGAGGATGTCCAAAGCATTCTATAGTAGATCCCCTGACATTCTAAAAGTGAATTGGTCGTGAGAAGACCAATCATCCCTCATCACAAGATCAGTGGTAAATTCACAACTAACTGGGAAGGTCCCTACATCATAGAGAATGTGTACGAAATAGGAGCCTACCAGCTTATTAACATGAATGATCAACGACCGATGCCAGCAATCAATGGTCGAAATCTCAAGAAATATCACAGCTGATTATGGATAAGCATACAAATACTTAAATGAATCTTGTACTAGTAAGGCTTTCATGTCAAATACACATGTAATGTCACTTGAAGATTCTCTTGTAAAACGAGAATGCATTTTCAAGTTACTGTGAAAGCCCCCCTATTAGATAGGGGGCATTTTTATAGATTTAGCTAAGTTGACATTTTTCTTCAAGCCGAGATCCTTAAATAAATATGTATAATAATTACAATAAGCTACATTTGATTTTTATTAAAGAAGGTCATACTCCGTAATATATTTTTGAACTAGTCTGCAATCCCCTTGTTAAATAGAGGGCATGTTTTAATTTTTATAATCAAATTTGTTCAATCCTCTCCTGTGAAACAGGTCTTCTTGTATATGTATTTGGGTTGATATCGAGATTTATGCCAAAATCCTTGAACATATCTATAATTGCTACTATTAAAGTTATAGTTTTTACCAAACAATATATTTTACACACAAAAGGTCATAAATATCAAAAGTTTATCTCCCGAGATTCATCAAATTTCAAAGATCAAGTCAAAAGAACTCTCAATTTCAGAAACTTCAATCAACTAAGCTGGAAAAACATCAACCTCTACATACTCAAGTCTAAGATACGGATGGGTTTTAACAGTTGGACTCAACAAGCCCATAAATGGTCGAGTCACTGACACTCTCCTCACTCAACAAACCGTAAAAAAATGTTGCAGTGAAAGAGCCCTCGTTCCTTAGTCTGATGACCAAACCATCAATCCATCACCGCTTATGTCGAAGATTTGAGTAAGTTATAAAGGTCACTCCAAGCCCAAATGGTCGAAGTCAGGGCTCTCATCACTCAACAAGTTATAAGAAAAGGCCACAAAGAGAGCCCACCATCGGTTCAATGATGAGCAATTCAATCCCAATCAGCTAATGACTACAAGTAACCAGAATCTAGGAGATCTTTCCACTCGATCGATGGATCAAGACAATCTGAGAAAACTCTCAACCCAGAGCTGCCTTGAATCAATCTATATATTACCTGCAAGGTGATATTTCAATATTTTAAGTGAGTGATCAAAAGCATAGATCAAAGTTAATTTGCTCATCAAGTCCGCCAAAGCGAAAGCACAAGAGGTGATTCCATAGTTCACAGACAATGACCAAACTAAAAGAATTCCATGATTATTCAATCTTGAAGCACACCATTGACTAATAACTCAACATGACCTAATATAAAGGGTGGGTCATTCATGCATACTTCAACAAGTCTGTCAAAGTAGCAAGCACATGATTGAGGGCATACATACACTTCCTGACAAGTTAATATGGACAAATCAGATCAATCCTTCATCAAGTCCGACAAGCTTGTGGTGAAATTTCTATATTTGAAATTTAAAGAATAGAAATATATACTTCCATCTCATGCAGAAAAATGAGGATGGAAATATACATCTTCTTCTTTTATGCAATTTTGACACCACATAGATCCTAGATGCTCTTATTGAGGGTGATATGACATTGAGGAGAGGGGTACTATCTCAAAGATAAAAGTCACCACCCTACAATGGACCTAATCACCTCAACAAGGACTCAAGGACAATGCATGTGTACTAGATTCTTCCTCTACTTTACGAAAAGTAAAAGTAGTGTTTATTTTAAATCTTAGTTAAGTTCCTACAAGGGCACCCCCATAGTTAATTACATCTTAAAGAATGAGATCCCTTAGGATTACTCTCGAAGGTAAATGATCATTATCTCCAAAGATTTCAATAGGTAGACTATCAATCGATTAGTTTATTTTGGAAGATCAAATGGGATTGTCAAAGAGAGGGAGTTATTATCAAAGCTAAAGGAAGATAAGCAGAAGATGCCCACGATGCTAGGAAACCTAGTGTGCATCTCAAACTATCCTATGATTGGGCTTTACATTTATGAAATTGAATTATTTTGTTTGAGTTAAGTTTTTTTATTAGAAATTTAGGGCTTATCATTTCATAACACAATGCTATAAAAATGCCTAAGAGGTGAGGATTTATGCTTATGGCCCATAGAAGGGAGAAGTAACCTCAGAACCTAAATCTAGGGAGCTTTGGAGAGGGTCAAAAGGATGATCTAAATCTAAGGATATAATGAGTATTTAGTTTGCCTCCACAAGAGAGGACAAATCACCAGACTGCTTGGACTTACAATCTCTTGGGGGTGGCCGCCAACTAACTCCTACGATTTTAAATTCATATAGGCAAGTCATATGCTTTATGCAAGATAGCTAGACTGTTATTTATTTAGAAAGAGACTAAGTCCTTAAACTCACTCCCTAAAGAGACTAGATCATGTAATGGTATGCTTCAAATGACCTAAATCTAATGCAAATCATATTACATTTTATTCAATCATTTGACTCAGCTTATAGGATTCATATGTCTAATGAATGGGAAGTAATATTATTGGCCAAAATCAGTGAGAAGGGAGGACAAGTGTTTCCACCATGGCTCTCGAAGGTCAATCCAAGCTTCTTTAGCAAAAGTGGAATCCCTCTAATTAAGAGTGAAAATAATATGCATTTGTGCATGATGTTATAAAAGAAGTACTGATCCAGCTATGGGTTGCTAATTCTTTTATCTTGATTTTAACCTAAGCTTTTTGTGAGGTTATGAGTTCTTTATTTGAATTTTGAATTATTAAATTTGGTAGAAGATTTATCTTTCCCTAAGAGCCTAATCCACATCCAGGCCATACATCAAGCAAGGAAGAAACTAGGAAAAAGATGTCATCTTAATGCACAAGCTAAACAAATCATCATTCAATTTAAAAAGCTAACACAAAAGAATAAGAGGCCATTTGTGGTTGGGCACCACCGCACAAACCCAAAAATAAATTGGGTAGCCAAGCTCTACCCTTATACAACCCGGATTACAAATGAATTAAATACAATTAAGCAAGGAACTCATTATTATGGGGGTCTTTAAGCTTCATTTCATCATTCTTTTTTTCTTCTTTCATCTTTGGTTCCTTCTTTTGGATGGTTGGAAGGTGGTTGCTCCAAAGGCTTCACATGGTACATAAGAAGTAATCTTATGACCAATGCTCATCCTACTCCTCATAACAATCAATCCAAAATCCTAATTGCAAAAATTACATGAAAAGGAAAAGTAAGTCTAGCTAACACCTACAAAACATTGATTAGCTAAACAAATCACACAAGTCCCAAGCATGAATATTGGACTTATCACCCCACACATGAGTGACTAAGTCCACCAGGCCTATTAGATTATGCTTAGGGGTATAAGCACTTGCACAACAAAAATATTTATATTTTTATTTATTACAGCGCCCCTTAAGCATAATCCCCTATAGAAAATAATGATTAGACTAAATCATCCTATCATTGATCCTACGCACACGCACCCTAACATCCAGTCTAAAACATATATCACAAAAAAGTAAACATCAAACTATGCACTGCCCTAACTTGAAGTTAGAAGTGGTGAGTTAGCCTAATGTGCATGCTTTAGAGGTTTGTGTGGTATGCTTAGCTATGACTTTAAGTTAGAATTTTTTAAGTGTGAAGAATGTTCAACTTAGAGGAGGGTTTACTTAAGTGATTTAATTATTTTGAATTGATTTTATTTTATGTTTTGATTGGGTTCAAGTGAATCCTACAATTAATTACTAAGTTATAAAGAGAGGGAAAGAGAAGAGAACTTCTCTTTCCTTCTCTAACCTAAGTAATTTTTAAAGTGGATTCATGTTTCAGTTTTATTTAGTGAATGTTTTATTATGTATTTTAATTAATCCTAAGTTTAGATGAACTCTAAACAAACCTATTCAAAAAGAAATGCATTTTAAGATTAAGTAAAATGAACTAAATTCACAAACATACATCACTTCATTTCTTTCCCAACATGTATAACATGTATATGAATGAGTCCTAAACATATCTACACAAAATGAGAATGTTTAGCACACTTTATGGTGCATGCTAAGTAATTCATTTAAGAAAATTTGAATGTTTATGATGCATGATTTTCATTAAGTAGCAAAGAGGTTTCTTATCCAATTTTCACATGCACATATGAATGTATGAGAGGCATGCGATGCCATTGTTAACCAGGGGTAAGGTAAGACCTACTTAGGGCTACTTAAAGCCTCACAACCCCGGGTTGTCCATATTAATATACCACTTTCCTTAAATACAAACATGTGTACAAAAGAAATGAATGGAAAAGAAAGATGCAAAAATGTTTATTTATTTTTTGTTTATGCAATTTATATACAAGTGTAGGTATCCTTCTTAAGTAATATCATAGAATGAATAGAGATGGAATTAGGCAAGTGTTAGGTTCTTTTCAAATGAACTATACACTTTGCCAAATCTATTCAAAACTATACCAAAGAGAGGAGAAGGAAAACTACACTAAGCACATCCTTATATTTTAATCATGCAAGTAAGATATAAGTAATACACTTTCATTTTTGATAATTGATTCATATATTTTTGAAAATAGTTTGGACTTAATAGTGATAATAACCACTCATATTCTTACTTTAGCCAAAACATGCAATTTGACATAAAGGAAAAAAATTTTATTTTAAATTTGATTTTTGAAAAGCATGAATGTATGAAATCATATGCAGACATATTTAGCATGTTAGGAAAGAACTAAAGTAATGAAAGCATGTAAACACATTCACCTTAATTAATTCCTAAAGGTAATCTTATGAAATAAGAAAGCTTAAAGTAAATCAAAGTTTGTTTAATGTGATTTTTGTTTGATTTAATTTGAAAAATGTGAGGTGAGTTTGCTATTCCTAACCCATTCCCACATGTGTTTGATATTTTTGTTGAATTTTTAGATGATTAGATTCATTTTATATCTTGATTAGGTTAAGGTATGAAGCATGTTAATTACCCTTACCATCACCTAAAGTTAATCAAATAATTATGAGCCAATGAGATGACATAAAACCACACAAGGAATTTAAATTTGCAATGCACCTAGGAAGGAAAGGGCCTAATACAATTTGGCTCATGATTAATGATTAATTAAGCTTTAACTTAAGTAATTTCAAAACACCCCTCACACATATGAGTTGAATTTTGATTTTCTTAATTATACTTAGGCTCTTGAACACCCAAGCATCTACCAAATAAGATTAATTGAGTTCTGGAAAGTTTTAGAATTTTATAAATTAATTAAGAGGATAATTAGTGAATTAACCTTTAAAAGTAAGATTAAGGAAAAAGAGGGTTTAAAGAATATCTAAGGATAATATCCCAAAATTATTCCCTAAACCTCACATTCACTTAATCAAAGCTTAGCTCAATCGAGGGTTAAATCACTAATTATACCCTTAAGTCTAATTACATGGGGAGTGATTAAGGAATAAATTAGCAATTCCCCTAATTGAGTCACCAATAAATCCCAAGAAAATTAATGAAGATAGAAGTCATCCCTCTAATTACACCCAAGAAGTTTGAAATTAATCTGTAGATTAATTAGAGAGTAATTAGCAAATTAATATTCCCAATAAAACCCAAATTTAAAGAAAAGAAATATTCAAAATCCATCAAAATTAATTTTAGAATATTCTATGTTCAATTATCTTTCTAATGCAATTTATTTCATATTTTTTGATTTTTCTATGTTGAGATATGAATTTTAGAAGCTTAGGTGATTAATTAGAATTAAATAAATCCTTAATCATTATTAATCCTAATGCTACATATGACCGACGCATACACTTTGCGCTGATTGGAAACTTAAAATATCATGTCATAGCACCGCGTGGTGGTGGCGCTATGCGCTTTCTCCTCAGTTGTCCGATCAAGGGTCAGATGGCCAAGATTAAAGCCGTGGATCAAAGGATTAAAAAAAGAATATATAGAGCATTTTAATCTCGACGTCCATCCAAAATGTGTGGATGGCGAGATCTATCTCTCTCTCGTGAATAATGGAGGTCATCCATTAGGGGATGATCCAAGCTCAATTGAGCTTGGATTGATCCCAAATTTACCCACACCATCAATATGCATAGAAGATTACATCCAATAGCTAGATTTTCATGGGGTGAAGATTTTCTTTACAAAGGACCAACACACAATGAAATTCAGCTTAGTTTAATGGCTAACCTCACCGACGCTCGATTCCCTTGGAGATGCTTCGTCTGGTTGAGACGATGCTTTGTGAGAGTTTGAGTCTTGGAAATTGATTGGATTCTTCTAGAGCCCAACTCCTCTTTAGATTAAGCCCACCTTTGGTCTAGGGCACTCTTCCTCTGCCTTTGAAGTTTGGGAAAGAGTATGGGTGCACTCGACTTGGTCCTCTGATGAAGCTTGAAGAAGGAATTGAGTGAATGTTGAGTGTGGAGAAAGTTGGAAATTCAATTGAGCTCCCCTATTTTTAAGTGATGAAAACCAAGAAATGGGAATTTTAATCTCCCTCTAGGAAGCTTGGGAAGACTCTCTAAAGCTTACTCTGACTTCCTATGCTTCAATCGATAGAGAGGTAGTGAAAATTCAAATGAATTAGGAGGACTATATCTCCCCCTTTGGCAATCGGACGGTCGAGCATAGGCTTGCCATTTTGATCCAATTGTCTTGATTCAAAGGATTTGTTAGGCTGCTAGGACTATCCTTGAGTTCATTTTAGGTTAGGGAGTGGAATGGTGAACTCCCCATGTGCTTCAATTGAGTGGGAAGAGGTTTGCTATGTGGCCATTTCCATGCACATGGTCGGTTTGGCCATTGGGTTGGGTTTGGCTGACCCAAACCCATTGGGTTGGGTGCACCACCCTCCCTAGGGTTCACTTGATCCACTAGGAGAGTATCAAGTAGGTATGAAGAGGATTTGACCAAATTCTAAGTGAAATTGGCCAAAATTTACTCTATGGCCTAGGGGTAAAATGGTCATTTGGCTAATTTTTGAATTTGGGTATGTTGGGTATGTGTATGTTGAGAAAATAGGTTTGGCCAAGTTTCATTGGATTTGGAGTTCATTTGGTATGGTTTGGCTCATGTTGAGCCATTTAAGTCAAAATGGGTCAACTTGGGTCAAGTTGACCAATTGGTCAAATTGGGTCAAACCAAGGGTCTGGTCAAGTTCATATGACCATTTGAAATATTTTGGTGGCTTTGTTTTGATTCAATTTGGTTTATGTTTGAATTTGGTTCATATGACTTCATTTAGGTCAAATGGGTCAAGTTGACCAATTTGACCCATTTGACCAATTTGAGCTAGGTCATGGGAATTTTTAGGTTTGGTTAGTCATATGAAGTGGATTGGTATCTTTGTTTTCAATCAGTTTTGGTTAAGTTTGAATTTGGCTCAATATGACCCTTTAGGTCAAGTTGGGTTCAAGGTCAATTGGGCTAGGTTAGGTCAAGTTGGCCAATTAAGGCTTTGGTCAAGTTCAATAAGTGATTTAGAATGAACTCGATCCATTGGTTTCTATCAATTTGGCTTAGATCAAGTTTTGACATATTTTGACTTTTTAGGTCAAGTTGGGTCAACTTGGGTCAAGTGGCCAATTGGGCTAGGTTAGGCTCAAATGTTGACTTGGTCAAGTTTAAACATTGGTCATGAAGGAGCTTGGGTCACTGGTTTCAATCAATTTGGCCTATGATGAATTTTGGCTATGTTGGGTTTCATTTTGGCTAAGTGTTGACTTGGTCAACCCTTAGGTTTGACTTGGTTTGACCCAATTTGAGTGATTGATCATCTCATGATGATTATTGATCATGATGAGAGGCTTAGGTGAGTTTGATTCAATCCAATTTGGTTAGGATTAAAATTTGGCTCATAAGGGTACTTTAGGTCACTTTGGGTCAAGTGAGCCTAAGTGGGTCAAATGGCTTGGTCAAAGCTTGATTTGAGTTTGATTGAACTTGTATATGGACTTATGATTGAAATATAAATCCATTTGCAAGTGGTTTAAGGTCAAATGGGTTTTGATTCATTTGACAATTTCAAGTTCAAAGGGTGAACATGAAATGAATTTTGGCTTGACTTTTGAATTGAGTTTTGGTTAATTGATTGAAGTTTGTATTTATATTTAGATTCATGATTGAAGGATTGATTGAATCATGAAGAAAATCAAGAGTTTGGCTTGATTTGAAGTTGATTTGCTAAGTTCAAGAATTTGACTTGGCTTAGGTTGGATTTTGAATGAGGTTGAGTTTGATTTTGGAATTAGTTATTGTTTGAATTTATATTTCATTTATATATGTGAATATAAAGAATATAAATGGGTCATGAGAAAATTTCAGAATTTGAAGTGATTTGAAGTTGATTTGAGTTAAGTTCTTAAGAGAATTAAAGGACTTAGGAAATATTTAAAATTTTGGATTAATTTGATTGATTTGAATTTATATTTCATTTATACATGAGAATATAAATGAGTTAGAAAATTTTATGAATTTGAATTGATTTGAAGATGATTTACTAATTCCTTAAGAGAATTAAGGACTTTAAGAAGATTTTGAATTAGAATTTGAATTTTGGATTTGATTTGATTGATTTGAATTTATATTTCATTTATATATGTGAATATAAATGAAAATATAAGTGAGTTATGAGAAAATTTCATGAATTTGAATTGATTTGAAGATGATTTAGGCTATGTCCTTAAGAGGGAATTAAGGACTTAGGAAATATTTTGAACTTAAAATTTTAATCATGGGTTTCAATCATGGGTCTCAATCATGAATTTCATCGTATGGTATTGATGTGATTTTGGAGAAAATCAAATAAGATTGATTGAGTTTGAGAAAATCAATGATTGATTTGGAATTTAACTTGAAGGAAGGAAGATGAGGAGTGGTTCAAGCTAAGGGTAGGCAAATTTTCTAACACCCCAAGGCATGGCCTATTCCTATGGCTAACCCTTCTAAGTCTCTGTGGCTAGTTGAGTGTCCACCTAATCACTAGATGTGTCTTAAGACTAAGGATCTCTTAATGTCTAAGAGGAATCCTATGTCTAAGATGGAGGGGTTGAGAGCTCATCCTAAAAATGAGGTCAACAAAGGGTGGTCAATAGGTGTGGTGTGACTGACAAGGAACACCATACGTATTGGTGTTGACCGAAATGATCAACAACATCGAAGGATCACAAGCACTAACAGAAACAATCTACCCCTAGCCCAAGGTGTAAAAGGAATCCATGCAAGTGTGCCATGTCCAAGACATAAGAGAGAGGGAGGAATCCACTAAGGGATAGAGTAGGTGAACCTTCCACTAGGGAAGCAGGTTCAAGTCATCCACAAGGGGATGAGAGATTTGATTTGAGTCTCACTGGGGAGAAAGAGATTTCTCTGAGTTCCGATGGGGAAGAGGGTTGAATTTATTTTAAATTATTATTTGTTTAATTTGTGTTCGTTTTGACTCCACTGGGGATAGAAAAGTGAACTCTCCACTAGGGAGGCAAGTTCAAGTCATCCACGAGGGAGGGGTTGTAAAATTCGCTGAGGGTTTAGAATTCTAAATCCACTGGGAGACTAGAAAGATTTATATCTCACTTAGGAGAAGCAAAAGATTTGATTTAAATTGATTAATTATTTTTTTCTTTGTTTCATTAGATTTATTTGTTTCAGATTTTTTAGATTTTGGATTTTGAGATGGGCACTGTTGGTTTGTGATTGATCGCACTGAGTAGGAGCCACGGAGGCCTAGTCCTAACTTAGATTTACCAATCCAATGGGATAGTCTCTAAACACAAAGTAGGACTAGCCAACCAAAGGGATGTCTTTCGGTATACAATAGTTGTACTAGGAAGAAAGCATAGTAGACTTACATCCTCCAAAGTAGGGACCAGTTGTTGGGGTAATATATTGGCAAGGAAATAGATTGAACCTAACCTAGGGTTGACTATTGAGTGAATGCCACTAGGGGACTTAGATCAACTCAAAGATAGTTAAGATTAATTTTATTTTTAGATTTATTTTGATGGATTTTGTTAATTTGTGATGGATCATATTGAGAAGGAGCTCACTTAGACCTATCTCAAACATTTATCAACCAAAGGGAGTAGCTTCGGTCGATGGGAGAACTATCGACCAAAAGTGCCTTTTGATTTAATGATCAATTGAAGGGAATAAAGCTGGGACTCACATCTTCCACTATAAAATATGATAAGTTACTGGGCAACAAATCAAATCGAGTGTGTCGCTTTATATAATCATGAAAAGAATGCATCATAGTCTTACATCTTCCAAAGTGAAATGACTGTGGGAAACTTGCTTTTAATCAAAATAGATTGAACGACCTAAGACTAGAGAGTGCCAACCTAGGGACTTATCTCAACTGTAGTCGCACCATATAGGAGTTCATTGCTCAAAGATAGGATGCCTGCTTGGGAAAGGGGCCCTTTGGGCTTGAATTTTTAATCCATAAGTGAATTAATTAATTTAATTTGTTTATTTGTTTATCATGGACCCTGTTAGTTTACGAAGGATCAAACTGAGAAGGAGCTTATATCAGCCTAAACTTATCTCAGATTTACTGAACCAAGAGAGAATATGCGCATCCACTAAATAAAATCTCCAACCATAGGGGTGGCTACTAGGAAAGGGGAACTATCCAATACAAGAGTAACCCAGGTAGTGTCTAAATGGGGTCACAAAAGACGTGATCCAAATAGAGTGCCCATAGGGGATGGGGCCGCTAAGGGCTTATTCCAAAACCCTGAAGAGAATGATATGGCTAGTCATATATCTAATAAGTATTCAGTGTGCAACTCAAGGAGAAAGCACGGGGACTCACATCTACCAAGAGTGGTGTATCCATCGGGTGAATCACTGTCAGCATAGCAAACATCAACCAACCTAAGGTGCTCATCGATTTGCAACAATCAGCCTAGGAAGAAAGCTCGGGGACTCACATCCTCCTATAGCAGAATTGATTGTTGGGATAGTCTGTCTTCAACTCGACAGGTGCTATCTAACCTAGGACGACTACTGAGTGAATGCCACTGGGGAACTTATATCAACTCAAATGTAGTCAAGAGAAAAGGAGCCTCTGGGGGACTTATCCTAAACCTCAAATATACTCAACCTATTTAGTGCATGATGGCTAGTTCAAGAAGAATGCACGGGGACTCACATCATCTTAAGTAAAGCCAACATGAGGTAGCTTACTGGCTGGGTAGTGAAGCCTACCATACTAACAAGGTACTCATTGGTTTGCAATGATCAAGTTAGGAAAAAAGCGCGGTGACTCACATCTTCCAACAAGTGACCACTGCGGTGACATACTAGCAAGGTAGCATGTAGACCCGACCTAGAGCAGCTAATGAATGAGTGTTACAGGGGGCTTTCTCCAACATCAAATAGCTCGAGATAAAAGATTTGTGTTTATTTTGTGTATGTGTTAACAGGAATAAGACACCTCTCGGGTTCTCTTACACCTATCCTAAACACGCTAGGGAGTTTGTTGAAGTGGTGCCACGGATGGTAGCCGGGAATTCTGACTGAGAAAGTATGCTGCTCGGGTCCTCTTACACCTAACTTAGTTGTGCTAATCAAAATATGATACCTCTTGGGTTCTCTTACATCTATTCTAATAGCATCGGGATATTATGTTTGTGTTGTGAAAGAGGGCTAGGATGCCACCGGGGACTCTTACACCCCAAACATGTCACCAAAGATTTGACAAGCTGGACAATGCTTTGATAGAGAAAATTTTGATAAAATAGAATCAAATTTTTGTTGATTGATAGAATTATTTTCAAACATGATTTATTTCATGGGTAATATTTCAATAGATAGAGCTCATTAATTGGAAGCATCGGGTGTTCCCCTTTTACAATCAATGAACTGATAAGATCCTCCTTAGTAGGCCTTCTATGACATTGGGTCTTCCCAAGTGGGTTTAAACTTGCCTCATCTTTCGATGGCAATAATTGGTCTAGAAACCGACCTATGCAGCTTATTATGAGCTTGAATCATTTTAGCTTTGTACAACACAAGGTTCTCGCACGCGAGGGCTTCTCTCCTCTAAACCTTGAGCTCTTTAACTTTGCAAAAGTATCATGGACCAAGATGCCAAACGCCCATAGCATTGTCATGAGATACTAAGTGGGTTTGTTCGAGATCAAGTTCACCTTATGAGAAAGCATATAATGTCATAGCTTTGGGAAGAGATCAAAGCTAGGCAATGTTTCTCAATAGGTAGTTCACTCAGAGGAATTACGACGAGGTAGTAGAGCATTTCCTTCCCTTTTCCATTGGCTTGGGACAATAGGGAATCGAGAGAGTTGTCTAATGCAGCAGTGTAGAGGATAAGTGGCCTTCCTGGGATAGGGACTGCTAGAACTAGCAGCTTCACCAAATACTACTTGATGTTTTTAAAGGCATGCTAGCACTTGTCATCCCATTTGAACTTAGCATCCTTTTTGACAAGTGTTGAGAATGGTTTGCATCTCCTGATAGATTGGAGATAAAGCGTCTTACATATGCCAGCCATCCTTGGAAAGATCTAAGTTGAGTTAAACTCTTAGGAGGTGACATTTCTAAGATAGCTTTGATCTTTACAAGATCTATTTCTATTCCTGTGGACACAAACCCAAGGAACTTCCCCAAAGTGACTTTGAATGCACTGGGATTCATTTTGAGGTTATATTGTCTTAACCATTGAAAACTACTCTCAAATCAAAGAGGTCTTCTTTTCTCTCTATTCATACTAGATATCATCAACATAGCACTCAACCTGATGATGGATGAGTTCATTGAAGATCTGAGTCATGGCCCATTGGTATGTAGCACTAGCATTTTTAAGGCCGAAAGGCATAACCGTATAACAAAAGATTTTGATCGGGATTCAAAAAGCTGTGTTTCTTTCATTTTCAGGAGACATCTTGATTTGGTTATAGCCAAATAACCCATCCATGAAAGAGAAAAATGCATGAGATGAGGCAATGTCCACCATTAGTTTTGGTATAGGAAGAGGAAACTCATCCTTAGGACATGCTTTATTTAACTGCCTGAAATCATCGCATATGCGAATTTGGCCATTCTTTTTCTTAACGTATGGCTACAACTAGGTAGGATATTTTTCTTCTGATAAAACCAAGCATCGATCAATTTTTTGACTAAATGACTTGTTGATTTCTAATGTACGCATGCCTAGGAGCTTTAATAGGGTAGTTAGATCATTTTAGCTTGTGGACCGCTACGTGAGATAATCGGGCATCTCTTCATAACTCCATGCAATCTTTAAACTCACCAATAGACCTAATAAAGTCATTGGTTTTTTCTTCATTCAGCAATGAACTGATGTACATCGGGTGTGGATTTTCTTCTATCTTGAGGTTGATTTCTTTAAGCTTGTCAATTATTGAATGGATCTCCTCTTCAAATTCTGGTGGTGCATCTTTGATTTGGAGATCATCTAGATTATTTGAGGTTTCTAAACACACATTCTCAAATGAGTTGGTGTTGTGTGAAAAGAATCTATCAGACTCTAAATAATTGGTAACAACTAGGCAATAGTCATCATCATCGACTAGACCCACTGTATCAAATCCTAATCATGCTCTTGATTATGCTTCTCTACCTATATTGTTCCATAGATTTTCAAAATTGACCATGCTTCAATGAGGAACTAAACCTTTCGTATAAGATTATGAACACAGTAAAAGTCAAATGATAATTCCATTAATTCTTTAAATGAATCCTCCTCAAGTTCTACATCAACTTTAGGATTTGAGGATGATGATCCCAAAAAGAATCTCTTCGACTTCATATCACTGGAAGACTTATGAGCTTCCTTAACTAGTAAACCTTCAACTTTTTGAGATGAAAGTGAGGTTAGAGCTAAGGTTCCCAGCTGCTGCCTAATAGTCTCACATAAACCTGATTTGAATACTTTGCTTGTATGCGGGGTCTTCATCTCTGTCGGAAAGTCACCTCCAATGGATCCCACTAAGAAGGGTTGGATGGTATACTAATCACATTAGACTCATCCTCTGAACTGGATTCAAGTCTATGTGAATAGTAGGGGTACTCCTATGAATTGGAACATGACCTCTGTTGGCTGATGGCCAACCAAGGGGTCTTCCACCTCTGGAACTACCTCTGTTTCTATCTCTGCCTCTGCCTGGTGGAGGTTGAGTCATCTTACCCACATGTCCATATGATGGAATGAACTGTGGGTGGAATGTGATATCGATCTATTTCTTCAATTCCCTTTCTTGTTCACTTGGATTTCATTTTCTTTTCTTTTCTTTTTTTTTTTTTTTTTTTTTTTTTTTCTTTGAATTTTTTGTCCAAGTTCATGAGAAAGGTGTTTTGAGGAAGATAGTAGGTCACATCCTCATAAATCTCAACCTCTCTAGCGAAAATGGCTTTTCATCTCCATTGAACATGTCAATCCCATCCTTTTGAACTTGATGCTGATGGAGGAGGATAATATCTTGATGTATCCAAGGCCTATAAAGCAATGAATAAAGTATTTGAATCAATGATGTAAAACTTAGCTTGGTCTTCCAATCATCTATCTCCAAGAGGCTATGGAACCTAAAGCCATCATGTTTGTTGAATCCTCTCAACATCATCGATCTCCTCGGTGTGGAGATGTCGATCCTCAAATAGGAAAGGGTCTTTAGACTCATAATGTTCACATGCACATGAGAACTAGCAAGTCAGATCACCCATGTCAAATGTGATGTAGAGGAGACGGTTATGCTCCAAGTCCCCTAGAAAAAGGTCTTCATCTATGAAAGTAATCCCCTGGGCTTCTTTTGTGTAATGTGCCTCCTCACCTAGCGTCAGCTAAGCTATCGGATCAGGAGAGCCTTGATTAATGATTCCCTCATCTCTTTGGATAAGACAAGGGCATCATATATGCTTAGCTTAGATGATAACTTTCTTAGATGAGAAAGGACATTATAGTCCACCTTGGACTGAACCTCCATAAGCATATCCATGGGTGGAGCATCCTAAGGAGGGGCTTCTCGATCCTCTGTACCAATGACATGTTTCCCTCTCTGTTGAGGTGATGCCCTATGAGGTAGAACCTTGCCACTACGGAGGTTGACTTCGGTGATCTCTTGTGGTAGGTAATGGAAGTTCTGCACATGTCGCTCACCTACAACTTCTCTATGGGACCCTCAAAATTGAATGATTCTAAGTCTATCTCAAGCGAACTTGAGCATTCAGTAGGAAATTCTCTGAGTCAAGAGGAAGATCAATTATTATAGTTATTTTGACTTGAAGAGTTATCATTAAGAATAGAAGTAGACAACCCATCATAAGTGACACAGATGTAATTCAAGCTAGCTTTATTCTTCAATTTCTTGGATTTGATAAGTGGTACAAAGTAGAAATCAAATAAAGTAAGTGGGGTAAGGATTTGATGCCCTTATCCGTCTGATACAAGAGTTCTACTAGTAGAAGAAGAAGTACTAACTGAAGTGGTGGAATTCATCGATGTGGCAGCTGCAATGATAGACTAGAGGCTAGACTCGATCGTTGGTTGCATTACTAGCTATCCGGTGACACATGATCTTTGTCTTTGCTTTAGTTGAACTCCACCTTTCCGAGTTGGCCGGAAACTTGCAAACCTGTTGGTGGTTTGAGCTGACTCAAGCACCTGCAAGAAAAGTTTCTTGATCTTTTGAGTGGTATTTTTAGAGGTTTTGGATAAAGAAATATCCCAAACTTCTTTGGTTTTGGAAGGATCATAAGTATCCCCAAGGATTACCCTAATGGTGGATGGTTGTTCCAGGTATTCCTTGGGATAACTACCATCGTCTTGAAGCTATATTCAAGCCTTAAATGTGAAGCAATCCTCCAAAACATGACCTAGCATATGGTGGTAGGGGTAAAGTTAGGATCATGGCTTTTGCCCACTTCCTCAGGTCTCTCCGGATAGCTGAAAATCAGCTTCTTTAAGAGATTCTTAAAGATCTTCCTAATTACCTCCCTCTTAAATGAATAAGGTTTGTTAAACTTATCTAAAAGTAGGTGGACCATAGCAACTGGGTATGTGTGCCACTTGTTGATATATGTGAGGAGGCGGTGTGTAGCTGGAGGCTATTGTGGTAGGTGGTGCCTATTAGGTGGAAGGTGAGCGAGGTCTGGTCTCAGGGCGATCTCTGGTTGTTTCCCCTTATTTACCTTATCATATTAACTTCTTCTCATAGACCTTGGCTTTGCTTTGAGCGTCTTGAAAAGGCTATTTGGCCTCTCCTTGTAGACTAGCCTTATTGATTAGCTTCTCAAATATTTTGATAGTGAAGCCCTTAAGCATGAAGGTGATGGCCATGGATATTCTTTAGAATAATCTCAATGGCATCTTTCAGATTTGTGGCTCACATTTCATACTCAGGTTATGCCATTTGAGAATATAGTCAACAAGGGAGTGCTACAACAAGATCAGCAATAGTAACCCTTTGCTGAGCTCCAGCAAACCTCTTGATAAATAGTTGCTCCAACTCAGCAAATATCTTTACTGAACCATTGGGAAGTTCAACATACCAATCGAAAGCTATCCCTCTAACTCATGAAGAAAAAGAAATAAAGCATACCCATTGCAACAACTAGCCCTAAAGTGTGCAATATGCCTTAGGTTTCCATTACCATTAAAGCTTTTGAAGGAAGGTGGCACGAAACCCTTGGGATATTGGATTGCATTAAATTCCTCTGGGTAGGGTCTACCTTTGGGATGATCCTCCCAGGCTTTGCTTCCTTCACTTTTTGCACCATGGATTTGATGTCTTTTCTCTTGTATGGAGATACTTTCCACTACCTTCTATACATGCTAGTGCTTTGCTCAAGGGAGGTCTGGTCTTGGTCCATGTGCACTACTCACTGACTAATCGGTTGGGATGAAGGGCTTATTTGCTAACAGTCTCAATTCTACATAATCCATCTATTTGTTCATCTTTTCTTAAGTTGTGTTGTGGGTTGGTCTTTGGTCTTCTTCAACCTCATCACCTTCCATGCTCTGCTAGGGATCCCATCTGTGCAGGTGAGTCTCCCAATAAATCATCTTCATTGGGATTAATTCTGATCTTCTCCTCATCAAACCAATCATTCCCCAGAATTTCCTTCCTTTCTACAAGATAATGTGCTGCTATCTCCTTAAGAGAATAATCAATCTGAACGGGCACAAATGATTTTGGTTGACCGGTGTGATCACTTGTCATGTACTAGAGGCACCAAACCTCTGGAGAATCAATCCTATGAGGACTATAAAGCTAGAAGAGACACACTCCTGACTGCCATTGACTATGAAAGGTGTGACACTCCTAGGAGGCTCTACTAGCATGGGTGCAACAGGGCTATCATCTGCTCCCTCTACAACTGCTGCAATCATCTTTATGTCCTGTTGAACTGGTGGTGTTGGTGAGGGGACGACCACTATGCTTCGGGGTTGCCATTCCTTTTGCACCACCACTAGGGTAGAAGGTCGAGCAGAAAAGTCCGGCCTCACCATAGTAGGCGGTGTAGATGGAATAGGATCCCTCGACCGTAGCCGGATCACCAATGGGGTACACTTCTCCCCGGATGTGGCCTTCAAGGCCTTCGGTGGAACTAGAGATGTCATAACATAAGCGGTGGCGGTGGATGGTGTAGAAGCGGTGTGGTGGAGACACTGCCGACTCTCTGAATGGAGACCCTCTTCATGATGGGTCATCCCGGTAAGTAGGATGTTATCTATATGATGCGGTGGCGTCGAAATCAATGAGGAGGCCGCCGAAACCTCGCCTCTCTCTAGTGATCTATACTAAATGCAGCCTCTATGGCCCTCTCCTATCATAAGTGTTTCCCCACGCTGCGGGGAATGACAGATCTCAAATTGAATTGAGCTTGACTAGAGCGTTAAGTAAGCCACGCCAACTGGCGTAGAAGCGATGGGAGGTGACATCGACCTCCTGCAGGGGCTGACAAGCTGGTGGAGGTGAAAAGTTCTCCTAGCATCCTCTCGAGAGAGAGGATGAAAGCAGGTTCTTGTAACGTGAAGTCAAAGAAACTCCTCAATGGCGAATGCCTCCATCTCTCTAGCAATCCTAATATGGTACAACTTAATCATGCAATTCTTGTTCCTCCTTTGTGTCCTGGTAGGGTGAGTGGAGTAAGAACTAGACCCAACCTCAAAGGCTGGGAAGGCAATCTCTGAGATCAAAGGAGACTTACCCTTAGAGGGTACCAATGAGTGGGTGCTAACCCTCACTGAGGACACGAGCACCTGGCAGTCTTTGATGCTAGTATTATCACTGGTTCTAATGTAGACACTGTCACTGCCTTCTTCTTCAATGAAGGGACATCAAGATCTAAAGGAAAATCAATCTGAATGACCAGCTTCTGCCCGGCCACTGCGGTCCTACTAATAATTGTGAGGGGAGTGCCCTTACAGGTAATCCTCACCCCCTCGAAACCTCTACCGAAATGGATGAGATGGGTGTGATCAGCTCGGGGGAGATTTCTTGATCCAAGGCCAAGCCCATGCCATAAGGGAAAGTAAACATAAACTTTGGTGCTGTCATTGTATCAACTAAAAACTGAATTATACTAAAACTAAAAATTATCGTTGAATGAGAGTTTGCAATGTTGAAGATAAACTTGAATCAGATTTTGTTGATTTTGAATTAAGTTTTAAATTTAAAATTTGAACCCACGCCCAACATCTTGGAAGTGTTAAGTGGGGTTCAAATGGATTTAGAAAAGCCTTAGAGATTTGATTGAGAAGAGAAACTTTGAATGTAGAATCCACTTTCAACAAATTTGGGTATGTTGAAAAATGGGTTCTAATATTTTTTAAAGAGATGCTTCCATTAGGTTCATATTTGAATTTTATAATTTTTTTATTTGAGATTTTGGATTTCACTCACTTAGCAAATTTGGGTATGCTAAGTGGGTGTTTGAAAATAATTTCTTTTTCTTTTATTTTTGTTTGCTTATTTTGTGAATCAAGTTTGATTTTGAAAATGAAATCTTCACTTAGAAAATTTAGGTATGCTAAATGAAGAATCCAAATGTTTTATTTTTGATGATTTTTTGAAAATAGGATCCTTAGCAAATTTAGCCATGCTAAGGAAATCCTAAAGTGCTTTATTTTGATTTTTGTTTTTGAAATGAGGACTCTTAGAAAATTTAGGTATGCTAAGACAATCCAAGTGTGGTTCTTTGTTTGGATTTTATTTTTGAAAAGGAAGATCCTTAGCAATTTAGGTATGCTAAACAAATCCAAATGTATGTTGAAATTTTTCTTGGTTTTGAAAATGGAGACTTCACTTAGCAAATTTGAGTATGCTAAATGAAGTTTTCAAATGTGATTCAAATTTTGGAAATGGAGATTTCACTTAGCAAATTTAAGTATGCTAAGTGAAATTCCAAACATAAGGAGGATTTACAAAATATTTTCCTATTTCGGTTGGATTACATCAAGGATCAGCTTTAAGCCCTTATCTTTTTTTACTTTAGTTATGGATGTCTTCTAGGCATTTACTGGGAAGATGTACTTTGGTGTATGCTTTTTCGAGGACATTCTTCTTATTGATAAGACTAGAGAGAGTCCAATGGAAACTTGAATTATGGAGGTCAACTTTAGAGTCTAAAGGTTTTTGTTTAAGTAGAGTTAAAACTAAATATATGGAGTGTAATTTTAGTTTTAGAAGTTCTAGTGGTAGTGTTGTGATATTAGGTGAAAAAGTCATTAATAAGAGTGAGCGATTCAGATATTTAGGCTTTGTTGTTCAAAATTATGGCGAAATATATGGAGATGTTGTTAGTAGAATTCAAGTTGGATGGTTGAAGTGGAGGAATGCATCTGGCCTATTGTGTGATAGAACAGTTGCACTTAAACTTAAGGGATAATTTCATAAGATGGTGGTAAGACCTACAATGACTTATGGTGCAGAATGTTGGCCAAAAATAGAAGCATAAGGTTAAGTTAAGTTACGAGAGATGAGGATGCTTAGGTGGATGAGTTGCTTTACTCTTAGAGATTAAATGCAAAATGAGTATGTTGAAAAGTTGGAGTAGCTCTGGCGGATAAGATTAAAGAGGTGCCTTAGATGGTTTGGCCACATAAAGCGTCGGTAGATGTGAGGTTAAGAGTAGATGCATTAGAGTAGCCATATGTTAAGAAAGGTACAAGACCTAAAAAGACTTGGTTAAGATGTATAAAAATGACCTTAGTATACTTGAATTAAATGAGGATTTGACACATAATAGGACACAATGGAGATGAAGGATTCATGTAGCCGACCCCACTTAGTGGGATTAAGGCTTGTTGTTGTTGTTGTTGTAAGTGAAATTCCAAATGTGTTTGAAATTTTAGTTTTGATTTTAAATTTGGAGACTTCATTTAGCAAATTTGAGTATGCTAAAATGAAGTTTCCACATGTGTTTCAAATTTTGTAAATGAAGATTTCACTTAGAAAATTTGAGTATGCTAAATGAAATTCCAAATGTGCTGCAAATTTTTGTTTTGAAAAATGGAAGCTTTACTTTAGCAAATATGGTATGCTAAAAGTAAAGCTCCAATGTGTTTGGATTTTTTTTTTTAAAATGGGGACTTCATTTTAATAAATGTGGTATGCTAAATGAAGTTCCAATATGTTTGAAATTATTTATGTTTTGTTGAATTTGGAGACTTCACTTAGCAAATTTGAGCATGCTAAATGTAGTTCCAAAGTGTTTTGAAATTTTTCATCTTTTGTTGAATTTGGAGACTTCACTTAGCAAATTTGAGTATGCTAAATGAAGTTCCAAATGTGTTTTAAATTTTTGGAAATGTGATTGTTCATTTTGTTTTGAAAATGAAAACTCCATTCAATAAATTTGGGTATATTGAATGAAGGATGTCATAAGTGCTTTTGAAAAGATATTTTTAGATTTTGATTTTGATTTGTTTTTTGGAAATGTGATTGTTCATTTTGTTTTGAAAATGAAAACTTTCATTCAATAAATTTGGGTATATTGAATGAAGGATTTCATAAGTGCTTTTTGAAAAGATTTTTTTTGGATTTTATTTTTTGGAAATGTGATTGTTCATTTTGTTTTGAAAATGTAAATCCACATTCAATAAATTGAATAGAGATGTTCATTTGTACAATATGTAATTATTTTATTTTGAAGATGATTGTTCATTTTGTTTTAAAAATGAAAATCCCCATTCAAAAAATTGAATAGAGATGTTCATTTGTGCTTTTTAAAAATATGATGGTTTATTTTGTTTGAAAAATGAAAATCTTCATTCAAAATGAATTAAGTGAAAATGTTCATTTATACTTTTGGAAAGATATGATGGTTTTATTTATTTATTTTTTGAAGATTCCTACATGTAACAATTATGAAAATTGTTAGATGTGGTGTAAATATTTTATTAAGTGCATTTTGAAAAGGTGCTTTTGGAAAGCAATATTTTTATGAAAGTTTCATTTTGTCTTCATTTTTTAGAATGAACCTTTACCATAAAACTGATAAGCGGGAAGCCTTTACTTTTCTTTTTATTAGATATTTTTTATTTTTACCCATTGTAGAACCCAATTGGGGTTTTAAGACCAACACGGGGTGAGGTCCTAAAACCTAAAGATGTTGGCTAGCTCAACTTAAGGATGAAATAAGCTAAGTGCCAACAAAAAGAAAGATAGTCTAGGGTTCATACAATAGTACAAACCTACTATCGATACTTAGAGACAACAATCATTTACCAAAGATGGAGAGAGGAACCATTCCCAGCAGAATAGCCAGAAAAATCTATGGTGAAATTTTTATATTTGAATTTTCTAAAGAATAGAAATATATACTTCCATCTTCACTCTATGTGGGATAAAATGAGGATGGAAATATACATCTTCTTCTTTTTATACAATTTTAACACCACATAGATTCACAAATGCTCTGATTGAGGGTGATTGAGTACGACATTGAGGAGAGGTGTACTATCCCTAAAGATAGAAGTCACCACCCCACAACGGACCTAATCACCTCAACAAAGACTCCTCAGGATAATGAGTCTGCATGTGTACCAAAGATTCTTTCCCTACTTGACATGGAAAAGTAAAGTAGAGTTTATTTTAAATCGGGTTAGTTAAGTTCCTTAGGCCCCATAGTTAATTACAACCTAAAGAATGAGATCCCTTAGGAATACTATCGATTAAGGTAAATGATTGTTGTCTCCAAAGATTTCAATAGGTAGGACTATCAATGGATTAGTTTATTTTGGAAGATCAAATGAGATTGATCAAAGAGAGAGAGTTATTATTTTGAGATGGCTAGGATGCTAGGAAACTTAGCGAGCATCTCAAACTATCCTATGATTGGGCTTTACATTTGTGAAATTGAATTATTTTGTTTGAGTTGAGTTTTTTTATTAGAAATTTAGGGCTTATGATTTCATAACATAAGATTATGAAAATTCTAAGAGGTGAGGATTTATGCTTATGGCCCATATAAGGGAGAAGCAACCTCAGAACCTAAATCTAGGAAGATTTGGCGAGGGCCAAAAGCACGACCTAAATCTAAGGTGACAATGGGTATGTAGTTTGCCTCACAGAGAGGACAAATCACCCGACTGCTTGGACTTACAACCGGGTGGCCGTCAACTAACTCCTCCTATGATTTTAAATTCATGTAGGCAAGTTATATGATTTATGCAAGATAGCTAGATTATTATTTATTTAGAAAGAGACTAAGTACTTAAACTCACTCCCTAAAGAGACTAGATCATGTAAGGGTATGCTTCAAATGAACTATATCTAATGCAAATCATATTACATTTTATTTTCATTTTTGGACAATCATTTGACTCAGGCTTATTAGATTCATATGCCTAATGCATGGGAAGTAAGATTATTGGCCAAAATCAATGAGAAAGGAGGAGGTGTGTTTCCACCATGGCTCTCAAAGGTCAAGCCAAGTTTCTCTGACAAAGGTGAAAGTCCTCCAATCAAGAGTGAAAATAATATGCATTTATGCATGATGTTATAAAAGAAGTACTTATCCAACTAAGGGTTGCTAATTCTTTTATCTTGATTTTAGCCTAAGCTTTAGGTGAGGTTATGAGTTCTTTATTTTAATTTTGAATTCTTAAATTTGGTAGAAGATTTATCTTTCCCTAAGAGCCTAATCCACATCCAGGCCATACATCAAGCAAGGAAGAAACTAGAAAAAATATTCCATCTAAATGCACAAGCTAAATAAATCATCATTCAATTTATAAAGCTAACACAAAAGAATAAGAGGCCATTTGTGGTCAGAGGCCATTTGTGGTACACCACAAACCAAAAAAAAAATTTGGGTAGCCAAGCTCTACCCTTATACAATCCAAATTACCAATGAATTAAATATAATTAAGCAAGGAACTCATTGTTATGGGGGTTTCTTCATTCTTCTTTTCTTCTTTCTTCTTTCTTCTTTGGTTCCTTCTTTTGGATGGTTTGAAGGTGGTTGCTCCAAAGGCTTCACATGGTACATAAGATGTAATCTTATGACCAATGCTCATCCTAATGCCCAAAATAATCATTCCAAAATCCTAATTGCAAAAATTACATGAAAAGGAAAAGTAAGTCTAGCTAAACACCTACAAAATAAAGATTAGCTAAACAAACCACACAAATCCCAAGAATGTATATTCGACTTATTACCCTACACATGGGTTACTAAGTCCACTTAGTCTATTGGATTATGCTTAGGGGTATAAGCGCCTACACAGTAATAGCATTTATATTTTTATTTATTACAACGCCCCATTAGCACAATCCCCTGCAGAAAATAATGATTAGACTAAATCATCCTATCATTCATTCTACGCACATGCACCCTAACATCTAGTTTAAAACATATATTACAAAATAAAATCAAACATCCCCGTCCTTACCTAAAGCTAAAAGTGGTGACTTAGCCTAATGTGTGCGCTTTAGAGGTTTGTGTAGTATGCTTAGCTATGGCTTTAAGTTAGAATTTTCCAAGTGTGAAGAATGTTCAACTTAGAGGAGGGTTTCACTTAAGTGATTTAATTGTTTTGAATTGATTATTTTATTTTATGTTTTGATTGGGTTCAAGTGAATCTACAATTAATTACTAAGTTATAAGAGAGGAAAAAGAGAGAACTTCTCTTTCCTTCCCCTAAGTAATTTCTAAAGTGGATTCATGTTTTTTTGTTTAGTAAATATTTTATTATGTGTTTTAATTAATCCTAAGTTTAGATGAACTCTAAACTATTCAAAATAAAGCATTTTAAGATTAAGTAAAATGAACTAAATTCACAAAACATACATCACTTCATTTCTTTCCCAACATGTATAATGTGAGTAATACAAGATCTACTTAGGACTATGAAGCCTCATAACCCAGGGGTTGTGGACTAATATACCACTTTCCTTAAATACAAATGTGTACAAAAGAAATGAATGGAAAAGAAAGGATGTAAGGTTTGTTGTTAGTTTTTACATGCAATTTATATGTACAAGTGTAGGTATCCTTCTTAAGCAATAGCATGGGAATGAATAGGATATGGAATTAGGCAAGTGTTAGGTTCTTTTCAAATGAACTATACACTTTCCCAAATTCTATTCAAAACTATACTAAAAGAGAGGAGAAGGAAAACTACATTAAGCACATCCTTATATTTTAATATATGCAAGCTTATAAGTAAGATATAAGTAATACACTTTTAGTTTTGATAATTGATTCATATATTTTTGAAAATAGTTTGGACTTAATAGTGATAATAGCCAGTCATATTCTTACTTTAGCCAAAACATGTAATTTGACATAAAGGAAACATTTTTATTTTAAATTTGATTTTTGAAAAGCATGAATGTATGAAATCATATGCAGAGATATTTAGCATGTTAGGAAAGAACTAAAGTAATGAAAGCATGTAAACACATTCACCTTAATTAATTCCAAAAGGCAATCTTATGAAATAAGAAAGCTTAAAGTAAATCAAAGTTTGTTTAATGTGATTTTTGTTTGATTTTGAGTTTGATTTAATTTGGAAAATGTGAGGTGAGTTTGCTATTCTAACCCATTCCCACATGTGTTTGATATTTTTGTTCAATTTTTAGATGATTAGATTCATTTTATATCTTGATTAGGTTAAGGTATGAATTAAGCATGTTAATTACCCCTTACCTACATCACCTTAGCATAGTTAATCAAGTAATTATAAGCCAATGAGATGACATAAAATCACACAAGGAATTTAAATTTGCAATGCACCTAGGAAGGAAAGGGCCTAATACAATTTGGCTCATGATTAATGATTAATTAAGCTAAGGGGTTTAAATTAAGTAATTTCAAAACACCCCTCACACATATGAGTTGAATTTTGATTTTCTTAATTGTACTTAGGCTCTTGAACACCTAAGCATCTACCCAATAAGAATTAATTGAGTTATGGAAAGTTATAGAATTTTATGAAATTAATTAAGGGGATAATTAGAGAATTAACCTTTAATTAAAGTAAGATTAAGGAATAAAAGGGTGTTTAAAGAATATCTTAAGGAGAATATCCCAAAATTATTCCTTAAACCTCACATTCACTTAATCAAAGCTTAATTAGCTCAATCAGAGGGTTAAATCACTAATTATACCCTTAATTAAGTCAATTACATTAAGGGAGTGATTAAGGAATAAATTAGCATTTCTCCTAATTGAGTCACCAATAAATCCCAAGAAAATTAGGGGAGAAAAAAGTCATCCCTCTAATTACACCTAAGAAGTTTGAAATTAATCAGTGGATTAATTAGAGAGTAATTAAAAAATTAATATTCCTAATAAAACATAAATTCAGATAAAAGAACTATTTTAGAATATTCTCTGTTCAATTATCTTTCTAATGCAGTTTATTTCATATTTTTCTGATTTTTCTATGTTGAGATATGAATTTTAGAATCTTAGATGATAAATTAGGAATTAATTAAATTCTTAATTAGATTATTAATCCTATGGTTCCATGCATGTGGTTGACGCGACATGCACTTTACATGCGTCGCTGCCTGATTGGCAAATTAAAATGTCACATCATAGCATTGCATGGCAGTGGTGCTACGCAATTTCTCCTCAGCCGTTCGATCAAGGATCGGATGGCTGAGATTAAAGTCGTGGATCAGAGGATTAAAAAAAGAATATATCACGCATTTTAATCTCAATCGTCCATCCAAAATGTATGGATGGACGGCCAGAGATCTGTCCCTGTTCTCCCTAGTGAACAATGGAGGCCGTCCATGTTCTAGGGGATGATCCAAGCTCGATTAAACTCAAATTGATCCCAAAATTTACCCACACCATCAACATGCATAAAAGATTACATCTAACGATTAGATTTTCATGGGGTGAATATTTTCTTCACAAAGGATAAACACACAATAAAATTAAGCTTGGTTTAATGGCTAACCTCACCAGAGGTGGTCACCGACGCTCGATTCACTTGGAAAAGCTTCGTTTGGTTGAGACGAAGCTTTGCTGAGAGTTTGCATCTTGGAAATTGAATGGATTCTTCTATAGGCCAACTCCTCCTTAGCTTGAGCTCATCTTTGGTCTAGGGCACTCCTCCTTTGCCTTTGAAGCTTGGGAAAGAGTATTGGTGCACTCAACTTGGTCCTCTGATGAAGAAGGAATTGAGTGGATGTTGAGTGTGGAGAAAGTTGGAAATTCAATCGAGCTCCCCTGTTTTCAAGTGATGAAAACTGAGAAATGGGAATTTCAATCTCCCTCTAGGAAGCTTGGGAAGACTCTCTAAAGCTTGCTCTGAGTTCCTATGCTTCAATTGACAAAGAGGGAGTGAAAATTCAAATGAATTAGGGGGAGTATATCTCCCCTTGGCAATCAGATGACCGAGCATAGGCTTGCCATTTTGATCCAATTATCTTGATTCAAAGGGTTTGTTAGGTTGTTAGGACTGTCCTTGAGTTCATTTTAGGTTAAGGAGTGGAATGGTGAACTCCCCATGTGCTTCAATTGAGCGAGAAGGGGTTTTCCATGTGGTCATTCCCATGCACATGGTCAGTTTGGCCATTGGGTTGGGTTTGGCTGACCCAAACCCATTGGGTTGGGTGCACCACCCTCTATAGTGTTCATTTGATCCATTAGAAGAGTGTCAAGTAGGTATGAAGAGGATTTGACCAAATTCCAAGTGGAATTGCCCAAAATTTACTTTATGGCCTAGGGGTAAAATGGTCATTTGGTTTATTTTTAAATTTTTGTATGTTAGCTATGTTGAGAAAATAGGTTTGGTCAAGTTTCATTGGATTTGGAGTTCATTTGGTATAGTTTGGCTCATGTTGACCCATTTAAGTCAAAATGGGTCAACTTGGATCAAGTTGACCAATTGGTCAAATTGGGTCAAACCAAGGGTTAGGTCAAGTTCATATGACCATTTGAAATATTTTGGTGGCTTTGTTTTAATTCAATTTGGTTTAGGTTTGAATTTGGTTTAGATGACTTCATTTAGGTCAAATGGGTTAAGTTGACCAATTCGACCCATTTGACCTATTTGAGCTAGGTCATGGGTAGGTTTAGGTTTGGTTAGGTCATATGAAGTAGATTGGTATCTTTGTTTCCAACCAATTTTGATTAAGTTTGAATTTGGCTCAATATGACCCTTTAGGTCAAGTTAGGTTCATGGTCAATTGGGCTATGTTAGGTCTAGTTGGCCAATTGAGGATTTGGTCAAGTTCAACAAGTGATTTAGAATGAACTTGACCCATTGGTTTCAATCAATTTAGCTTAGATCAAGTTTTGACACATTTTGACTTTTAGGTCAAGTTTCAACTTGGGTCAAGTGGCCAATTGGGCTAAGTTAGGCTCAAATGTTGACTTGGTCAAGTTCAAACATTGGTCATGAATGAACTTAGATCATTGGTTTCAATCAATTTTGCCTATGGTGGATTTTGGTTATGTTGGGTTTCATTTTGGCTAAGTGTTGACTTGGTCAACCCTTAGGTTTGACTTGGTTTGACCCAATTTGAGTGATTGATCATCTCATGATGATTGTTGATCATGATGAGAGGCTTAGGGGAGTTTGATTCAATCCACTTTGGTTAGGATTAGAATTTGGCTCATAAGGGTACTTTAGGTCACTTTGGGTCAAGTGAGCCTAAGTGGGTCAAATGGCTTGGTCAAAGCTTGATTTGAGTTTGATTGAACTTTTATATGGACTTTTGATTGAAATATAAATTCATTTGCAAGTGGTTTGAAGTCAAATAGGTTTTGATTCATTTGACAATTTCAAGTTCAAAGGGTGAACATGAAATGGATTTTGGCTTGACTTTTGAATTGAGTTTTGGTTAAGTGATTGAAGTTTGTATTTATATTTGGATTCATGATTGAAGGATTGATTGAATCATGAAGGAAAATCAAGAGTTTGGCATGATTTGAAGTTGATTTTTCTAAGTTTAAGAATTTGACTTGAAAGGCTTAGGTTTGATTTTGAATGAGTCTGAGTTTGATTTTTGGAATTGGTTTTGGTTGTTTGAATTTCTATTTTATTTATATATGTGAATATAAATGAGAATATAAATGGGTCATGAGAAAATTTCAGGAATTTGAAGTGATTTGAAGTTAATTTGAGCTAAGTCCTTAAGAGGGAATTAAAGGACTTAGGAAATATTTGGAATTTTGGATTTAATTTGATTGATTTGAACTTATATTTCATTTATATATGAGAATATAAATGAGTTGTCATAAAATTTTTTGAATTTGAATTGATTTGAAGATGATTTAGGATAAGTCCTTAAGAGAGGATTAAGGATTTTAAGATGAATTTTGAATTAAGAATTTGAATTTTGGATTTGATTTGATTGATTTGAATTTATATTTCATCTATATATGTGAATATAAATGAGAATATAAGTGAGTTATGAGAAAATTTCATGAATTTGAGTTGATTTGTAGATGATTTAGGCTAAGTCCTTAAGAGGGAATTAAGGAATTAGGAAATATTTTGAACTTGGAATTTTAATCATGGGTCTCAATCATGAATTTTCAATTGTATGGTATTGATGGAGTTAGGAGAAAATCAAATTAGATTGATTTGGAGTTTGAGAAAATCAGATTAGGGAATTTGACTTGAAGAAAGGTGAGGAGTGGTTCATGTTAAGTGGGAAAATTTTCCTAACATGGCATGACCTATTCCTATGACTAACCCTTCTAAGTCTCTAGGGCTAGGTTGAGTGTCCACCAAATCACTAGGTGTGTCTTAAGACAAAGGATCTCTTGATGTCTAAGAGGAATCCTATGTTTAAGATGGAATGGTTGAGAGTTCATCCTAAAAATGAGGTCAACACTAGGATAGATAGAATTTCAAATCTCAAAGTAAACAAACCAATTCCTCCATCAAACTCGATCAAGCATGAAGATAGGTCAGAGGAAATTCAAATCTATAAGGACACAAAAGCAAAAGATCTTCAGTGAACCCTGTGGTGAAAATTTTTATAATGGGTTTATATTGCTTGCCTTCATCTATCCCCTATGGAGGCATGAATGAAAATGATCGGGTACGATATTAAGGAAAGTTATACTATCTTAAAAGATAGAAGTCACCACCCTACAATAGCCTAATCACCTTAATAAGGACTCTTAAGGACTATGGGTCTTTGAAATATACCAAAGATTCTTCCCCTACTTTACATGAAAAGTAAAGCAGATTTAAAGCGGGTTCATTTATTTGGCAAGCCCCATATTACATCCTAAGGAATAGGATTCCTTAGGAATACTCTTGATTAAGGTAAATGATCGTTATCTCTAAAGATTTTGAAAGGTAAGACTATCAATCGATTGGTTCAACTTTAGAAAGTCAAGTGAGATCGATCAAAAGGAGGGAGTTCTTATCAAAGCCAAATGAAGACAAGTAGGGGATGCTTAGGATACTAGAAAACCTAGTAAGTATCCCAAGCTACCTATGGTTGGGCTTGACATTTTTGAAATTAAATTAGTTTATTTGAGTTGAATTTTTTTTAGAAATATAGGGCTTACAATTCTATAATATAAGGTTATAAAAATGCCTAAGAGGTGAGGATTTATGCTCGTGGACCGCAAAGAGAAGTAGCAACCTCTGAACCTAAATTTAGGGAGCTTTGGCGAGGGCCAAAAGCATGACCTAAATCTAAGGCGAAAATGGGTATTTGGTTTACCTCCGAGAGGATAAACCAGACTTACAACCTTTGGGGTGGCCAACTAACATCTCCTATGATTTTAAAATATGTAGGCAAGTCATATGCTTTATGTGCAAGATAGTAAGGTTGTTATTTATTTAAAAAGAGACTAAGCCCTTAAATACATTCCCTAAGAGACTAGATCATGTAAGGCATGATTTAATGACTTAAATCTAATGCAAATTTTTCATATGTTTTATTTTTATTTTGGATAATCATTTGACTCAGGCTATAGGATTCATATGCCTAATGCATGAGAAATTAGATTATGGGCCAAAATTAGTAAGATGGGGAGGTGTGTTCCACCATGGCTCTCATAGGTCAAGCCAAGTTCTCTGGCAAAGGTGGAAGCCCTCTAATCAAGAGTGAGATAATATTCTTTTTATGCATGATGTTATAAAAGAAAGTACACATCCACCTAAGGGGTTGCTAATTCTTTTATCTTGATTTTATCTTAGGCTTTAAGTGAGGTTATGAGTTGTTTTATCTTTAGTTTTGAGTTATTTTGATTGGATAGAAAATTTCTTTTTCTAAGAGCCTAATCATCATCCAGGCCATACATCAAAGCAAGGAATAAACTAGGAAAAGGATGTCAACTTAATATGCAAGTTAAACAAACATCAATCAATTTATAAAACTAACGCAAAATAATAAAAGATCATTTGTGGTCGGGTTCCATCACACAAACCCAAAAATAAATTGTGTAGCCAAGCTCTACCCATATACAACCTGGACTACAAATGAATTAAATACAACAAGTAAGGAATTCATTGTTATGGGGGGTCTTCATTTCTTCTTTCTTCCTTTCGTCTTTCTTTTCTTCTTTCTTTTCTTCTTTCTTCTTCGATTCCTTCTTTTGGATGGTTGGAATGTGGTTTCTCCAAAGGCTTCACATGATACATAAGATGAGAACTTATGACCAATGTTCATCCTAATCCCCATAACAATCATTCCAAAATCCTAATTGTAAACTTTACATGAAAAGGAAAAAAGTAAATCTAACGAACACCTGTAAAATAGAGATTAGCTAAACAAACCATACAAATCTCAAGTATGTATATTAGACTTAGCACCCCACACATGGGTAACCAAGTCCACCTAGCTTATTAGATTATGCTTAGGGGTATAAGCACAACAAAAGTATTTTTATTACAACGCCTTAAGCATAATCCCTAGAAAATAATAAAATGATCATCTACATTCATTCTATACATACACCCTAACATCTTTACATCAAAATAAAATCAAACATCAAACCATGCACCCTAACCTAAAGCGTGGTGACTTAATTTAATGTGTTTCATTTAAGGTTTGTGTGGTATGTAACTATAGCTTTAAGGTTTAGATTTCCTAAGTATGAAAATGTTCAACTTAGAGGATGGTTTCAATTTAAGTTGTTTAGTTGTCTTGGGTTAACTTTATTTTGTATTTTTAATTTGGTTTAGGTGAATCTTATAATTAATTAAGAGAAAGAGAGAGAGAACTTCTCTTCTTAATTAAAGTGGATTCATGCTTGATTTTTTTAGTGAATGTCTTATTATGTATTTTAATTAATCATAAGTTTAGATTTTCCCTAAACAAACCAATTCAAAAAGAAAGGCATATTAAGATTAAGTGAATTAATATCACAAAAACACACATCATTTTATTTCTTTCCCAATATGTGTAGCATGCATATGAATGAACACTAAGCATATCTATACATGCAAATGTGAATGTTTAGCACACTTTATGATGAATGCTAAGAGATGTTACATAAGAAAAATTGAAATGCTTTATGATGCATGATTTTCATTAAGTAGAAAAGGGGGGATTTCTTTTATCCATTTTTCATATGCACATGTGTATATATGAAAGGCATAAATGAGTACGACGTCATTGTTAGCACTATGGGTGTAAGGTACAAGACCTACTTAGGGCTACTTAAATCCTCGCAATCCCGAGGTTATTCAGACTAATATACTACTTTACTTAAATACATATGCATGTACAAAAGAGATAAATGGAAAAAAAAAAGATGCAAAGTTTATGTTTATTTAATTTTTGGTTTGTTTATGCAATTTATGTGTGTGAATGTAAAGATCCTTCTTAAGTTATAACATGGAAGAGGATAAGAGTAGATTTTAAGCAAGTGTTATATTCTTTTAAAAGAACTATACACTTTGCAAATCTTATTCAAAACCATGTTAAGAGGAAAGAAAGAAGCAAACATAAGACAAATTTTTATATTCATATGCAAGCTTATAAATAAAATATAAGTAGCATACCTTTCAATTTTGATATTTGATTTATAAGTTTTGAAAATAATTTTGGATTTAATAGTGATAATAGTCATTCATATTCTTACTTTAGCCAAAACATGCAATTTGACATAAAGAAAAGATTTCATTTTCAATTTGAATTTTTTTAAAAAAAGTATGAATGCATGATTTTCATATGACATACACACTTAGCATGCTAGGAAAGAAATAAAGTGATGAAAGCAATGTAAATTCATTCACCCTAATTAATTCTAAAAGACAATCTTATAAAATAAGAAAGTTCAAAGTGAATCAAAGTTTGTTTAATGTGATTTTTATTTTGAATTTGCTTTATGTTTGATTTAGGAAATGTGAAAGAATATTTTCTGGTCCTAACCCATTTCCCCCATATGTGAGTTAATTTTGTTTGTTCTTAGGATCATTAGGTGATTTTATATTTTGTTTAGGTTAAGGTGTGTTAATTATTACCCCTTTCCTACATACCAACCAAATAATTATGAGCCAATGATATGATATAAAGTCACACAAGGAATTTAAATCTGCAATGCACCTAGGAAGAAAAGATTCTAATGCATTTAGCCCATAATTAATGATTAATTAAGCTAAAGGGTTTAAGTTAAGTACTTTCATAACCCTCCCCACACATGTGGATTAGGTTTTGATTTCCTTAAGCCACTTAGGTTATTGAACACCTAAGCATCTACCCAAGATGAATTAGTTAAGTTCTGAAAGGTTTTAGAATTTTATCAAATTAATTAGCTAGGTAATTAATGGATTAATCCTTAATTAAATTTAGATTAAGAAAGAAGAGGGGGTTTAAGAAATAGCTTAAGGAAAATATTCCAAATTTATTCTTTAAACCTCCTGTTCATTTAAGCAAACCTTAATTAACTTAATCAAGAGATTAAACCATTGATTATATACTTAATTAGACTTAATTACATTAAGAGTGTAATTAGGAATGAATCCAGAAATTACCCTAATTAAAACATTAATAAATCCCAAGAAAATTAAGGGAGGCAGAAGTCATCCCACTAAATACATATGAAAAGTTTGAGATTAATTAATGGAATAATCAGAGGGTAATTAGTCTAATTATATTCCCAATAAAATCCAAATTAGAAAATAACACTGTTCAAAATCCATCAAAATTTGTTTTATAATATTATACATTCAATTATCTTTTATATGCAATTTATTTCATTTTTTTATTTTTCTACACTTAGATATAAATATTTGAAATTTTCATGATTTTTCCTTAATTGAATAGCTTAATTAAATGGTTATCGTGGATGGAGGCACTTTCATGGCTGGCGATGGGAGGCCACTTAGTTGTCATCATCGTCAGCAATGGCGCTATGCGCTTTCTCCCCATCCGTCTAATCAAGAACCAGATGGCTGTGATAAAGCTCGTGGTTCTTAAGGGTTAAAATGACGAATCTACGTGTCTTGATCATGGTCATCCATCCAAAATGTCCGGAAAGATGACCATGTTCCATACCTGATCTTCCCTACAAGAAATGGCCACCGTCCATCTTCTAAGGGAAGATTCAAGCTCGATTAAGCTCGGATTGAATCCAAATTCAACCCACACCATCACCAAGCAAGGGAGATTACATCTAACAATTAACTTTGCTTGGGATGAAACTTTCTTTCACAAAGCCCAAGAAAAAATGAAAATATGCTCGGTTTAATGGCATACCTCACCGGAGGCTATCACCAGCACTGATTCCCTTGAAGTAGCTTCTTATAGTGGAGATGAAGCCTTGTTGAAGTATTGAGGTGTTCAAATTGGATGGATCTTCCTATGGCCCAAGTCACCCTTCAATTAAGCTTCTTTGGAGCTTGCGAAAAGGTTTGGGTGAACTCGATTGAGTTCCCTGATGAAGCTTGCAAGAGGAATTGGCTTGGTATTGAGTGCAGGGTGAGATTGAATTTTGCTTGAGCTCCCTTATTTTTTATTTGAGAAAATTCAAAAATGAAGAAGTTGAATTGGCTTGAGAGAGAGCTTGGGGAGGCTTGGAAATGGCTTCTCTGGCTTCCCTAAGCTCAATCAAATTAGAGACTATTGAATTCAAATGGAATTAGGGGGTGTATATCTCCCCCTAGAGCAATCGGATGATCGAGCTTAGAGATGTTATTTTTGATCAATTGACCTTATGCAATGGGTTGTTAGGCCATTTAGGGTTTATACATGGGTTGGTTTGGCCAAATAAGGGTAGTGGAGAAGTTGCGCATGTGAAAAATGAGAGTAAGGATGATTTCCATATGCTCAATTTCAAGCAAGTGGTCAATTTTGACCTTGGGTTGGGTTGGGCTAACCCAAACCCAATGGGTTAGATGTACCACACTCACTGGTGTCCACTTGGTCCATTAAGAGGGTGTCGAGTGTTCATGGAGAGGATTTGACCAAATTCTAAGTAAATTTGACCAATATTTACCCTTTGACCTAGAGGTAAAATGGTCATTTAGCTTGGATTTTAATTTGAATATGTTTGGTATGATTGAAAAATGGGTTGGGTCAAGTTTCAATAAACTTGGAGTTGATTTGATATGATTTGGCTCATGTTGACCCATTTAGGTCAAAATGGGTCAAATTGACCAACTGGTCAAATTAGGTCAAACCAAGGGTTGGGTCAAGTTCATATGACCATTTGAAATATTTTGGCATCATTGGTTTGGTTCAATTTGATTTATATTTGAATTTGGTTCATTTGATTTCATTTTTAGGTCAAATGGGTCAAGTTGACCAATTTGACCCATTTGACCTATTTTAGGTCATAGGTTGGTTTATATTTCGTTGATCATTTGAAATGGATTGGTATCTTTGTTTCCAATCAATTTTGGTTTAGTTTGGATTTGGCTCAATTTGACCCTTTAGGTCAAGTTGGGTTCAAGGTCAATAGGGCTAAGTTGAGTCTAGTTGGCAATTGAGGCTTTGTTCAAGTTCAACAAGTGATTTGGAATGAACTTGACCCATTGGTTTCAATCAATTTGGCTTAGATCAAGTTTTGACACATTTTAACTTTTTAGGTCAAGTTGGGTCAACTTGGATCAAGTGGCAAGTAGGTTAGGCTCAAATGTTAACTTGGTCGTTCAAACATTTGATCATGAATGAGTTTTGATCAATGGTTTCAATCAATTTGTCCTATGGTGGATTTTGGCTAGTTTAGGTTTCATTTTAGCTAAGTGTTGACTTGGTCAACCATTTGGTTTGACTTGGTTTGACTCAATTTGAGTGATTGATCATCTTATGATGATTGTTGCTCACAATGTGAGGCTTAGTTGGGCTTAGTTCAATCTAATTTGGGTAGGATTAGAATTTGGCTCAAAAGGGACACTTTATGTTAAGTGAGCTTAAGTGGGTCAAATGGCTTGGTCAAAGCTTGATTTGAGTTTGATTGAACCCACATATGGACTTAATAAATTCATTTGCAAGTGATTTGAGGTCAAATGGGTTTAGATTCATTTGACAATTTCAAGTTCGAAGGGTGAACATGAGTTTGATTTGGGTTTGATTTTTGAATTTAATTTTGATTTGATTATTGAAGTTTGCATTTATATTTGGATTCATGATTGAAGGATTGATTGAATCATGAAGAAAAATCAAGGGTTTGGCTTGATTTGAAATTGATTTAGGTAAGTTCAAGATTTTGACTTGAAAGACTTAGGTTGAACTTTAGTTGAATTTGGACTTGCGTTTTGAATTGATTTTTTGAATTTTTGAATTTATATTTCATTTATATTTATTTTTTTCCGGTATTTCATTTCATTTCATATTTCATTTATATTTTTGAATATAAATGAGAATATAAATAGGTTATGAGAAAATTTTTTGAATTTGAGTTGATTTAGATTTTATTTAGGCTAAAAGTCCATAAGAGGGAATCAAAGTGACTTAGGAAAAAATTTTGATTTGGATTTGAATTTGAATTTGGTTTGATTGATTTGAATTTGTATCTCATTTATATATGTGAAATAAATGAGAATATAAATGGGTTGTGAGAAAACTTCTTGAATTTGAATTGATTTATATTTGATTTAAGCTAAGTCCATGAGAGGGGATTAAACGACTTAGGAAAGATTTTTGATTTGGTATTGAATTTTGAATTTGGTTTGATTGATTTGAATTTATATCTCATTTATATATGTGAATATAAATGAGAATATAAATAGGTTATGAGAAAATTTCTTGAATTTGAAATGATTTAGATTTGATTTGAGCTAAGTTCATAAGATAGGATCAAAATGACTTAGGAAAGATTTTTAACTTGGAATTTCAATCATAAGCTTCAATCATTTGTTTCAATCATGGATTTCAATCATTTGGAATTGATTTGAGTTTGGAGAAAATCAATTAAGTTAGAATTGGTTTAAGTTTGGAGAAAATTAATTAAGATTTATTTGAGTTTTTGATGTTGATTTGATTTGGAGTTTGACTTGAAGGGAAGAAGTGAGGATTTGGTTCAAGCTAAGGGTAGACAAGTTTTCCTAACACTCCTAAGGCATGACATATTCCTATGACTAACTCTTCTAAGTCTCTAGGGCTAGGTTGAGTGTCCACTTAATCACTAGATGTGTCTTAAGACTAAGGATCTCTTAAAGTCTAAAAGAAGTCCTATGTCTAAGATGGAGGGGTTGGGAGCTCATTCTAAAAATGAGGTCAACAAACCCATCAAAGTAGAGAGCAGATGGTAGAAGAAGATCTTCATCGAGCCCATTGAATCTGAAGAAATTCATGGTCAACACGAAGGGTCAACCAATTTTCAACAAATATGACTCGCTCCATGTGCGAATCACATTTATTAGGGGGCCTTTGTTGACCTCCATGCATCGCATCATGAGTCGAGCCAAAACGGCCTTTGGATCACAATGCAACAAATCGGCTACTTGGCATCCCTGAAAATTAATCAAAATGATCTTCGATCAATGAACGGACTTTGTCATCGCATTCAGAACGTCGAAATTGATTAGAATATACATATTGCACAATTCGACGGTTGATCGATCAAGAAGAAAATCTGTCGACACGCCTATGCGTATATCGAGATCGAGAGGGTATGATGATGCCCAAATAACCTCCGTTCACGAAATTGATCACGTCATTGGAGTCAAAACCTATCAAATGAAATGGCATTCGCGCAATTGATTAGTGCGATCGAATATTGAGCCAACCATGCAAATTTGAACGAAATTGACCCGATTCGACTTGAACGACGATACGATCATGAAATGAACCACGTCGTTACGCCCGAAACATCGGAATAACTTCAAATCATCATATATATATTAATTATATAATAGCATCATCACAAAAATCAAAATTTAGGTTTTTTTTACTCAAACAAGCATATGCCCTATATGTACCTATCAATGCCTAACCCTAAGGGGACTTCACTATTCAAACCTAATGAATGCAACTTGCTCGATTCCTCCTCAGTAGCAAGCCGCACTCGTTCCTTCCTCCCATTTAAGTCGCAGTCGTGGTCCCTGTCAATTTTGCCATCTTGACCTCGTTCATCCTTCTGCAGTGAGCCAAACTCTCCAAACCGAGCATCCCTAGCCAAGCTCCCTCCTTCCTCTTCTTCCAATCAAATTTTCATGTTGTTTCTACTCAACCCTAAGTTCCCTATCGTTATTTCATTCCCTTTTGTTTGGATGAAATGAGTTGGTGAACTCTTCTTGCATATTGTTCCTAAAGTTAGGTTGTGCTTTCTCTATGGAATTGAAATGAGAAAGAGAAGTACTGTTTGATGTGCAAAATAATTTAATTCATTGCATGTTATTTCTTTTGGGTTACTTAAGCAAAGGAGAAAGAGGAATCAATAGGATTTTTGCTTATGTGGAGTTGCCCTAGCTTTGTTATTGCTTCTTTCCAACATTTGACAACCTATTATTACACAAATAGTTATCTAGTTAAATCTAAAAATTTCAAATTTGTAAGGTTGAGATTAACATAGAGTTGCCTTGCTTTGTTCTCTCTTGTCTCCATCATTAGGTTACTTGCTATTATGCAAATAATTATTACACAACTTGTTTGTCATGTACAACTTGCTATAGTCAAAACCTATTGGAAGCAAGCTCTCCATACACTCAAAATTCCGTCGTTTTGCCTCTTTTCTTTATTTGATTACTTGCAATCATGAAGGGAGGGGATGAAGAGAGAGTTGATTGGCTTTGCTAACATTGGCTTTGTTTTACTCTCTTTTGCTATCACTAAGTTAATTAGCTTTTGAAGTGCAATCTAAGATGAAATTTTGTGCAAGATTAAAGCTTCCATTTTTATTGTTTAACTTCATTAAGGTTGGATCTTGCCTTTGTGTGTACATGGAGATGAAATTATAAGGAAATTTGCTATACAAAGTACTCGTGCATGTTTCTTCAACATGTCGAGGAAACCAGGATGTCTCTTATACAGGTTTGAAGGATTATGCGACACTTTTCATAAGCGTGATAGGTGCAAGAAAATCACTCGATCATGGTGTCATAAGACACCTACCATGCACACTTTCCATAAGCGTGGTGGGAAAGCCTCAATACTCTCGATGCTGCTCCCTACATGAGGATAACGCTGAGAGGTTGTCGGATTTTATTTTAAACACCTGTGCATATGTTTTCCTAGCATATTAAATTCATATACTTACTATTTCAATGTAATTGCAAATATTTGCTAGATATAAGTACTCGTGCATGTTGCTTCAACATGTCGAAGAGATCAGGATGCTTTTTACACATGTTTGAAGGTCTATGTGACGCTTTTCATAAGTGCGGTAGGTGCAAGAAAATCACTCGGTCTCGGTGTCGCAAGACACCTACCATGCACGCTTTCCATAAGCATGGTGGGAATACCATACTCCGTCAGATTGATGGATGAGGCTGCCGAATTTCATTTCAAACATAGATATTGAAGGCCTATGTACACTTTCTTAAGCATGGTGGGTTTAAAAGACTCTCTAAGCCGCAGTGTCGCAAGACATTGATTATGCATGCTTTCATAGCATGGTAGGAAGGTTCTAGCACTCCTGAAGCAGACCCCCTATATGGGGACGATGCCGGGAGGTTGCCGAAATTTTATCAAATAGATATTGATAATTAATGAACAAATGAAATAATTAAAGAATAATATTTGAAGCTTAAACGAGTAATAAGATCAATAATTGAACTAAGTCTAATATACTAAGCTCTTGGATAAGATTTTTATTATATAGTAATTCTGACAAGTTAGATCTCTGCAAACAAATGAATATTATTTAAATTGGCGAGGAGTTGAAACACTTCTACCAAATCCGCAAAATTAGAAGCAAAGATGACAAGAAAATTCTAAATATACTTCAAATATATTAATTTTGCATAAATTATGGAGTATCACTTCTTGAACTATGCTTGAATTCTTGTACAAAATATAAAATAATCTTCAATTCAATTTGATCTTTTCAAATCCGTATAACTATTCTAAGTAACCCGCATGAGCCCCGACACTACGCTGAATGCTTAAATTTAGTATCTCAGGATGCAGCGCGGGTTGATTTCCGGTTGGGTCTTAGAACCAGGTCCAAGTTAACAAAACCTAAAAAATCAAATAATAATATTATAATATTTTCAATTTAATAAAATATCTGATAAGCTAATTCTGTCACATGACAGTAGATCCGATCCTCAATTATTAGATTAATAGAGTTGATAAGATCTGAAATAGTAAAATAATATATCTCCTCAACGATGGCTGTGTTGAATGAAGATTTCAATCGGAGGGGATACTTACCATTAAAATATGCTTGCAAGCTCAAGTCAAATTAATTAAAATCAAGTATCAAAACAACTATAAAATCAGAAAAATTACTAAGTGTTAAATGCTTAAATGAAATTTAATATTTACAAAACTTAAAGCTAAAATCCAATTGACCTTCCGCAATTGTTTGTTGAATGTGACAAATTAAGAAAAAAGCTCCCAGAAAGAGTTGATGTATTTTATATTTATATTCACTCAATCAATCTCATCTTAGTAAGGATGTGACACGTGTCCTCCCGGGTGTTTTGGCTACATTATGATGCAATTCTGGTAAATTAGCTTCTGGCCAAATGACGTCGTTATCACCATCATCATTATCCTATATGTTCCCTAATGGCTCGCCCTTTGAGATGTGAATCATGGGTGATGATAGGCAAAAATCGTAGTTAAGGTAAACTTAAGTCTGTCTCCTTTGACAAACACCATCCCAGGTCTACAATAATTTCTTAGACGATGTAACCCATGGCTGTTGATAAGGATCCTTCGGTCAGGTTGGGTCGACTACCTCCGGCCTGGTAAAGACGGATGAGATTGTGGGATATAGGCGGGCATGTCATTATCCAACTATCGCTTTTAAGTTAAAATGATGAATTTCATAAATTCTAACTCCCTATCTATACTCCTTCATTTAATGACTAACCTTAATGAAACTTCTCTCAGATTGGAGGGGTAATTAACTATATGTGCTTGAAACACGGAACCAGAAAAGTCCTCACAAATGGAGAAATCTGAGTAGTATCTCATCTAATATTTCATTGCTTTGAAAATTACACATCTTTCTCTTCGAGAGGTTGATGATAATTTTCAGCCCAAATTATATGTGTCCTTCCTGTCAAAATCCAATCATTCAAACATAGAGCAATAATTTCCATTATTCAGTTCACACTAGCTTTTCATGCTCTTCACGACTTCAGCCATCTTAAAGGAAAGCACTAAGAAGCTACATGACACAAAGAAGCAGGAAACTGGCTTAAACGCATACAGTGAAGACAACTCCATGGCTTTCTTCTAGATTATTTTATGGGCAAGGTATGACCCACGTAACCTAACGTTACATAGTTTTCATCATCTTCGTGGGAGATAGCAGAGTCAAGTCATCCACTTCTGATGAAGAATTTGCATAGCAACTTCTTATCTCCCTTTCATCTTTCACACCAGAGAACTTCCAATTCTATAAAACAGATCAACCAGGCATGCACTTCAATCAAGCAAAAAGAAAATTGAAGTAAATTTGCATATCTTCCTACTATATATCAATTGCTTCTCTTTAGGGAGTTGGAGGACAGGAGGAGGAAATGGCAGAGATTGTCGCCACCAGCCTCTTCAGGTTTATATTTGATAAACTGGCATCAAAGGCTCTTTCAGAGTTTGCATTGCAGGCCGGCATCGACAAAGAACTCCGAAAGCTTGAAAGGACTCTTTCGACCATCCAAGATGTGCTCGAAGATGCTGAGGCGAGGCAGGTGAAGGAGAAAGCTATCAGGAGCTGGCTAAGTGAGCTCAAGGACTTGGCTTATGATGTCGATGATGTGATTGATGACTTCGCCTTCAAAGCTGCAAAATTGAAGAAAGCCAACGTGAAGGAGAAGGTACGCAACTTACTTTCCCTCCCAAAGGACTTTGCTTTCCAACGTAAGATTGCTTTGAGGGTGAAGGAGATCAATGAGAGATTGGATGAGATTGCAGAAGTAAGATCTAAGTTCCACCTCAAGGAAGGAGTAGTTCGGAACTTTAAGGTAGAAAGTAGCACTGTGAGGGAAGAAACAGGTTCCTTCATAAAGGAATCAGAAGTTTATGGAAGGGAGAAAGATAAAGAGAAGATAATAGAATTTCTCATGGATACTTCAACTGGAGGTGATATTGGCGTCATAGGTATTGTTGGTTTAGGAGGACTTGGCAAGACGACACTTGCAGGATTAGTCTATAATGATGAAAGGGTTTGTGGGCACTTTGAGAAGAGAATGTGGGTTTCTGTACCTGAAGAGTTTGAGATTAAAAAACTCGTTAGATTGATTATAGAATCAGCAACAGAAAAAGAATTTCTGCCAATAAACATGAACGCAATGCAGATGTCACTTATAAAGGAGCTGGAGAAGAAACGATTTTTACTAGTGTTAGATGATGTGTGGAGTGAGAGCCATGACAAATGGGATAATCTAAGAGCTCTGCTTACAGTTGGTGCAGAGGGAAGTAAAGTCATAGTAACCACAAGAAACGAGCGAGTTGCTTCCATAATGGGAACGATTCCTCCATACCGGTTGTCGACTTTGTCATTAGATGACTGCTCGTTGTTGCTTGAGAGGAGAGCTTTTGGCAATGGTGTTGAGAGGGATCAGAATTTGGTTCTGATCGGAAAGGAAATTGTGAAGAAGTGTGGGGGTGTTCCTTTGGCTGCTAAGGCATTGGGTAGCCTGTTGAGATTTAAAAGAACGGAGAGTGAGTGGCTAGCTATCAAGGATAGTGAGCTGTGGAAGCTTTCTGATGATGATAACTATGAGGTTTTACCTGCTCTGAAGTTGAGCTATGATCATTTGTCTTCAAGTTTGAAGCAGTGCTTCACTTACTGCTCGATTTTTCCGAAAGATTATGAGATAGAGACTCACATACTGGTTAAACTATGGGGTGCTGAAGGCTTCCTGAAGCCAACTGTATGGCACATGCACTGGGAGCAGATTGGTTTGCGATATGTAGATGAGCTGCTAACAAGATCGCTCTTTCAAGAGAGCGATAAAGGAAGCGTAAAAATGCATGATTTGGTCCATGATCTTGTTCGATCTGTTGCAGGTGATGAATGTTCAGTTGTGGATTCTTCAACCGGAAGATTTCTTTCTCAAAATTCACGTTTTGCTTCTTTCATTTGCAATGAAGAATCCCCCTCTGTAGCTTTGCAGTCATCGCATGATGCAAAAAAACTACGAACATTTTATTTGGATTGGAAAACAAAAGAAACCGAAGAGACAGAACAGAGCGTCCAAAAACTTCTTCTTGATATATCATCTAACATTAAGCTTCTAAGAGCTTTGCATTTAACAAAGTATCCATTGAAAGCCTGCCAGATTCGTTCAAGAAGCTCAAGCATCTGAGGTATCTCGATCTTTCAAACACTCATCTTGAAATCTTCCCCCCATGCATCAACACCCTGCATAACTTGCAAACACTGAGACTTAGAAATTCCAAAATCAATTCAATACCAGACTCAATCGGCAATCTTCACAACCTCTGTTCATTGGACATTGGCTACTGTTTTTACCTCTCATCGTTGCCCAGTTCCATTGGCCGACTCCAGTGCTTGCGTGAATTAGATCTTTCTCGCAGCCAAATAAAATCACTGCCTGAATCAATATGTACTCTCTCCAATCTGCATACTCTGGGACTCAGAGAATGCTTTTTCATCCATGAGCTTCCACAAAACCTCAGTAATATGAAAAGCCTTGTTCACCTTGACATACATGGATGCGTTGAATTAACTTGCATGCCTGAAAATCTTAGGAAATTAAACCAACTTCGAACGCTACCAATTTTTATTTCTGGAGGGAAGACCAATTGCCGCCTCACAGAGCTAGCTAGCCTGAAACTCGAAGGTGAATTACATCTGAAAAATCTTCAGAATTTGAGGAGCGTTGAAGAGGCCAAGGGCGCGCAACTGAGTAACAAGCATGGCATCCAGTCCCTAATATTATCTTGGGATTGGAGTTCTTATATAAATTCAGCGCAAGCTCGTGATGACTATGACGAGGATGATGATGAAGATGAACTTGAAGAAGTGAATATTCTTGAGAAAATTATGCTTGCAGATCATGTGTTTCAAAGCCTCCAACCAAGCAGAAGCTTAAGAGAGTTGGAAATAATAACATATGTTGGAAGAACTCTCCCTTCTTGGATGATGGAATTATCACTTTCAAATCTCGTCCGCCTCACACTAAAGAACTGTGGCTGTGAAAAAATCCCAGCGCTCGGGCAGCTACCCCAGCTTGAAGTTCTTAGACTCAAGTCACTTCCTTCTATCACGCATCTAGGTTCTGATTTCTATGGTGGTGCCAATGCATTTCCATCATTGCAGGAGCTGGAACTAAACTACATGAAAAGTTTGGAGGAATGGTCCAGTGCAGGAGGCGAGCAACTTCTTCCCTGCCTTCGCACACTAACTCTGCTTGACTGCCCAAAATTGAAGGCCTTGCCCTCAGATTTTTCATCAGTCAGATCTCTCATTATGAATGCGGATGACAAGCTGCTACTGTCTTCCCTGCAAAGTAGAGGGTTTCCAAATTTGAAGCACATTAAGATGGAGAACTGGGATGATAAAGACCCAGTGCCTGAAGTGCTGACAGAGCGTGATGACTCTCTGATAAGCTGGGCGCTGGACACAAAACCTAAACCAGAGGTTGATGGTGATTCTACGACCATGTCTTCTTTCGGCTTTGGCAAGTCAACTTTGAGGTTTGAAGAGGGAGAGAGGAAAGGTACAAGTACAATATGGACTATTCGCTCTACATATAAATACATTATATTGCTATTTTGAAAAACATTTTTAAAGGCTGTCTATTTGTCTGAATGTTACCATTATTAAACAATTGTAAAGCTATTAAGAAAGATCAGCGATGATAACGATTTTTTTCTTTTCTATTTTACTATATATTTTTTTGAAGTTTTCAAATAACTTGAGATATATACTCAATAGATTTGGTTGACATATAGATGTCATTAAAGCAAATATATTCCCATTTATCTAATTATTATTCAAAGATGTCAGTGTTTATTTTTTTCTGACATTAAAGAAGAAGGACAAATAATATTTAAGAAATTGTTATTTAAAGGTATCAGTAAATCAAACAATTGTAATTTGTTCATAATAAAATATTATATGATAAATGTCAGTGAACTAAACGAGCCTTTAATGCTTTGGTTTAACATTTATACGCAGACATTAACTTCAATGATTAGCATCCAAATGACATTAATTAGCTATTTTCATATGTAGAACTGTAATCACCCTCTGCCTCTATTTGTAATTCAATGTGTTTTTCCCTTGGTTTATTGTTGGGTGACACGAATCAAGAACCTATAAATAGTTTACAAGTATTATATTATCAGAGAGCAAGCAAAGATAGATTTTTTTTTTTTTTGTAGACATTGAATAAAATGATTAATAACAGTATCATATTACATTCTAATGTCACAAATCTATGAAAAAAAAATATTGCTGTTTAGACAAAACACCTACAAGATGAAAGTATGAATAAAAAAATGCCATAGAACACCTAACAGAACAAAATTGCCTACAGAACATCCCCTTGTTCCAAAAAGAAAGAAGCTTCAAGTCACCATCAGTCAGCTGTCAATAGCTTGACGACCGAAGCAGAACCAATACGGTGAATTGCCACAATAGAATCACCAGACTTGCAGAGTCCCGTTGCCTTCACATGCTGAAGAGCAAAGTCAAGCGCTTCCTGAGTCGCTTCAGTATGAGAAGCCTTTGCTGATCCTTCACTCAATACTGGAATCAATCCTCTATAAACAAGGCTGTGTCTTGCAGGCGTTTCATCACTGCAGAACCAATCAAAGGAATCGCTATTTATCTTTATCTCAGGAACCACCACAGACAATATAGGCATCTGTGGTCTGTACTTGGCCACCAGTTTTGAAGTAGTCCCTCCTCTGGTCAGAACTAGAATGAGAGCAGCTTTCACAGATTTTGCAGTTCGAACGGCTGATGAAGCAAGGCTCTCCAATGGACTGATTGGAAACTTTGTTGAAGATGTGATTCCCTTAAACACAGCATCATAATCCACAAATGATTCAGCTTCCTTGCATATCCTTGCCATTGTCTGAATTGCAAGCTCAGGGAAAGCGCCCACCGCTGTCTCGCCACTGAGCATGACACAATCACTGCCATCAATAACAGCATTTGCAACATCGGTGGCTTCAGCGCGGGTGGGACGAGGGGACTTTCATAGATTCCAGCATTTGGGTTGCAGTCACCACGGGCTTCCCTTGAGCATTGCATTTGTGGATCATTGCCTTCTGTGCATAGAAGATTTTCTCAATCGGTATCTCCATGCCCAGGTCCCTCTGGCAATCATGAAAGCATCAGAATTTGCAAGTATATCATCAAAATTCGCCACCCCTTCCTGGTTCTCAACCTGCAAAGCCAACTGGTTACATTTTGATTTTGGAAGTAAAGTTTGAATCTTTTGCCCTCTGTGCTACATACCTTGGACATTAGCATGATGTTCCTTGCATGATCACCGAGAAGATTTCTAACCTCAATAAGATCAGAATCTTTACGCACAAAGGAGAGAGCGATAATGTCGATTTTGTTGGGGATTCCCCATTTGAGGATGTCTTCCTCGTCTTTATCAGTTAAGGTGGGGAGATCGACGATGACTCCCGGAAGATTGACATTCTTTCTCTCACCAAGAACAGTGGCATTTTCGCAGCGGCAGTGAACTAGGCCAAGCTTCTCCTCACAACTTATCACTTTGACTGAAATTGTGCCATCAGAGCAGAGGATAACACTTCCAGGTTTTACATCCTGAGCCATCTTCTTGTAGCTCATTGATATCATGGTCTGGTCTCCCACTATGCTATAGTCTGTGGTTATGGTGATCTCTTAATCTTTCTCTAGCTTTATTGGCTTTCCATTTTTCAAAAAACCAGTTCTAATCTCAGGACCCTGCAGTTTCAACATTGCAATCAATTAGACATCAAACAGAAGGATGTAGCAATAAAATATCAGACATCACAATGATAAAGTCCAAAACACACAAACGATTCAAAAAGAAAGAAGGTAATGAAGAAGAGGGGAAAAGGTGCGACCTTTGTGTCGAGCATTACAGCGCAGAGTATTCCTGTCTTCTCCATCGCCACCCTAAGATTATCTAGAGTTTCCTGATGGTACTCATGGGATCCATGGGAGAAATTGAATCGCGCTACACTCATCCCAGCCCTAAGCAACTTTTCGATCATCTCAATCGATCGCGATGCAGGGCCGAGCGTGCAAACGATCTTCGTCTTCGGCCTTCTCATCGTTTGATCCGTCTCGACGGACCTCAAAATCTTCGAGACCTCCATTGTTGACGATCTCAAAGGAGGAGAAAGATAGAGTTTTTTTTTGGGGAGGGGGAAGAGAGTCTGTGGAGGCGGTTACCTAAGACGACGTGACTCTGGAGGTTAGTTATTTTGTTAAGAGTTTTTTTTTTAAGATCTGCTTATTTTTATGGGGATTTTACATACACTATCACCCTGTAGGTGGTTGATCTGTAAATATCCCTATTTTTATGAGGAGTTGAGGTCATTTTCATTTAAACAAATGATATAAAAATTATTTATTCTCATATATTACGAAAGATATAATATCCAATAGTTTTATACTATAAATTCACTTTCATTATTTTAATTTAGGGTAAATTTATTGCTCGGTAGATAATTTATGTGAGAATAAAGTTATGATTCAAGTTTTTTTGTTATATAGTTATGGATTATTCAAATACCTATAATTAAATTCCATGTAATTATTGTTTTAACACTCAAATTATCCTAAAAGGATAGTTTATTAATTAATTTGGTGGGATTTCAATCATTATAATTTAAGGATATTTATAAATCAACCATCTAATACATATATATTTACAATTTAATGACTCTTCCTTTTTTTTTTTTGGACTCATATATTTGTATGTGTTATTATCAAATTGTTGAGAATTTTATAAAAATGAAAAATATGAATTAAACTTTTATTATGAATTTTAATATTTGAAAATGAATTTAAAAAGTTAAGATTGAAGATGATTAATTTATAAATATAAAAGAATATGATGACTGTAAAAATAATTTCTTATAATTTATTCCAATTTGTAATTTCTTGTGCTATTTATGTATAATGCACATATAAATAAATTGTTGAAAAAATAATTTCTTTTAATATTCTTAAAGCTATAAAAATAATCATTTAAAATCAATTAAGTTACGCACACATATTATATATATATAGCTTGCTACTAATATAATATGTAAGATAATGTATTATTATCATCTGAATTATACGGCAAATACAAGGGCTTTCTCAATTCAGAAAAAATGGAGAAACAAAGAAGAATAATTACCCAGGCAATGAGACATCTTTTAGGCTTACAAATCTTATCATCAGAATTTCCAACTACCACATAGCTTCTAAACATGGTCTTCCAACTTTCGATTGCCAATAGCCTCCTTGCTAATATATTCTTCATATAAAAATTTCATTGTTAAAAATTAGGAAACAGAATATGATCAAATCTGTTAAAAAAATATTCTTCATATAAACATGCAAATTTTGTTGTTTTAGATTTCTCCTTCTGATTTAGATTGCATTTCAGCTTTTTTTATCTGTAGGTGCAATCGTATTATTTATGTGACATTTTGAGTTTTGAAGAAATTGTAGTGAAAAAATTATATTTTCTCACTTGACTTGACAAAAATGGGCTGCTAGAAACCTATTGTATAACTTCTTTAAAATAATAATACATTATAGGGGGATTTACATACCCAATTCTTTATATATTTTTATATACATTTTTTATATATATTTTGTAATCTTTTACATCAAAAAATATCATTACCATTCACTTTTTAAAACCTTTTTAAGTATAAAATTAGTAAATATCTAACTTTAGGTGTTAGATAATACATAAGAATTATGTGGTATGTATGTTAATCTTCCAACATTTATAATATCAATCATAGTTTTTTAGCTAACAATTTTTTTTGCAGTAGTGCAACTACTATTTTTTCAAATAGCTCCAGTTGTTCCAAATAGACCCTTAGGTGATTGAAACAGGAAACAATCTGATTTGAAAAATTCTACAAATTCAAATTTCAAGTACTTAAAATTTTTCATTATCAAACAGTTTCATCATCATAATTGATGTTATATCACTAATTTCATCATCTGATGCATATACAGAGCTGCTAATATATACTAACAACTTCTATAATAACACCCCAACATAAATATAACTCCATTACCACATGACATATCTCCTATTTCAATAATAAATAAATCAGGAAAACCAAAACATGTTATATTACCTTTGATACCTTTGCTCAGGTACGTACAATGGTGAGCACAAAGCAAAATATAAAACCACAAATCAAATATAAAATTCATTTACATGATGAGTAAAGCAACATGCATAATCATGTACCAATTCTATGCAATTTCATCACAGAATATATACAAGACACCATGAAATCATTGCAAGTCATGTGAAACAATAAGGTTATGTTATATCATATAGTGCTTGATTTGTCAGTCATAATTGATTGCATGTAGAGTCATGACATCTAGGAATCATAATCATATAACTATTATAGTTTCGATGGTAATTCAAGATTGATATAAATGATCATACTATTTCATCACATTTATAATTCATTTCATTCAATATTAACATAAAAAAAGCACACGATCATGCACACTGACTTGTGATAAGATTGAATTTATTGACATATATCGCTATAAAAGCGCCTTCAATTATCTAATATTGAAAATTTTTCTAATTATATATTACTTGTTTAATGATAAAAGTTTCTCCAACACATCTAATAAAATCTTTCATTAAGTCAACTATAGTTTTCCCATGCAATATGTTAATAGCAACATTTTGAAAATTAGTGATATTGATCAAATCACAAATGAATTTCTATTCAGAAGACTCTGATCTTCTTGGTTCAACATAATGGGTTGCTTCTCCAAAAGAGTTGACGGAGCTTTTTCTGATAAAAAATCATATTTGATCTATATTTCTTAGTACCCAAAGGCTTGACATCAAACCTGTTGTGGGTTCCGAAAATTCGCGATCATATTGAAGAGTTTATTTAAGCTGTCGGTGAAATTTTGAAAGGAATAGATAAATTTAAGAGATTTCGTCCTCATTTTGTGAGGACTTTCGATCTAATTCCAGGTTTCCTATAAGTGCGAGCATCTATAGTTAATCACCCCTCCCAATACTGAGAGAGAACTTTCGATTAAGGCTAGTCGATAAATTGTTAAATAACAAGTATATAATAACAGTGAGTGGAGTTTGAATATTTATGAGATTATCATTTCAATTTAAAGCTTTTGGTTGGGACGATGGCCGATCTAGATCCTATGGTTCCTTCATCAGGCTCCGCGGTCCCTAAGAGGTAGTAATTAATCGAAGGATCCTTGTCAAAAATACACATGTTACGTTTAAAGTGTCTTTGAAGACCTGGGGTGGAGTTTGTCTAAGGGAACAAATACAAGTCAACCTTAGTTAACATAGGGCTTTTTGCCTAATCAAAATATATTATATAGTTCACAGCTCAAAGAGCAAAGCCATTGAGGAACATACTGATGGATCAGTATTTATGGTGCATCGGTGAGAACTCGGGTAAACCGCCATTTATGTGGTGTCATTATCGCATTTGTGGACAGAGAACACGAGTGTATAAGCTTAAGATTATTTGAGTGTGAAAATAGTTATGCATTTGATTTGACATTGGCTCTTTTGTGAGCAAAAGTCTTCTTAATTTATCACTCCTAGATAAATAGTTACGGATGAGTGGATAGATTTTACTTTAAATTTAAATAATTAATTTCATTTAATTTATATCTTTTTTATTTAAATATTTGATCATTTTATAATTGATTTTAATTTGAATATATAATGATTTGACATTAAAATTTGAATAGATTTTGTATTATGAAAACCCCTCAAGTTAAAATATTCAGTCAACTTGACCTTCATCGGGATACATAAGTTTGCTTAATCATTCAATTTATTGTTCCAGATCATATCGACTTTATTAATTTATTAATAGAGGATCAGATCTGAATTTAAACTTTGAGAATTTTGAATAATAACAACCCCTTCGGTTAATATTCTCAATCAACTCAGCCATCATTGGGGTATTGATCATTTACTTTGTTGTTCCAGATATTGTCGATTTTATTAATTTAATAATAGAGGATCAAATCTAGATTTAAATTTTAAGAATTTTGAATTTTAGATTATCAAATATAAATATCTTTGATATTTTGATAAAATGACCCCTCCGGTTGATATATTTAATTAACTTAGTCATCATTGGGGAGTTAGGAGATAGATGTTATACTATCAAATGACAAAATTAACTTCTGAGAGATATTCTCAAGTTGATCGGACCCAGTCTGTAGACCCAACCGGGAATCAACCTACGCAGCATCCTCAGACACTAAGTTTAAGCATTCAGCATAGTGTCAGGGTCAATGCGAGTCATTTTAAGATTGCTTGAATAATTTTAAGATATTGAATTTGAGTTTTAATCATGCTTCATAATATATGCAAAGCTCATCCAATTAGTTTATTTATATGCATCTTAATACTATAAACTTGAATATATGATTGCCTCGTGCTACATATACTCTTCATTTCATTGAAAACTTTGTTGTTTGCACACATTTTGAGACAATGAATTTAATTATAAGCTCACTTCATAATCCATGCAAAGTTCAATTAAAGATTTAATTAACACCTTATGTTCGCTTGTACAATATGTTGTGAATCCTGTGGCATAAGGTGTTTTAGATCTTGTTCAATTATTTAGATTAATATTTATTTATTTGTATCTAGTCCATAGCTCATTGAGCTCTTTAAGTTTCAATGAAACTTAGCTCGTGATTGTTGAGAAGCTTGTAGGCTCATTATTTTTTAAAGACCTTTAGAATTTTTTTTTATAAGTAGATTTGACTTTGATTTATCATTTTTCATTTAAATTTAATTTAAGCTTATTAATACTCTTATTTAATCATATTTAAACTTTGTATCAATTCAAATTTCGGTAGCCTCCTGACATCGTCCCATAGAATCGAGCTATTTGACATTCTCATAGCTTTTACTGCTTCATCTTCTACTGTTACTAAGCATAGCATACGATTTCAATTCAAGTTTTTAGCTTAGAGTTCATTTTGCATTAAATTAATAAGTCATCTCAATTTGAATTTGTGACCTCCCTTCTTAGATCAGGCTATTGATCTTGTCACTCTTGAGATAACGATCAGTGTCTTGCGACACTACAATCATGGTCTTCTACCCTTCAGCTCTACTGAGCATGACGAGGCCTTCAAACTCATCAACTCAATTGAGCATAACCGATGGATCTGGAGTTCTCACATAATAATCCAATATATAATCAAAATCTTCAGCTTTTGAAGAGTCATTCAAACGATAAAAAAATCAACTATCATCTCATGTGTTGTGTTTCTCTGCCCCAAATGAAGCACATTAATTATTTGAATTTTTGCATCCCAAGTTCCTGAGTTATTTGCCCTTGGACACAGCAAAATTCAAAAAATTTAGAGAAAGCTTGAGATGACTGTACTCTTGCACAGTCATTCTATATTTCATGGCCTCTTACAATTTTCCAGAATCCTTGTGTCTTTGATAAGAAGCCCTTAATAAATATCTTTACATGTTCTAGAGCCTTCAAGATGTCATCGAAGGAGTCTAAGAGCAAAATGTTAATGAATTTTATGTCGATCATGCTCAAAATGGTTCTCATATCTAAGACAATTCTCCTTTGGAGTTGGGAGTTGGCTCAAAATATTTCCTTAGATGCCTGTAAACCTTATCCTCTTTAAGAAGCTAACCGGCTATCACAACAACAAGACCTCTCTTGCATCTATGGTGAAGGAGTAGCAGACACATGTGGTTGTATATTGAAAGTAGAAGGATATTTCCCAAGCATTGTTGTCCCAAAACTTTAAAGTATAAAGTCAAGAATCTCTAGCAAGAGAGCAATCGACACTTGTGACTATTGACTGGAGAAGGTCTACAAGCGGGGATCAACTGCGATGTACAATTTGCTGGAGAACCTCCTGAGCAATGATCAACTGCCCAACTGCAAACAACAAGGATGTGAGAACAACCCTCCGCAACTCTAAAAATCTGTGGGCTCCGAAAATTCACCACCGACCTCTCATATTGAAGAGAGTGATTTAAAGTGTCAAAATTTTCAGAAGGCAATGGAATGGTAGATAAGACACTCCAGAGAGATTTCACCGTCTTTTAGTGAGGACTTTAGATTTGGTTCTAGGTTTCCTATAGACGCGAGCTCCTATAGTTAATCACCCCTCCCTAATACTAAGAGAGAACTTTTGATTAAGGCTAGTCGATGAATTATTAAATAGCGAGTATATAATAGCAGTGAGTGGAGTTTGAATATCTATGAGATTATTATTTCAATTTAAAGCTTCTGGTTGGGGGGAACGATGACGCGCCCGATCTATATCTCATGGTTCTCATCACCGGTCTAGTTAGAGGAGGTAATGTCTAACCCGAAGGATCCTTGTTAGAAACACATGGGTTACGTCGTCCAAGGTGTCCTTGTAGATCTGGGTGGAGTTTGTCTAAGGGGACAAATACAAGTCAACCTTAGCTAACATAGGGCTTTTTTCTCAATCAAAATATATTATATAGTTCACAACTCAAAGAGCAAAGCCATTGGGGAACATACGGGCTGCGGCCGTGACTGTAATTTAGTAGTGCCATATCGCGGTGAACCACTTAATCAGAGGCTCTGGTCATAACCGCCATTTATGTGGTGTCATTTTGTAGCAAAATCATGTGGATAGAGGATATGGGCCACATCCTTATGACCTTAAGACTATTTGAGTGTGAAAATAATTATGCATTTGATTTGACATTGGCTCTTTTGTGAGTAAAAGTCTTCTTAATTTGTCACCCACAAACAAACAGTTGTAGATGGGTGGATTGATTTTACTTTAAATTTAAATAATTAATTTCATTTAATTTATATATTTTTTATTTGAATATTTGATCATTTTATAATTGATTTTAATTTGAATATATAATGATTTAATATTAGAATTTGAATAGATTTTTTATTATGAAAACCCCTCCGGTTATGAAAAATTACCATCATGGTATATAAGTTTGCTTAATCATTTAGTTTATTATTCCAGATCCTGTTGACTTTATTAATTTAATAATAGCGGTCAGATTTGGATTTAAACTTTGAGAATTTTGAATAATAATAATAACCTCTTCGGTTAATATTCTCAATCAATAGCCATCATTGGGTATTGATCATTTACTTTGTTATTTCATATCCTATTGACTCTATTAATTTAATAATAGAGGATCAGATCTAGATTTATACTTTAAGAATTTTAAATTTTAGATTATCAAATATAAATATCTTTGATATTTTGGTAAAATGACCCCTCTGGTTGATATATTCAATCAATTTCATCATTGGGGAGTTAAGAGATAGTTGTTATATTGTCATATGACAAAATTAGCTTCTCAAATATTTTCTCAAGTTGATAAAGTTATAACAACATCATTAGATATTGTTAACCCAGACCCAATCCGTAGACCCAACCATGAATCAACCCGCACAACATCCTCAGATACTAAGTTTAAGCATTCAGCATAGTGTTGGGGCCCATGCGGGTCTGTTGACCTCACTTTTGGAGTGAGCTTTCAACTTCTCCATCTTAGACATAGGACTCCTCTAGACACCAAGAGTTTCTTAGTCTTAAGACACTTCTAGTGATTAGGTGAACACATATCTTAATCCTAGAGACTTAGAAGAGTTAGCCATAGGAATAGGTTATGCCTTAGGCGTATTAAGAGAACTTGCTTACCCTTTAGCTTAAACCCAATCCTTGCTTCCCTTCCTTTAAACCAATCCAAATCAAATCTTAAATCAATTCCAACTAAATTGATTTTCTCAAATCTTAAATCAATTCCAAATCTAATGATTGAAACCTATGATTGAATTCAAATCCCAAAATCTTTCCTAAGCTCTTTGATTTCATCTTATCAACTTAGCTCAAATCAAATCCAAATCACTCCAAACTCAAAAGATTTTCTCATAAGCTATTTATATTCTCATTTATGTTCACAAATATAAATAAAATATAAATTCAAATAACCAAAAACTAAATTCAAAGCTCAAATCCAAATCCATCTTAAATAACTTATCTACTCTTTCAAGTTAAATCCTTGAATTTAGCTAAATCATTCTCAAATCAATCCAAACCCTTAGATTTTCTCTTCAAACAATCGCTTCTTCAATCACATGCCCAACTATAAACATAAACTACAATCATCAAACTAAAACCAAACTAACCCAAGTTAAACCCATGTTCACCCTTTTTGACTTGAAATTGTCAAATGAACTAAAACCCATTTGACTCCAAACCACTTGTAATTAAATTTATATTTTAATCATAAGTCCATATGTGAGTTCAACCAAACTTGAATCAAGCCTTGATCAAGCCAACAAACCCACTTAGGTTCACTTGACCCAAGGTGACCTAAATCACCTTTTTAAACCAAATTCTAATTCAACCTAAATTGGATTAAACTAAGCCCATGTAAGCCCCACATTGTGAGCAACAATCATCCTAGGATGATCAATCACTCAAATTGGGTCAAACCAACTCAAACCTAGCCTTTGACCAAGTCAACATTAACCCAAATGAAACTCAAACTAGACAAAATTTACCATGAGCTAAATTGATTGAAATCATTGATCTAAACCAATTTATAATCAATGATTGAACATGATCAAGCCATCAATTGAGCCAAACCAAGCCTAATTGGCCACTTGACTTAAGTTAACCCAAATTGACCTGAAAAATCAAAATGGGTCAAATCTTGATCTATGCCAAATTGATTGCAACCAATGGATCAAATCCATTCTAAATTGATTGTTGAACTCGACCAAAGCTTAATTGACCATTAGACCCCTGAATTTAAAAATGGTTAAATCAACTTGAAATCAAACCAAACCAAAATTAATTGAAACTAAAGCTTGCAATACATTTCAAATGATCAACCAAGCCTAAACAAACTGATGACCTAAACCAATTGGGTCAAATGGGTCAAATTGGTCAACTTGACCCATTTGACCTAAACGAACCTAAATGAACCAAAACTAAATCTAAATCAAATTGAACCAAACCAATGATACTCCTAGGCTCCAAATGATCATTTGAACTTGACCTAACTAATGGTTTGACCCAATTTGACTAATTAGTCAACCTAACTAATTTGACCCAACTTGACCTAAATGGGTCAAATTGAACCAATTCAAACCAAATGAACTCCAAATCACTTGAAATTTAGCTAACCCATTTTTGAATCATTTCAAATCTATCCAAATCAATATCATGGCCAAATGACCATCTTGCCCTTAGGTCAAAGGGTATCCTATGACCAAATTCACTTGGAATTTGGTCATTTCTTTTTCAAGGCCACTTGGCATCCTCCTAGTGGTCCAAATCAAATTCAAATTCACTTAGAAGGTGGTAAACATCACCAAATGAGCTTGGGTCGGCCATGACCCATGCCAAGGCCAAATCGACCCCTCCAATGAAAATTGAACACTTGGATCACCAAATGCACTCACCTAGCACATGGACATCCATTCTCCTTCCCTCAACTACCTAAAAGACTCACATGGGATGTTTGGCAGCCCAAACCATGAACCCAATCCTTGACATTGATCAAAAATGGCAAAACTACTCATCACCTTTCGATCCAAGGAGGGGGAGATATACTCCCCATCATTCCCACTCAAATTAGAAGCACTCATTTCCACAGAGTTAAGGAGATTCAATCGAAGCCTCCCCAAGCTTTTCCAAGCCATTCCCAAGCTCCATTGATTTCCCATTCTCAATTTCACTCAAAGATGAAATAGAGATCAATCCTGAGCTAAACTCATCCAATTCTCCATCGAAACCAAATTAAACTTGCAAGCACCATCAGTGGACTTCGTCGAGCTCACTAAGTCGTTTCCCAAGTCTCCAAAATATAGGAAGCACTACTTCGATCAAGCCTGATTGCCATTGAAGGAGAGCTTGGTCAACCGAATCATCCACTTCAAATCAAGACCTAATACCTTCAACGGCTTCATCTACTAGGCAAGCTACCTCCTCCATTAGAAAGATAGCCTCAATGGTAATTGCTTGAAACCATAGCCTTACGAAAATTTTCTTTGGTCCTTTTTGAAGAAAAGTGTCACCCCATTGGATCTTGACCGTTGGATATGCATCCCCCCTTATTCCATAGGTGTGGGATCATTTTGATCCCAATCCGAGCTTGGGTGAGCTCGAATTGAACGAAGAGAGATGGACGGTGTTCGTCTCTCATCTCTCGCGAAGGAGAAGGATCACATGTCGTCCATTCCCGATTGATGGAATGGGCGGATTCAATGAAAAGAATCGCAGATTAATCCGCCGTGATCTGTAGGCAGATGTGACAACTTAAATAACCTATCCCATCATGCCATGTGGAAAGCGAGTCGCATTAGCGCGCCGTGTCAGTCGCTACATGGCCTGACGAGATTAGGGAGTTAATTAGGCTTAATTAATCCAATTTTAATGTTGAAACTTCCAAAATTCATAACTAATTGTAAAAAAATCTAAAAAAATACAAATAAATACTCATTTAAAGATAATTTAGAGAATAATAATAGAAAATTAAAATTAATTAATTTTTAATAGTGATTTTAACTCAATTTGGGTTTTATTAAAAATGTAATTAAATTAATTACTTTCTAATTAATCTAACAATTAACCTCAAACTTTTTGGGATTAATTAGTGGGATGATATCTGCCTCACATATTTTCTTGAAATTTATTGCTTAATTAATTAGAGGAATTGCTTATTTCATCCCTAATCACTTCTTTAATTAATTAAATGATTAATTAACTTATTAAATAGTGATAAAGTTATTAATTAAGCTTGCTAATCATCATGAAACAGAATAGACTTAGAGAATGAGATTATGATTTCTTTTCAATCTTTTTCCTAGGTTTATTTCATTTGGATAAACATTTAATTAATTTTAATCAATAGCTTAATCACTTCATTTATTAGTTTAATTAATCAAACTCAAAACTAAATCACTCTAGAACTTAATCATTTAATTCTTGGGTAGATTCTTAGGTGTTCAATAATCTTAGAAAATTCCAAAGAAAATCATAATCAAACTACATGTTGTGGGATGGTTATGAAAGTACTTAATAAAACCCTTTAGCTTAAGTAATCAATAATTATGAGCTAATTGCATTAGGTCCCTTCATTTCTTAGGTGCATTACTGATTTAATTTTTATGTGGTTGCATATCATATGTTGGCTCATAATTACTTGAATAATTATGTTAAAGTGGTATAGATAAGGTGTAATTAATGGATTTAATTCATACCTTAACCTAAACAAAACATAAAAATCAACCTAATTGCTCTAAAATTAAACTAAACCAATTCACACATAGGAGAAATGGGTTAGGACCAGCAAACCCTTTTCACATTTCCTAAGTCAAATCAAATTCAAAAATAAAATCTCCTTGAAGAATTTTGATTTATTTGAAATAATCATATTTTATATTATTGTCCTTAGGAAGTAATTAGGGTGAATGAAGTCATGTGCTTACATCCCTTTATTTCTTTCCAAGCATGCTAAATATTGTTTGCCATATGAAATCATGCATTCATTTCTTTTGAAAAATCAATTAATAAAATGTTTCCTTTTATGTCAAATTGCATGTTTTGGCTAAAGTTAAGAATATGAGTGACTATTATCATATTAAACCAAAATTATTTTCAAATCCTATAAATCAAAGATTATGAATGAAGTGATGCTACTTATGAATATTTATAAGCTTGCATATGATTATAGCATAATGTGTGTCTTATGAAGCTTTCTTTTCTTTTTCTTAACATGGATTTACATAGGATTACAAGTGTATAGTTCATTTGAAAAGAACTCGACACTTGCTTAAATCTATCCCTATGCATTTCTATGTTATGAATTAAGAATGATCTTTATATTATACATGTAAATTATACAACCAAATTAAACAAAATATTTTGCATGATTCTTTATCCATTTGGTTCTTTTGTACATCTACATGTATTTAAGAAAAGTGGTATATTAGTGGACATCATTTACGAGGCTTTAAGTATCCTTAAGTAGGTCTTGTACCTTATGCCCCTAGTGTAGAATATAATGTGTCATACTCACTTATATCTTTTATACATATGGATGTGTATTTAGTTAATGGATAAAAAAATCTCTCTTTTCTACATAACAAAAATATGCAACAATGGAATATCCAAATTTTCAAATCATATCTCTTAGCATTCATCATCAAAGTGTGCTAAACTTTTGCATTGCATGTATAGATATGCTTAAGATTATTCATATCGTGGTATACTATGGTGAATAAATTTTTTATTAGAGTCATCATCTTTCAAATGGAGAAAAGAAAGAAGAAACCTTATAGAAATTCATCTTGGTAACGTAGATCTGTAGATATACTTATTCAGGTGATTAGATACGTCATCAAGGAAATAGTGCATTATCTCAAGAGATAGAACTCACTACCCTTTAATGGAACCAATCACCTCAATAAGGACTCCTAAGGATGATGGCTCTGCATATGTAATAGAGATTCTTTCCCTACCTTACATGGAAAAGTAAAGCAAGGTTTATTTTAAATCGGGTTCGTTAAGTTCCTACAGGGCAAAATAGTTACATCCTAAGGGATGAGATCCCTTAGGAAAACTCTTATTAAGGTAAATGATCATTGTCTCAAGATTTTTAATTTGAAGGACTATCAATCGATTGGTTTGTGTTTGAAGGGTCAAATGGGATTGATCAAAAGAGAGAGTTATTATCGAAGCCAAAAATGAGAAATAAGTAGGAGATGCTCACAATGCTAGGAAACTTAGCCAGCATCTCAAACTATCCTAAAATTAGGCTTTACATTTTGGAAATTAATTTAGCTTGTTTGAGTTATAATTTTCATTAGAAATTCTAGGACTTAAGATTCTTAACATAAGATTAAGATAATGCCTAAGAGGTGAGAAATTATGCTTATGGCCCATAAAGGGGAGAAGTAACCTCAGAACCTAAATCTAGAGATCTTTGGTGAGAGACGGAAGCACAACCTAAATCTAAGGCAAAATGGATAATTGGTTTGCCTTTACAAGAAATGACAAACCACCCAAAAACTTGGACTTAAAACTACCTGGGGGTGGCCGCCAACTAACTCCTCCTAAAATTTTAAATGCATCTAGGCAAGTCTTTATGCTTATGCAAGATAACTGGGCTGTTATTATTTAGAAAAAGACTAAGTCTTTAAACTCACTCCCTAAAGAGACTAGATCATGTAAAGGGACATGCTTCAAATGACCTAAATCTAATACAATTCAAATTTCATTTTATTTTTATTTTGGACAACCATTTTGACTCAGGCTAATAGGATTTTTATGAATAATGCATGAGAAATCAGATATTGGCCAAAATCGTGAGAAGGAGGTAAGTTTCCACCATGGCCCTCAAAGGTCAAGGAGTTCTCACGGCAAAGGTAGAAACCCTCCAATCAAGAGTGAAATAAGATGCATTTGTGCATGATATAAAATGCTCATTAAGGGGTTGCTAATTCTTTTTTTATTTTAATCAAGCTTTGAGGTTATGATGTTTTAATTTAATTTGAATTGTTAAGTTGGGTAAAAGATTTATTTTTCTAAAGAGCCTAATCCACATCAGCCATATAAAGCAAGGAATAAATTAGGAAAATCATGCCACTTAATGCAAAAGCTAAACAAATCATCAAACAATTTATAAAGCTAATCACAAAAGAATAAATGGTGTTGTGGTGGCACCACAACAAACCCAAAATATCAATGTGGGTGAGCTCTACCCTCATACAACCCAGATTATAAATGAATTAAATTACAATTTAAGCAAAGGAATTCATTATTATGGGGGTCTTCAAGCTTTATTCTTCTTTCTTCTTTTCTTCTTTCTTCTTTTCTTCTTTTCTTTTTTTGGATGGTTGGAAGGTGGATGCTCCAAGGCTTCACATGGTGCATAAGATAGGATCTTATGACCAATGCTCATCCTAATCCCCCATAACAAATCATTCTAATATCCTAAATATACAAATTTTTTCATGAAAAGGAAAAAACTATAATATAACTAACACATGCGAAAAAAGGTTAGTCAAATCACACCACATAAAGTCCAAGCATGTATATTGGACTTATCATCCCACATATGGGTGACTAAGTCCACCTAGCCTATGGATTATGCAAAGGGGTATAAGCACCTGCAAGCAAGAAGAATTATATTTTTATTTATGATAGCACTTTAGCACAATCCCACAAAAGAATAGTTAGAATAAGCACGCGCTACCATTCATTCTACGAGCATACACCCAAACATCTAGTTTAAAATATATATTACAAAACAAAACATAACATCAAACCATGCACCGACATAACCTAAAGCTAGAAGTGGTGACTTAGGCTAATGTGTGTGCTTTGAAGGTTTGTGTGGTATGCATAACTTAGGACTTTAGGTTCAAGTTTTCTAAATGTGAAGAACATGTTCAACTTGAGGAGGGTTTCATTTAAGTAAGTATTTTGGGTTATTTTTATTTCATGTTTTAATTTGGTTTAAGTGAAACCTACAATTAATTACTAAGTTATAAAGAGAGGGAAAGAGAGAACTTCTCTTTCCTTCCTAATCCTTAAGTAATTTCTAAGGTAAGTTCACATTTTAATTTCATTTAGGTGAATGTTTTGATTAGATCTCTTAATTAACCCTAAGTTTAGAAAAACTCTAAACAAACCTATTCAAAAATAAAGGCATTTTAAGATTAAATAAAATGAATCAAAATTCACATGACACACATTACTTCATTTCTTTCCCAACATATATAACATGCATATGGATGGACCCTAAGCATATCTATACATGCAAATGAGAATAGTTTACACGCTTCATGATGCATGCTACGTAATCCAATTAAGAAAATTTAGAATTGAATATGCATGATTTTTCTTAAGTAGAAAAGGTTTTCCTTATCCAAAGTTTCACATACATGCATGAAAGTAAGAAAGGCATAAGTGAGCACAATGCCATTATTAACCAGAGGTGTAAGGTACAAGACCTACTTAGGTCTACTTAAATTCTCGTAACCTCGGGGTTGTCCAGACTAATATACCACTTTCTTAAGTACTAACATACATATAAAAGAAATGAAATGAAGAAGGAATATGCAAAAGTTGTTTAATAGTTTCATTTTTGTTTATGCAATTTATTCATGCAAGCATAGGCAATCCTTCTTAGATGATAGCATAAGGATGAATAGGGTATAGAATTAAGTAAGTGTTGGGTTCTTTTCAAATGAACCCTACATCTTACCAACTCTATTCAAAACTATGCTAACATAAAGAAAGGAAGGAAATACTAAACATTACCTTATAATCTATCACAAGCAAACTTATAATTAAAGTATAAGAATAGCACACTTTAAGATTTGATGTTTCATTTATAGGTTTTGAAAATACTTTGGATTTAGTAGTGATAATAGCCACTCATATTTTACTTTAGCCAACACATGCACATTTGACATAAAGTAAACAATTTTCATTTTAAAATTTGAAACATGAAATTATAAATGCATGAATCATATGGCATACAATTTAACATGTTGGGAAAGATCTAAAAATGCAATCATGTAAACAAACTCACTTTACTTAAATCCTAAAGATATTCTTAAAGAATAAGATGATTTAGAATAAATCAAAGTGAATTTCAAAATGATTTTTGTTTAACTTGAAGTTTGATTTAATTTTGAAAAGGTGAGATGAGTTTGTTGTTTCTAACCCATTCCCACATTTGATTTATATTTTTCTTTAATTTTTAGATAATTAAATCCATTTTAAGCATTGATTAGGTAAAGGTATGCATTAAGTTAATTAATTACCTTACCACCTTAGAAAAATTAACTAAGTAATTATGAGCCAATGAGATGACATAAAACCCACAAGGTATTTAAATTTGCAATGCACTTAATAATGAAAATGCCTGATGCAATTTGGCTCACAATTAAAAGTTAATTAAGCTAAGGGGTTTTAGCTTAAGTACTTTTAAAACACCCTTTCATACTTATGTAAGGGGTTTAATTTTCTTAATTAGACTTAGGCTATTAAACACCTAAGCATCTACCCAATGTAGATTAATTAAGTTCTGGAACTTTTTAGAATTTTTGAAAATTATTTAAAGAGGTGATTGATGAGTTAACCCTTAATTAAGAAGAGATTAAGGAGAGAAAAGGGGGTTTAGGGAATAGCTTAGGGGAAATGCCCCAAAATTATTCCATAAAACTCCAACTCACTGGATCTGACCTTAATCAAACTTAATCATAGGGTAAATCCACTAATCATACCTTAATTACCCTTAATTACATGAATGGGGTAATTAGGGAATGAGCTAGCAATTTTCTCAATTATGGCCTCAATAAATCTTTAAAAAATTAGGGGAGGAAGAGGTCATCCCTAAAATGAATCCTAGAAATTTGAGATCAATTGGTGACTTAATTAGGGAATAATTAACAAATTAACATTCCCAAAGAAACCCAAATTTAGAGAAAAGGAATTCAAAATTCTTTAAAAATAATTTTAGAATATTTTAGATGAAATTATCTATCCATAGAATTTTTCCTTATATTTTTTTGATTTTTCTTGAAAGAGTTATGAATTTTTGAAGATTTCTAAATTAATTAGAAATTAATTAAAATCCCTAACTAATCCCTACCTACTACCGGCTCACGGTGCGACGCGTGGCGGTGACGGTCAGCGTGATTTACATGTGTCACACCGTGAGCCCCCCACTTAAATATCACATCAAGGGGGCGACTGGCGGCGCACGCGCTTTTATCCTTAGCCAATTGATCAAAGATCGGATGGCTGAGGATACACCCACAGTTTATAAATCGGATAACAGATATATAAGCGAGCCTAATAACCTCAGCTGTCCATCTAAAATGTATCGATGGATGACTGAGATGAGCCAAGTTCTTTCCTGAGGATGAATGGAGGTCGTCCATGATCCAATGGGAGATCCGAGCATGATATAGCATAGATTCATTCAAGACTTAACCCACACCATCTAGAAGAGTAGAGTGGCCAATCCAATGGTGGATTTCACACGCAATGAAAATTCCTTTCAGAAAGGACCAACACCTCCTAATTTAAGTGGTCAAAAATCACTAACCTCATTGGAGGTGATCTCCGACACTTGAGATCGATGAGGTAGCTTCGTCTAGTGGAGACAAAGCCCTGTTGAAGTTCCTAGGCCTTGAGGTTGAGTGGATCAATGGGTGGACCAACTCCTCTTTAATCCCTTCGTGGCTTTGATTAAATTGAGTTCTTCCTTGTTGTGGGAACTCAAATGAATTCTTGGGCTAGCTCGACTTGGTCCTTAGATCAAATGTAAAAGAGGAATTTGGATGGGATCAAGTATAGAAGAAGTTAGGAATTGAGGTGAGCTCCCCTATTTTGCACTATGAAAAATTGAGAAATGCAAAATTCAAATCATCTTTAGGGACCTTGGGAAAGCTCTCTGATGATTGCTATGAGTTCCTAGGCTCTAATCGAGTGTTAGTGAATCGTGATTTCAGTGAATTAGGGGGAGTATATCTCCCCCTATGGCAATCGGACGACCAGGAATGAGCTTGCCATTTTGATCCAATTGACCCTATGGGATGGGTTGTTTAGGCTATTAGATCAATGCACATGGTCAGTTTGGCCAGAGGAGTGGAATGCCAACTTCTCATGTGCTTGAATTGAGCTTAGGAGGGATTTTGAAAATTGAATTTCAAGGCTAAGGGTTTGGTCCATGGGTCAAATGGGTTGACCAAACCCATTGGGTTGGTGACCACTCATCACTAAGTCCCCTTGAGCTTTTAGGAAAGCCTCAAGTGATTGTGATGAGTGTATGACCAAAATACCCATGGAGCCAAAATTTGTTCTATGGGGTAAAATGGTCATCTAATTTTTTTCAATTTGTGTATGTTTGATATGTTGAGAAAATAGGTTTGGCCAAGTTTCATTGAATTTAAATCCATTTGATAGGTTTGGCTCATGTTGACCCATTTAGGTAAAAATGTGTGAACTTGGGTCAATTTGACCAATTGGTCAAATTGGGTCAAACCAAGGGTTGGGTCAAGTTCATATGACCATTTGAAATGTTTTGATGCCTTTGGTTTGGTTCAATTTGGTATATATTTGATTTTGGCTCATATGACTTCATTTAGGTCAAATGGGTCAAGTTGACCTATTTGAGGTAAGTCAAGGGTAGGTTTAGGTTTGGTTAGTCATATGGAGTGGATTGGTATCTTTGTTTCCAATCAATTTTGGTTAGGTTCAATTTTGGCTCAACATGACCCTTTAGGTCATGTTGGGTCTAAGGTCAATTGGGCTGGGTTGGCTCTAGTTGGCCAATTGAGGCTTTGGTCAAGTTCCACAAATGATTTGGGATGGACTTGACCTATTGGTTTCAATCAATTTGGCTTAGATCAAGTTTTGACACATTTTGGCCTTTTAGGTCAAAATGGGTCAACTTGGGTCAAGTGGGCCAATTGGGCTAGGTTAGGCTCAAATGTTGGCTTGGTCAAGTTCAAACATAGGTCATGAGTGAACTTAGATCAATGGTTTAATCAATTTGGCCTATGGTGGAATTTGGCTATATAAGGTTTCATTTTAGGTTAAGTGTTGACTTGGTCAACCCTTAGGTTTAACTTGGTTTGACCCAATTTGATTGATTGATCATCCCATGATGATTGTTGGTCATGATGAGGAGGATATATGAGTTTGGTTCAATCCAATTTGGTTAGGATCAAAAGTTGGCTCATAAGGGTACTTTAGGTCACTTTGGGTCAAGTGAGCCTAAGTGGGTCAAATGGCTTGGTCTAAGATTTGAAGTTGATTGATCTTGTATATGGACTTATGATTGAAATATAAATCCATTTACTAGTGGTTTGAAGTCAAATGGATTTTGATCCATTTGAAAATTTCATATTCAAAGGAAGAATATGAAGGGTCTTGGGTTTGATTTTTGATTTAGGTTTTGATTGAGTGATTGAAGTTTGGATTTATATATGAGCTCATGATTGTAGGATTGATTGAACATGAGAGAAAATCAAGAGTTTGGCTTGATTTGGAATTAATTTGGCTAAGTTCAAGATTTTGACTTGAAAGACTTAGATTTGATTTTGAGTGGATTTGAGTTTGATTTTGGAGTTGGTTTTGATTGTTTAAATTTATATTTCATTTATATGTGAATATAAATGAGAATATAAATTGATCATAATAAATTTTAAGAATTTGAAAGAGTTTAATAATGATTTAGGTTAAATCCATTAAAGGGAATTTAAAGGATTTAAATGGAATTTTTTAATTTGAAATTTAATTTTTGAATTGGATTTGATTGATTTATATTTATATTTCATTTATATATGAGAGCATAAATGAGAATATAAATTGATTTTGAGAAAATCCCATGAGTTTGAAATGGATTGATCAAAGTTTAGGTTAAATCCATTAATGGAAAATTAAAGGATTTAAGAATTTCAAGGATTTTAAATTTGGAATTTAATTTTTTACCTTTGATTTAATTGAGTTATATTTATATTTCATTTATATATGAGTATATAAATGAGGATATAAATAAGTTTTGAAAAATACCAAGAATTTGAGTAGGTTTGATTAGTTTTAGAGTTGGTTTGGCTAAGTCCTTTAATGGAAATTAAAGGGACTTAAGGAAATTTTCATGAGTTGATTTGGAATTTTGAATTTGATTTGATGGGTTTGAATTTATATTTCATTTATAGAAATGTGAATATAAATGAGAATATATAAATCTCATGAGAAAATCTCAAAGCTTTGAATAAGTTTAGATCATGATTTTGGCTAAGTCCTTAAGAAAGGGTTAGGGACTTAGAATTTTGATGGATTTTGATCATGGATTTCAATCATGGAATTAAATCATGGTATTTATTTGAGTTTGAGAAAATCAAATAGAATTGATTTGGAGTTTGACTTGAAAGAAGAAAAGTGAGGAATGGTTTAAGCTAAAGGGTAGGAGATTTTCCTAACACTCCTAAGGTATGACCTATTCCTATGGCTAACTCTTCTAAGTCTTCTAGGGTTAGGTTGGAGTGTCCACCTAATCACTAGATGTGTCTTAAGACTAAGGAACTCTTAAAGTCTAAGAGAAATCTTAAGCCTAAGATGGAGGTGTTGAGAGCTCATCCTAAAAATGAGGTCAACATATACATGATGGAAAGAAAAAAAATGGGTGTGTGTTATGGGATAGCAATCCACCTTAACTAATCATAAGACACCTTTCTTATTGAATAGGGATATTTAGAAAATCTAAACTTAGGATTAATTAAAACATATAATAAAATATTCATTAAAGAAAAAATCATTAATGAAGCTACCTTATAAATTACTTAAGGTAGGGATAAAAGAGAAGTTCTATTCTCTTTTCTTTTCTTCACATCATTTAGCCATTAAGTGTAGGTTCATTCAAATCAAATCAAATCATCAACTAAAATTAACAAATCTAAATCACTTAAAATGAAACTATTGACCTCACTTTTAGAGTGAGCTTTCAACTTCTCCATCTTAGACATAGGACTCCTATAGACACTAAGAGTTCCTTATCTTAAGACACTTCTATTGATTAAGTGAACACTTAACCTAACCCTAGAGACTTAGAAGAGTTAGCCATAAGAATAGATTATGCCTTAGGGGTATTAGGAGGACTTGCCTACCCTATAGTTTGAACCAAATCCTTGCTTCCTTCTTTCAAGTCAAACTTAAAATTCAAATCAAAACTTAAATCAATTCCAACTCTATTGATTTTCTCAAATCATAATTCAATTCCAAATCAAATGATTGAAACTCATGATTGAATTCAAATCCCAAAATATTTACCCTTTGATTTCATCTTGTGGACTTAGCTCAAACAAATCCAAATCACTCCAAACTCAAAAGATTTTCTCATAACCCATTTATATTCACAAATATAAATGAATAAATTCAAATAACCAAAATCATTCAAAACTCAAATTCAAATCTAACCAAAATCCAACTTATACTTTTAAGTCAAATCTTGAACTTAGCCAAATCATTCTCAAATCAATCCAAACCCTTGGATTTTCTCTTCAAACAATCACTCCCTCAATCACATACATAAATATAAACATAAACTACAATCACCAAACCAAAATCAAACTAACCCAAGTCAAACCCATGTTCACCCTTTTGACTTGAAATTATTAAATGAACTAAAACCCATTTGACTCCAAACCACTTGCAATTGGATTTATATTTCCATCATATGTCCATATGTGAGTTCAACCAAACCTAAATCAAGCCTTGATCAATCCAATTGATTTTGCTCACTTGACCCAAAGTGACCTAAAGCTCTTTTTAGCCAAATTCTAATCCAACCCAAATTGGATTGAACTAAGCCCATCTAAGTCTCACATTATGAGCAACAATCATCCTAGGATGATCAATCACTCAAATTAGGTCAGACCAAGTCAAACTTAGTCTTTGACCAAGTCAACACTTAGCCCAAATGAAACTTAAACAAGCAAAAAATTCATTATAACAAATTGATTGAAACCATTGATCTAAACTAATCCATAATCAATGATTGAACTTGACCAAGCTATCAATTTAGTTAAACCAAGCCTAATTGGCCACTTGACCTATGTTGACCCAAACTGACCTAAAAAGAAAAAATGGGCCAAATCTTCATCTAAGATAGATTGATTGCAACCAATAGATCAAATTCATTCTAAATTGATTGTTGAACTTGACCAAAGCTTCAATTGACCAATTGGACCCAACATAGCCCAATTGACCATGAACTCAACTTGACTTAAAAGTTCAAATCAACTTAAAATCAAACCAAATCAAAATTGATTGAAACCAAAGCTTGCAATACATTTCAAATGATCAACCAAGCCTAAACCAACCCATAACCTAATCCAATTGGGTCAAATATGTCAAATTGGTCAACTTGACCTATTTGACCTAAATGAACTCAAATGAACCAAAACCAAATCTAAACCAAATTGAACCAAACCAATGGTACCTATAGGCTACAAATGATCATTTGAACTTAACCTAACCTATGGCTTGACCCAATTTGATCAATTGGTCAACCTAACCCAATTTGACCCAACTTAGCCTAAATGGGTCAAATTGAACCAATTCAAACCAAATGAACTACAAAATACTTGAAATTCGGCCAACCCATTTTTGAATCATTTCAAATCTGTCCAAATCAAAATCATAGCCAAATGACCACTTTGCCCTTAAGTCAAAGAGTATCCTATGGCCAAATTCACTTGGAATTTGGCCAATTCTTTCACAAGGCCACTTAGGATCCTCCTAATGGTCCACATGGATACCAAAGAGGGTGGTGAGCATGACCCAATGAGCTTGGGTTGGCCATGACCTAACCCATGACCAAACCAACCCCTCCAATAAAAATTGAGCACTTGGATCACCAAATGCACTCACCTAGCACATGGGCACTCACTCTCCTCCACTCCTCTACCTAAAATGACTCACATAGGATGTTTGGCAACCTATATCGTGAACCCAATCTCACCCATTGATCAAAAATGGCAAAATTACTCATCACCATCCGATCCAGGAGGAGAGATATACTCCCTCATTCCCACTCAAACCACACTCATTTCCATAGAGCTAAGGAGATTCAATCAAGCCTCCCCAAGCTTTTCCAAGCTCCATTGATTTCCCATTCTTAGTTTCATTCAAAGGAAATAGGGAGATCAATTAGCCTCATCCAATTCTCCATCAAAACTAAATTAACCTTGCAAGCACCATTAGTGGACTTGAGCTCAACCAAGTCATTTCCCAAGCCTCCATGCCACGAAGCACTACTTTGATCAAGCTTGATCACCATTGAAGAGCTTGGTAAAACAATCCACTCCAAACCAAGATCCAATAGATTTAAGCCTCTCACTAAATGGCTACCTCCTCCATTGAAGCCGCAGGTAATTGCTCAAAACCATACATAAAAAATTTACTTTGTCCTTTGTGAAGGAAAGTGTCATCCCTTGAGAACTTGTTGGATGTGCATCCCCTCCTTGAAGGTGTGGGATCATTTTGATCCCAATTGAGCTGTGAGCTCAAATTGAATAGGAGAGACGAAACGGTCACTTGCAAAGAGAAGAATTACACCGTTTGCGTGATTGAAATAAAGGTTGTGATTGATTAGAATGATTTAAGAATTTTGATTAGATCAGATAGATTCCGACTCATGTGACAACTTAAATAACCTATCACTTCATGCCATGTGGAAATTCAATTATGTTAAGCATAATTTGATTTTGACTTTTAAAATTCATAACTAGAAAAATCCAAAAAATAGACTCAAGTTCATTTTAAAGATAATTCAAGAGGAAAAATATAAAATTAAAATTAATTAATTTTGAATAGTGATTTTAACTCAATTTGGGTTTTATTGGAAATGTATAATTAAGCTAATTACTCCCTAATTAATCAAGCAATTAATCCCAAACTTTTGAGGTTAATTAGTGGGATGACCTCTATTCTCATGACTTTTGGAATTTATTGCTTGACTAATTTTGTTTCACCCTAATCACTTTCTTAATTAATTAAATAATTAATTATATTAAATAGTGATAAATTCATTAATTAAACTTGTTAATCATCATTGAATAATGAATGGACTTAAGGAATGAGATTAGGACTTCTTTTCCAATTTTTCCCCTAAGTTCATTTCATTTGGAAAACACTTAATTAAGTTGTAATTAATTAATGGCTTAATTATTTCATTAATAAATCCAATTAATCAAGCTCAAAACCAAATCATTCCAGAACTTAATCATTTAATTCTTGGGTAGATTTTAGGTGTTCAATAACCTAAGAGGATTTAAAGGAAATTATAATCAAACTACATGTGTAGGAGGGTTATAAAAGTATTTAATTAAACCCTTTAGCTTAATTAACCAATAGTTGTGAGTCAATTGCATTAGACCCCTTTATTTCTTAGGTGCATTACTGATTTAATTTCCATGTGGTTGCGTATCATATGTTGGCTCATAATTATTTGGATAATTGTGTTAAAGTGGTATAGATAAGGCATAATTAATGGATTTAATTCATACCTTAACTTAATCAAAAATATAAAATCAACCTAATTGTTCCAAATTAAACTAAACAAATTCACACATGGGGGAATGGGTTAGGATCATGTTGACCTCACTTTTGGAGTGAGCTCTCAATTTCTCCATCTTAGAGATGGGACTCCCTTAAATACTAAGAGTTCCTTAGTCTTAAGACACTTCTAGTGATTAGGTGAACACTACAGAGACTTAGAAGAGTTAGCCATGAATGGGTCATGCCTTTAAGGACTTTCCAATAGCTTGAATCCTCACTTTGGAGTGAGCTCAATTTCTCCATCTTAGAGATGGGACTCCCTTAAACACTTTCCTTTCTTAAGACACTTCATTAGGTGACACTTAATCAAGACTTAAATTCAATATCATCAAATCAATAGCTTGAACCAAATCAATTCTTTGTCAAACTTTAAATTCAAATCAACATCAAATTCAAATCAATTCCAATGGATTTTTTCAAATCATGAATCAATTCCAAATCAACTGATTGAAACCCATGATTGAATTCTAAATCCAAAATCTTTCTAAGCCCTTTGATTTCATCTTATGGACTTAGCTCAAATCAAGTTCAAATCACTTCAAATTCAAATGATTTTCTCATAACCCATTTATATTATCATTTATATTCACAAATATAAATTCAAATAACCAAACCAAATTCAAAACTCAAATCTAAATCCAACCTAAATCCAACCTACACCCTTTCAAGTCAAATTCTTGAACTTAACCAAATAAAACTCAAATCAATCCAAACCTTTGGAATTTCTCTTCAAAAAATCATTCCTTCAATCACAAAAAAAATATAAACATGAACTTTAATCACCAAATCAAAATCAAACCAACCCAAGTCAAACCCATGTTCACTCTTTTGACTTGAAATTATCAAATGAATCAAAACCCATTTGACTCTAAATCACTTGCAATTAGATTTATATTTCAATCATAAGTCCATATGTGAGTTCAACCAAACTTGAATCAAGCCTTGATCAAGCCAATTGACCCACTTAGGCTCACTTAACCCAAAGTGACCTAAAGCACCTTTTTGAGCCAAATTTTAATCCAACCCAAATTAGATTGAACTAAGCCCATCTAAGTCTCACATTGTGAGCAACAATCATCCTAGGATGATCAATCACTTAAATTAGGTCAAACCAAGTCAAACCTAGCCTTTGACCAAGTCAACACTCAAAATGAAACCTAAACTAGCCAAAATCTATCATAGGCCAAATTGATTAAAACCATTGATCTAAGCCAATTCATAATCAATGTTTGAACTTGACCAAGCCATCAATTGAGCCAAACCTAACCAAATTGGCCACTTGACCCAAGTTGACCTAAAAATTCAAAATGGGTCAAATCTTGATCTAAGCCAAATGGATTGCAACCAATTGATCAAATTCATTCTAAATCACTTGTTGAACTTGCCCAAAGCTTCAATTGGCTAGACTACCAAACAAATATGACCATGAACCCTTGACCTAAAAGTTCAAATCAACTTGAAACTTAACAAACCAAAATTGATTGAAACCAAAGCTTGCAAAATATTTCAAATGATCAACCAAACCTAAACGAACCCATGACCTAAACCAATTAGGTCAAATGGGTCAAATTGGTGAACTTGACTCATTTGACCTAAGTGAACTCAAATGAACCAAAATCAAATATAAATCAAATTGAACCAAACCAATGATACCAAATCACTCCAAATGATCATTTGAACTTGACTAACCATGGTTTGACCAATTGGTCAACAAGTTGACCCATTTTGACCTAAATGGGTCAACTTGAGCCAAATCATATCAAATCAACTCCAAATTCATTGAAATTTGGCCCAACATATTTTGAAACATCTCAAATCTGCTCAAATCAAAATAGGATAAATGACCATTTTAACCTTGGTTCAAAGGGTAACTTATGGCAAATTCACTTGGAATTTGGCTAATTCTTCTCATGGCCATATCCTCTAGTGGACCATTTGGACACCAAGGGAGGTGGTGCACATGACCCAATGGGTTTAGGTCATCCATGACCCAACCCAAGGCCAAACCAACCCCTCTATTAGAAATTCTCCACTTAGATCACCTCCCACACTCACCTAGCACATGTGCACATCCTCTCCTCCACTCCTCTGCCAAAACTAAAAGCATTGCCTGCTAAATAACCCATTTAATCCAAGTTGAAGGAAAATGATAAGGCTCTTGACTATCCATCAACTAGGGAGATATACTCCCCTCATTCCAACTCAAAGCACACTCCAAATTTGATTGAGCCCTGGAACCCTCGAGTTTCTCTAAGCCTCATGAAGCATTCCCAAGCTCATTCCATTTCTTCCTTCTCAATTTCCTTCAAAGCCAAAAGAGGGGAGGCCTAAAGAATTTCCAACTTAGTCAATTCTCAATCAAACTTCAATTCACTTTGCAAGAACCATCGAGGAAGCAAGTCGAGCTCACCCAAAACTTTTCCCAAGTCTCTAAGCCATGGGAAGGGGGATCTCAATCAAAGTCATTGAAGGAGCCCACATCCACTTCAAATTGAGGCTTGGAACTTTCAATAGAGCTTCGCCTCCACTAGACAAAGCTACCTCCTCCGTTGGAAGTGCTGGTGATGACCTCCGATAAGGTATGACTCAAAATCGATCATCCATTGAAAATTACTTGTTCTTTTGTGAGGGGAACTGTAATCCCATTAGATCCATTGGATGTTCTTCCACCTCTTGATGGTGTGGGATGAATCTCGACCAATCGAGCTTAGGTGAGCTCGGATCAAGCCATGGAGGATGGACAACCTTGTCTCCCATGGCAGGGGGATGAATCATGGGCCGACCATCACACGTGTTTTGGATGGACGACCCTGATTAAAATGATTAGATCCATTGATTTATTTACTTTAGAACCACGGATTAACCACAGCGTTGCATGCTAATGCGGCGTCGTCTTGATAATATAACCCCTCGTCCACATGGAAGCGCACACGTCCACCATAACCAATGGGATTAGTTAATTAATTAGGGTATTTAATTATCCTTTAATCGCAAAAAAATCATAAATTTATAACTGAATGTAGAAAAATCCAAAAAATGCAAACTTTAGTTTATTTTAAAGATTATTCAAAGGGAAATAATATAAAATTAAGTTTAATTGATTTTGAACAGTGAATTTTCTCAATTAGGGTTTAATTAAAAATTGAATTACCTTAATTACCCCTGATCACTTAATTAATTAATTCTAAATTTCTCAGACATATTTTGGGGGATGACTTTTGCCTCCCCCAATTTTCTTGGAATTTATTAATGAGTTAATTAGAGAAGTTAATTAATGATCCCCTAATCACCCCTTAATGTAATTAAAAGCAATTAAGCATGTGAATAGTTATTTAATCACTTAATTGAGATAATTAAATATTGTTTAAGTAAGGGGAAGGTTTATGGAATGGGTTGGGGATATTTTCCTTAAGTTATTCTCTAAACCCCCTTTCTTCCTTAATCTAAACACAATTAATGATTAATCCACTAATGATCTACTTAATTAGTCTAATCAAACCTTCAAAACCAATCTGAAATTAATTAATCTTTTGCTTGGTAGATCCTTAGGTGTTCGAAAACCAAAGGTAAGTTTGTGAAATCATTTCCAACCCACATGTGTGAGAAGGTTATGAAAGTACTTAATGAAAACCCTTTAGCTTAATTAACCAATAATTGTGAGCCAATTGCATTAGGCCCCTTTATTTCTTAGGAGCAATGCTGATTTAAATTCCATGTGGTTGCATATCATATGTTGGCTCATAATTGTTTGATTAATTATGTTAAAGTGGTGTATGTAAGGGGTAATTAATGGATTTAATTTACACTTTAACCTAAACAAAACATAAAATCAACTTAATTGCTCTAAAAATTAAACTAAATTAATTCACACATGGGGGAAATGGGTTAGGACCAGCAAACTTTTTTCACATTGCCTAAGTTAAAATCAAATTCAAAACAAAAATAATAATCTCTTTAAAGAATGTTAATTCACTTTAAATGATCATATTTTATAGGATTGTCTTTAGGAATTAATTAGGGTGAATAAAGTCATATGCTTACCACACTTTATTTCTTTCTAAGCATGCTAAATGTTGTGTCTCATATGAAATCATGCATTCATCTCTTTTGAAAAATTAATTAAATGAAATGTTTCCTTTTTGTCAAATTGTATGTTTTGGCTAAAATAGGAATATGAGTGGCTATTATCACTATTAAATCAAAAAATATTTTCAAAATCTATAAATCAAGGATTATAAATGAAGGTATGCTACATATAAATACTTATAAGCTTGCATGTGATTATAGCATAAAATGTGGTATGTGATTTTCTTCTCTTTCTTAACATGGGTTTGTATTGATTCAAAGTGTATAGTTCATTTGAAAAGAACATAACACTTGCTTAAATCTATTCCTATGCACTTCTATGTTATGACTTAAGAAGGATCCTCACATTTACACATATAAATTATACAACCAAATCAAACAAACAAACAAAGAATCTTTTGCATGACTCTTCATCCATTTATTTCTTTTTGTACATGCACATGTAATTAAGAAAAGTGGTATATTAGTCTAGACATCCTAGGGTTGCTAGGTTTTAAGTAGGCCCAATAAGGTCTTGTACCTTATACTCCTGGTGTAGAAAACAATGGTGTCGTGATCACTTATTTCTTTTATACATGTAAATGTGCATTTAATTAATGGATAAAAGAGTCCATCTTTTCTACTTAATAAAAATATGCATTCATAAAATATCCAAATTTTCTTAAGCAACATCTCTTCGCATTCATCATTAATGTGTGCTAAGATTTGCATTGCATGTATAAATATGCTTAGGATTATTCATATGCATGATATACATGTTGGAATAAAATAAATTATTGTGTGTCATGTGATAGTAATTCACCTTAACTAATCCTAAAATGCCTTTCTTATTGAATATGTTGATTTAGAGCAAATCTATACTTAGGGTTAATTAAAACACATAATAAAACATTCACGAAAGAAAAATCATTAATGAATCTACCTTAGAAATTACTTAATGTAGGGATGAAAGAGTTCTCTTCTCTTTTCCTCTCTTTACAACATTTAGTAACTAAATATAAGGTTCATTCAAACCAAATCATCAAATAAATTTAACATCAACCAAATCACTTAAATGAAATCACCCTCTAAGTTGAATCTTTCACACTTAGAAAATTCCAACCTTAAAGCCTAGCTAAGACATGTCACACAAGCCTTAAATGACACACACATTAGGCTAAGTCACCATTTCTAGCTCTATGTTAGGGCGGTGCATGGTTTGATGCCTGATTTTGTTTGTGATATAATGTTTTAGATTGGATGATAGGATAATCTTAGTCTAATCATTATCTTTTGTAGGAGATTGTGCTTAAGGGGCACTGTAATAAAAATATAAATGATTTTGTTGTGCAGGTTGCTTATACCCCTAAGCACAATCCACATTAGAATAGGTGGACTTGGTTACCCATGTGTGGGGTGCTAAGTCCAATTTTCTATAAATGCTTGGGATTGTGTGGTATGTTTAATCTCTATTTTACATATTTAGTTAGATTTATCTTTCCATTTTAATGTAATTTTGCAATGAAAATTTGGAATGAATGTTATGGGAGAATTAAGGTGAACATTGGTAAGACTATATCTTATGTGCCATGTGAAGCCTTGGAGCAAGCCATATCCCAAGTCAAATCAAAAAGAATAAATAAGTGAAGAAAGAAAGAAAGAAAGAAATGAAGAAAAGAAGAAATGAAGAATGAAGAATGAAGACCCCCATAACATGAATTCTTTCTAAATTGTAATTATTCATTTGTAATATGAGTTATATAAGGGTAGAGCTGGCTACCCTTTTATTCAAGTTGTGGTGGTACGACCACATCTCTTATTCTTTTCTAGCTTTATAAAATTATTTGATGTTTGTTTAGCTTGTGCATTAAGATGTCATATTTTTTCTAATTTCTTCATTGATTGATGAATGGCCTGGAAGCAATTAGGCTCTTAGGGAAAAATAAATTTTTTATCTAATTAATCAACTCAAAATTAAAATAAATAACTCATAACCTCACATAAAGCCTATGATATAAATCAAGATGTTGTATGTCTCACATCATGCATAAAATCATCTTGCTTCACTCTTGCTAATGGAGGGCTTCCACCTTTACTAGAGAACATGGCTTGACCTTTGAGAGCCATGGTGGAAACACATCTCCTTCTTGCTGATTTTGGCATATAACCAATTTCTCATGCATTAGGCATATGAAATCCCACTGCTTATGTCAAATAAATTATCCAAAAATAAAAATAAAACTTAACAAAATTTATATTAGATTTAATTTATTATTCATGCCCTACATGATCTAGTCTCTTAAGAAGTGTGTTTAAGGACTTAGTTTCCTTTCTAAATAAATAATAGCCTAACTATCTTGCAAAAGCATAAGACTTTCCTACATGTATTTAAAATCATAGGAGGAGTTAGTTGGCAGCCACCCCCAAGCAGTTGTAAGTCCAACAGTCGGTGGTTTATTCTCTCTTATGGAGATAAAACCATATACCCATTTTCACCTTAGATTTAGGTCGTGCCTTGGCCCTCACCAAAGCTCCCTAGATTTAGGTTCAAAGGTTATTGTTTCCCTTTGCAGGCTACAAGCATAAATCCTTATCTCTTAGGCATTTCCATGATCTTGTGTTGTGAAATTGTAAGCCCTAGATTTCTAATAAAAACTCAACTCAAACACATAATTCTCTTCAAATTTCAAAAATATAAAGCCAAACCATAGATAGTTTGGGATGCTCGCTAGGTTTCCTAGCATTGTGAGCATCCCCTACTTATCTTCCTTTATTCTTGATAATAACTCTCTTTTGATCAATCCCACTTGATCTTCCAAAAAATAATTTGTATTGATAGTCCTATATAAAATCTTTGGAGACAATGATCATTTACCTTAATCGAAAGTATTCTTAAGGAATCTCATTCCTTAAGATATGTAATTAACTATGGGGCTTGCCTCCATAGGAAACTTAATGATCTAATTTAAAATAAACCCTACTTTACTTTTCCATGTAAAGTAGGGAAGAATCTCAGTACATTGTCCTTGAGTCCTCATTAGGTGATTAGGTCCATTGTAGGATGGTGACTTCTATCTCTCGAGATTGTACATCCTTCCTCAATTCACACCCGATCACCCTAATGAGAACACTGTGGATCTATGTGGTGTCCAACAACATACCAATTTTTTTTCTTCAAATTCCTCCAAAGAGTTTGAGAAGAAATAAACACCACATATTTTTTTAGCGACTCGGCTGGGAATGGTTCCTCTCTCCATCTTTGGTAAATGATCGTTGTCTTCAAGTATCGATAGTGGATTTGTACTTTGTATGAATCTGAGACTATCCTTCTTTTCCATTGGCACTTAGTTTATTTCATCCTTAAGTTAAGCTAGCCAACATCCTTTAGGTTTTAGGACCTCACTCCGTGTAGGTCTTAAAACCCCATTAGGGAAAGGTGAAATAAAATTTAATAAAAGAGATCATTAAATACCTCCCTCTTACCATTTCTATGGTAAGGAAAGATTCATTCTAAAAAAAAAAGAAAAATAAATCCTTCAAAATATCACTTTCTAAAAGCACTTTTCAAAAAAAATTCACATAATTAATATTTCAACCTCATCTAACAATCTTCATGATTGTTATATGTAGGATTGTTTCAAAAATCAAAAATTAAAAATCATCTTTCCAAAAAGCACTTTTCCAAAAACAATTCACATAATAAAATATTTGCACCTCATCTAACAATGTTCATGATTATTATATGTAGGATCATTTCAAAAATCAAAAGTTAAAAATCATCTTTTCAAAAAACACAAATGAACATCCTTATTCAATATACTCAAATTTATTGAATGAATATTTCATTTCAAAAATAAAATCAACAATCATCTTTTCAAAAAGCACAAATGAACATCCTCATTCAATTTACCCAAATTTATTGAATGAAGATTTCATTTCAAATAAAAAATCAATAATCATTTTCAAAAGCACATATGAACATCCTCATTCAATATACCCAAATTTATTGAAGAAGATTTCATTTCAAAATGAAAATCAAAATCATCTTTTCAAAAAGCACATATGAACATCCTCATTCAATATACCTAAATTTATTGAATGAAGATTTCATTTCAAAAAAAAAATTAAAAAAATCATTTTCAAAAGCACATATGAACATCCTCATTCAATATACCTAAATTTATTGAATGAAGATTTCATTTCAAAAACAAAATCAACAATCATATTTTCAAAAGCAAAATCAACAATCATCTTTTCAAAAAAAAATCAAAAATCATCTTTTCAAAAAGCACATATTTGAAAATGAACATCCTCATTCAATATACCCAAATTTATTGAATGAAGATTTCATTTCTAAATACAATCAAATCATAATTGAAATTCCATTTCAACATATCCCATATGTTGAAGTTGAAATTTCTTTCTTTTCAAAAGTGTTTGAAGATAAAACTTCATTCAATATATCCAAACATGTTGGATGGAGGTTTTATTTTCAAATAAAATTACACCATTTGAAATTCCACTCAACACATCCCACATGTGTCAAGTTGGAATTCCCTTATTTTTAAAAAAAGCGATAGTCACACACAAAATTTTAGCTTTAAAACATAAAGCATAATTGACTCCCATTTAACATACCTAAATTTGTCAAATGAGAGTTTCATTTTTCAAAACACATTTGGATCTTTTATTTAGCATACCCAAATTTGCTAAATAAAGATCCTTCTTTTCAAAATCAAAACATCAAAATCAAACACATTTAGATTCTTCATTTAGCATACCCAAATTTGCTAAGTAAAGATCATCTTTTCAAACTCAAAAAGCAAACACATTTGGATTTTTTATTTAGCATACCCAAATTTGCTAACTAAAGATCCTCTTTTCAAAAAATTAAAAATCAAAATACATTTGGATTCTTTATTTAGCATACCTAAATTTGCTAAGTAAAGATCCTCTTTTCAAAAACTCAAAATTCAAACACATTTGGATTCTTTTATTTAGCATACCCAAATTTGCTAAGTGAAGATCCTCTTTTCAAAAATCAAAATCAAAACACATTTGGATTCTTTATTTAGCATACCTAAATTTGCTAAGTAAAGATCCTCTTTTCAAAATCAAAAATAAAACACATTTGGATCTTTTATTTAGCATACCCAAATTTTCTAAGTAAAGATTCTCTAATCAAAGAATCAAAATCAAAACACATTTGGATCCTTTATTTAACATACCCAAATTTGCTAACTAAAGATCCTATTTTCAAAATCAAAATCAAACACTTGGATCTTTCATTTAGCATACCCAAATTTGCTAAGTAAAGATCCCTTTTTCAAAAATTAAAAATCAAAACACATTTGGACTTTTATTTAACATACCCAAATTTGCTAAGTAAAGATCCTCTTTTCAAAAAATAAAATAAAATTTTATACACATTTGGATTCTTTATTTAGCATACCCAAATTTGCTAAGTAAAGATCCTCTTTTTAAAAAATCAAAACAAAAATATTTGGACTTTATTTAGCATACACAAATTTGTTAAGTAAAGATTCCACTTTCAAATTCACACATGATTCACAAATAAGCAAAAGAAAAGAAAATTGTTTTCAAACAATTCATTTAGCATACCCAAATTTGCTAAATGAGCAATCCTAAATAAAATCAATTGACCCTTTTAACATACTCAAATTTGTTAAATAAAGTCTCAAACATAAAATCAAATTCAAATATGAACCAATGGAAGCATCAAAATCTCTCAAAATATTTGAACCCATTTCCAACATACACAAATTTGTTGAAAATGGATTCTAAATTCAAAATCTCCTCTCCAATTCTAAATTTAAAATCTCTCTCCTAAATTCAAAGATCCCCACTTAATATATTCAAATTATTGAGTGTGGGTTCAAATTATAAAACAAATTAAAACATAAATTTGAATTGAGTTTGTTTTCAAACTTTGCAGAATTTCATCTCGCCATTGGTTTCTCTCAAGTCTAGTTGGTCTAATGGAATCGAGTATGTCTTCACTTTTCCTTTATGATGGATTTGGCCTTGGATCGGTCCACATTGACTTTGCCCATCTCATTCACTTTGGTAGATTGAGGAATCACTTGTGATGGGATAGCCTCACAATATATGGTGAGCCGGTCATCCATGTTGAGATGTCGACTGAGTTTCCCTCAAGAGAAGGTTGTAGCGTTCTAGTAGCGATTTAGTTTCAATGCCTCAGTTGTTCCGTTCGTAGGCTAGTACCACTCACTTGGCTTCTTCAAGGGAAGGCTCCAGCTTTGGGATAGTCTCCCCAACCTTTGAGGTTGGGTCTAGTTCCACTTGCTCCTCCCTAAAGGTCGTTAGATGCCACAAGATCAAGACATCATGTGTTATAGCCAGAGATGGAGGCAATTTCTCATTTGTAGAGGAGCCACCCGGGATAGTTTCTCCTCGATCATAGACAAGTTTCATCCTCTCTGAATGATGGAGAGGAAGATGTTAGGAGGATCTGTCTCTACACACAGTTCACTTTGAGGCACCTATCGAGATAGGAGGAGGTCTATGCTAGCCAGGATAGTTGCAAGTTGGCGGGGCTTCTGATGAGTACAAGCCAATTTGATCTACGATCCATCATCCCTTGTAGCGTAGGCGAGCACATTCGGCAAGAGAGGGCCAGTGAGGCCCGTGTATCAGTACATTTCACCAGCAAGGAGAGGCAAAGGTATGCCAAACAGTCAGCTGCCTTTGCCCTCATGGATTTCCAATGATCTACCCTTGATGCATATAGCATTGTATTGACCGGTACTACACCACGAGAGGAGCTCACCTGGAGTTGGTGGTGCCTCCACCACACCTCCACCACGTCCACCATCTCGGTACAAGTTCCATCTTGCATAGTTCCATCAAAAGCCATGAAGGCATCAAAGGAAAAAGAGCCCCATTGGTGATCCTGCCAAGAGATCCCATTTCATCTACATCAATTGGTGCAAGCTCTCTCCGACCTCAATTCAGTGAAGAAGGAGTGGAGACTATGGCATCGTAGGTGCCATCACCACCACCACCTCAGTAGATCTTGGACATATTAGCAGCAGATGGAGAAGGAGACAGTTTAGTTGCCCCCATGGCCATAGATCCTCTCAGGTGTAGCACTCCTCCCTTGAGAGTTAATAGACAGGAGCACATTTCTTCTAGTGAGTATAGTCCTCACAGGGTTAGCTCTCCAGCAACAGGGGAGGACAAATGCATCTATATTCATGAGCATGATCCCACCACCGGTCAACCATGATCATTTGTGCCTATGAAGTTAGACCGCTCCCTAGATGATATTGTAGCATAGTATCTCATTGAAGAAGGAAGGTATGCAGTGCGATCTAGAGGAAGACAAGGTTAGTTTGATCCCAATGAAGATGATTTATTGGAAGATTAGAGTGCATATGGTTGACACAGGGGTTCCCTCCTTGAGATCGGTGAGTTTGGAAGGTGTTGCAAATAGGATGATGACCACTCATTTGACCCAACACCTCCAATAAATAGAAGAATGAACAAATAGATAGGATGGGAAAGAGGCTTGAAGATTTGCTAGTAGTTTTGGCACTTTAGAATCAAGCCCCAACAGTGCATCCTACTATTGCAGAGACTGAGTTACTACATGTCTTGGATCAGCCTAAGAGTTCAGCTCCGGTAGAGCAGGGCAGCACTAGCTTGTATAGGAAGCTAGTGGATAGTGCCTCCATGCAAAAAAAGGATATTAAACTCATGGTTGAACAATAAGTGAGAGAAGCATTGGCACAAGCTCGAGGAGGATCATCGGTTCCAAAAGGTAGACCCTACCCAGAGAAATTCGATGCTATCTAGTATCCTAAGGGTTTTATGCCACCTTCTTTCAAGAGCTTTGATGGCAGCGGGAACCCATGCCAAGATAGTGTACTTGGGCTATTTACAACAACGGTAGTGATGTGCTACTATTTTCTTTTGTATAATTTAGCGGGGCATAGCCTTTGATTGTACAGAACTCCCTAATTCAGTGAAGACTTTTGCTAAGTTGGAGCAACTCTTCATTAAGAGGTTTGCTAAAGCTCAGCAAAGGATGACTGTGGGCGATGTCGTTGTAGTACAACAACACCCTGGTGAGTCCCTTATTGACTATATTCTCAGATGTCATAATTTAAGTATGAAATGTGAACCACAGATGTCTAAACAACATGTCATTGAAATTCTACTAAAGAATATTCATGGCCCGGTCACCTTCATGATCAAAGGTTTTACCATCAAGATATTTGAGAAGCTAATCAACAATGTGGCTAGTCTACAAGGAGAGGCCAAATAGTTGCCTTTTCAAGATCGGTTAATAAAGCAAAGCTATAGAAAGCTTGAAGAAGCCGAGGCGTAGCTGATATTGGACAAGGAAATGGCGGCGTGCATGAGAGACCTCGAGCTCCACAATCATCACTTCCACCTCCTTTACCACCACCTAGGCATCATCCCACAGAGTCCATGGCCTTGCCATCTCCTCATATATTCACTGTGGCGGTACACATCAGTAGGTACCATTCACTACTCTTTTGGATAAACTAAAAAACCTTATTCATTTAAGAGGTAGTCGAAAATCTTTAAGAACCTCTTAAAGAAACCTAATTTTCAACTACCCAAGCCTAGGAAGCTGGAGGAAGTGGGCAGGAGCAATGATCCTAACTTTTGCCCCTACCACCACATACTAGGCCATATTTTAGAGGATTACTTTACATTCAAGGATTGGCTTGAGCATAGCTACAAGATAGAAACATAGTTATCCTAAAGAAATACATAGTGGAACAACCATCCAGTTATGTTAGGGTAATCCTTAGGAATACATGTGATCCTCTCAAAATAAAAGAAGGTTGAGATATCTCTTTATCCTGAAAGATTATTTTAAAAATCAAGAAACTTTCTTTGCAGGTGCTTGAGGCAGCTCAACCTCCAACATCAATGAAGGTTTGCAAGTTTCCAAAGACAACTTGGGAAAAGAGGGAGCTCAACACAACATTCATACTGCCAGGATACCAAGTAGTGCAACCGAGAGCCAGTCTTCATTCCACCATTGCTACTACATTCACACTTCTACTCTAGCTCTTCTTCTAGTAGACATCTTGTATCAATGAATGAGGGCATTAAATCCCTCACCCCACTTACTTTACTAGATTTCCACTATGTACCTCCTTCTAAATCTAAGAAATTAAGGAATAAAGCTAATTTGAATTACATATGTCTCACTTCTGATGGGTTTCTAATTCTACTCTCTTAGAAAACTCTTCAAGTCTAAATAATAATTATGACAACTCTGATCTTCCTCTTTCTAATTTTTAGATGGACTTTCCTTCTCTAAACACTATGGGTTCATCTCTTGAGATAAACTTGGAATCATCTGATTAAGTCCTATAGGAGAAGCTGTAGGTGAGCCTCACAAGCAGGTAGAATCTTCCACTAAACTACCACAAGAGATTATTGAAGTTAACCTCTGTAGTGGCAATGTTCTACCTCATAGGGCAGCACCTCAAGATAAGAGGAAACAAGTCATTGGTACTAATGAACAAGAAGCCCCTCCACAAGATGCTCCATCCATGGATATGCTTATGGAGGATCAGCCTAAAGTTGATTACAATGTCCTCACTCACATAAGAAAGTTACTAGCTAAGTTAAGCATATATGATGCCCTTACCTTATGCAAAGATATGAGAGAATCATTAATCAAGGCTCTTCTTGATCTAAAAATATGCTTAACTTAGCTGACCGCTGTTAGAGAGGAGGCACATTATTCAAGAGAAGCCCAGAGAGTCACATTCATAGACGAAGACCTTCTCCTGGGGGGACATGAAGCATAACCGTCCCCTCTACATTACAATGGATATGGGCAGATTCAGACTTTCCAGGGTTCTAGTTGATCTAGGTGCATCGATGAATATTATGAGTCTTAAGACCCTTGCCTACTTGAGGATTGACATCTTTACACTCTGAGGAGATAGGACGATGTTGAGAGGATTCAATGAATAGGGCAAGAGTTCTTTAAGCTCCATAGTGTTACCTTTGGAAATAGGTGACTAAAAGACTGAAGCCAAGTTCTATATAATTGATTTGAATACATCGTTCATTGCTTTGCTCGGTAGGCCTTGGATACACCAGAACAAGATGATTCCAACCTCCCTTCATCAGTGCATCAAATTCAGAAGGGATGGAATCGAGTACTATGTCAAAGGAGATGAAAAGCCATTTTTCAGGTGAGATATATGAAGATGCAACCTACTATCTTTCTCAAAATCAAAATGCCTTTTCTCATGAACTTGGTCAAATTTTGAATGCAAAAGAAAAAGAAAAAGATGAAAAAGAAAAACAAAAATAAAAAGAAAAGAAAAATAAAAGTACAAGTGAGCGAGAAAAGGACACCAAGGAAGAAGTAGAGCCTTTCCACCTTTTTGTTCCACCATGGACATATGGGTAGATGACTTGACCTCCAATAGAGGCATAAAGTGAGAGAGGCTGGAAGACCCCAGGCGGCCATAGGGGTTATGTTCCAATTCATAGGAGTACCCCTACTATTCACATAAACTTGGAATCCAGTTTAGAGGATGAGTCTCATGTGATTAGAATACCAACCAACCCCTCTCAGCAGATTTCATTGGAGGTGACACTCGAGCCAGACAGTGATGAAGATAGGCCTCCAAGTAAAGCATGAGTGTATTTGAATCAAGTTTATGTAAGACTAATAGTCAATAGTTGGGAACTTTAGCTTTAACCTCACTTTCCTCTCAAAAAATTGAAGGTTTAGTAGTTAAGGAAGCCCCAAAGTCTTCCATGAATGTCAAGATGAAGAGATTCCTATTGGGATCATCATCCTTAAGTCCAGGAGCTAATGTAGAACTTGAGGATAATTCATATAAATTTTTAATGAAATTACCTTCTGATTGGTACTCGCCTTATGTTCATAATCTTGCAAAGAAAGGTTTGATTCCTTATACATGGTTGTGGTGTTTTATTTCATCTTGAGTAATGAAAATAAAATATGCTAGTTGGACACCATGTAGATCCATAGATGTTCTCATTAAAGTGATTGGATGCGATATTAAGGAACAATGTACTATCTCTAGAGATAGAAGTCACTACCCTATAATGGACCTAATCATCTAATGAAGACTCCTAAGGATAATGGGTGTTTGAATGCACCAGAGATTCTTCCCCTACTTTATATGAAAAAGTAAAGTAGGGTTTATTTTAAATAGAGTTTGTTAAGTTCCCTATGGAAGCAATCCCCCATAGCTAATTACATCTTAAAAAATGAGATTCCTTAAGAATACTCTTGATTAAGGTAAATGATCATTATCTCCAAAGATTTCAAAGATAGTACTATCAATCAATTAGTTATTTTTGGAAAATCAAGTGGGATTGATCAAGAGGAGGGAGTTATTATCAAAACCAAAGGGAGATGAGTAGGGGATGCTTATGATGCTAGGAAACCTAGTGAGCATCCCAAACTATCATATGGTTGGGCTTTAAATTTTTGAAATTTGAGAAGAATTATTTTTTTGAGTTGAATTTTATTATAAATCTAGGACTTATAATTCCATAACACAAGATCATGAAAATTCCTAAGAGGTGATGATTTATGCTTGTAACCTGCAAAGGGAAACAATAACCTCGAACCCTAAATCTAGGGAGCTTTGGTGAGAGCCAAGAAACGACCTAAATCTAAGGCTAAAATGGTATATGATTTATCTCTACAAGAAAGAATAAATCACCCGACTATTGGACTTACAATCGCCTGGGGGTGGCCGCTAACTAACTCCTCCTACGATTTTAAATATATGTAGGCAAGTCTTATGCTTTGCAAGATAGCTAAGTTTTTGTTTATTTAGAAAGGAGACTAAGTCCTTAAACTCCCTAAGAGACTAGATCATGCAAGGCATGAATAATGACCTAAATCTAATACAAATTTTGTTAAGTTTTATTTTAATTTTTGGACATTTTTACTTAACATAGGCTACGAAATTTTATATTCCTAATGCATGAGAAATTGGTTATGGGCTAAAATCAGAAAGAAGGAGGTGTGTTTCCACCATGGCTCTCAAAAGTTAAGATAAGTTCCTTGGCAAAGGTGGAAGCCCTCCATAAGTAAGAGTGAAGCAAGATGCTTTTTAATCATGATGTGAGACATACATCCAGCTAAGGGGTTGCTAAATGTTTTATCTTGATTTATAACCTAGACTTTAGGTGAGGTTTTGAGTTGTTAATTTTTAATTTTGAGTTGATTAATTGGATAGAAAATTTATTTTTTTTCTAAGAACTAATCGCATCAAACCATTCATCAAGCAAGGAAGAAACTAGAAAAATATGCCATCTTAATGCACAAGCTAAACAAATACCAAACAATTTTATAAAAGCCAACGTGGTCGGGTACCACTGCACAAACCCAAAAAGATATGTGGGTAGCCGAGCTCTACCCTTATACAACCTGGATTACAAAAATAATGCATGCTATGGGGGTCTTCTTTTCTTCATTTCCTCATTTCTTCCTTCTCTTTCTTTTGATTTGATTTGCTCCAAAGGCATCACAGGGAACCCCAAGGACTAAGCCTTCTGGCCACTAATCATCCTAATCCCCATTACATAATCCTAATTCATAATACAAAATTACATTAAAAAAAAAAGAAAATCTAGCTACACCCTAAATAAATGTTACTAAACACACCATACAACAGTTATATGAATAATTTGGACTTAGCACCCACATGGGTAACCAAATCCCTATCCAAATTTGGGTTATGCTTAGGGGCATAAGCAACAGCATAGCAAAAATTTATATTTTTATTACAATGCCCCTTAAGCAAACCCCTAAATGATCAAAGACTAATCAGGATACATTCACCCTAACATCCAGTCTAAAATATTACATCACAATACAAAACACAACACCATACATCATAGCACATCGACATAACCTAATTTTTAGGTCGGTGACTTAGTATTCTAGTATATGAAAGGAGGGGTTTGTGTGGTTAGGCTTTGCTAGGGTCCTTTAAGTTCAAGTTTTGATATGAAGTTTGAATTTGTTTAATCTTTTACCTTTGGTTGATTTCAATTCAAATGGTTTAGTGAGTTAATTCTCATTTTTATGTTCATTTTATTTGGTTGAAGTAGTGTTTAGGTTTTAAGAATGAAATAGAATGAATTTCATTTTAGGTGAAACTCACTTTATTCCACATCCTAAATCCTAATGGAGTTTCCAAAAGTCTAACTAAAATTCTTAAGTATCTTAATTAATCTTTTTTTATGTTACTTATGTTTGGATTGGTTTTATTTCTTTTCTTTTAATTAAGTTGGATTTAATTCATTTAGCTTGTTCTTTTGATATGATTTAATTTATTTCATTTGATTTGGTTTACTTTTGTTTAGGTTTATGTTGACTTAGTTTTACCTTAATTGATTTGATTCCAATTATCTTTAATGAGTTTATAAAGTTAAAGTTGAATTATTCTTAATGTTTCATTAACCATTAAGTTCTTTAACTTAAGGTATTTAACAATTTTCTTTTCTTTAATGATATTTATTTCATTTATTTTAGTTATGATTTTATTAGCTTGGAGTTTAATTAAAGTTTTAGTTCAAATTATTTCATTTCCTTTCTTTAAGTTGTTTCATGCTTACTTTGATTAGTTTAATTTATTTTATGTTGGTTTTATTTCATTTAGGTTGGTTCATTTTTATTTTGATTGATTCAATTTAATTTATGTTAGCTTTATTTTATTTAGGTTAGTTCATTTCTTTTATTTGACTTTTGTTTTAACTTTGCATTAAGTTTAGTTATGTTAATTTCATTTAATTTTATTTATGTTTACTTGAAAATTTTCAAGTTAAGGTTTGACTTATGTTTTATTGATTTATCTTAAGTTCATTAATTCTTATGTATGTGATTATTTTTTTATTTGTGTTAATTCAATTTTTATGTTATTTTCATTTAATTTAGTTTAAGTTATATGTTTAATTGTTCATATTTCATTACTTTATTAAGTTGAATTATTTTATTCTTTTTACTTGTGTTAGATTTAATTTGTTTGATTATGAGTTCATTTTGTCCTAAGGTTTAATTAGATTTTCATTTGATTTAGCTTAAGCTTAAGTTGTTTATTAATTAATTTCATTTGAAGCCTAATCCTATCTTTATTAATTTCAAACCTTAAGATAATGCTAATTTGGTTTGATTCTTAACATAACACTATGTTAAGAATGTTTAGTTTCATTTGGATTAATTTATTTAAATTAATTTGGTTTGTTAAATTTGGATTATGTTCAAAGTTTATGTTATCCTTTTAAGTTAAATTATCAAGTTAATTTAATGAGGTTTGTCCCTTTAAGTTCAATTATTAAGTTAATTTAATTCATTTTATGTTAGCCTAATATGCTTAGGTTAAGGTTTGATATTTATTCTATGTTTTTTGGCTTATGACTATTAATAAACATTCCTTAAGAATCCTATGATGTTTGATTAATATTGGTTTAAGTTATTAAATGATTTAATGAATTAATGGATTTCCTTAATCCATTATTTAACATTGATATAAAGATTTAGAAATTTAACAACTCCTAATCTAGATATCATCTAGCTTTGAAAATTTTTGACAAGTGGGGTTACATGCCAATTTCATGTGTTCAGAGTTTCATTTTGATTAGATTTGTAATTATAGAGAAAGTAGGGTTTTAATTATTTTATTAAAACCTAAATTAAGCTTAATTCAATGAGATTTAGTTAAGGATTATATTTTTCATAGATTTCTCAGAAATATGTTTCCAATGAGTTGATTCATAATTTTAGATTATTGGTTGATTTATTATGATTTAATTAACTTGAGGTTATTTAATTGAATTATTTAATTCATTTAATTGCTTAATTAAGTCAATTTAGAGATTATTGGGTTTAATTGAGTTTTAGTGGTGTTTTAATATTTAATGAAGTTCATAGGTTGATTTAAGGTTGTTTGATTAAAATTTCCTAATTATTTCATTAAGGATTAATTAATTTAATTAATATATTAATTAAGCACATGAAATTGCAATTTCCTTTAAATACAGTGAATAAAATCCTAAAAAATTCACCTAAAGTGTGTTTTTGCAATTTATTTCCCTAAAATTTCATATTAATTGGATTATTAATTTGAGAATAACTAGGGTTTAATACATTAAACTTAAATTAAGGGAAAAATATATAATAAAATTGAAGATTTTAATTTCTATGGATTCCTCTTGAATGATAAATCCATAGAGCCTCATTTGAATTTTTCTGATTTGTATTTATTTTTCTATGATTTTTAGAATTTTTGTAGATTTTTTAATTAATTTAAACTGTTACTTAACGATTTTTAAGTGACGAGGGGTCCACGTGGAAATGTGAGTCATGTGGCGCGCTTGTGTGGCACGTCCCACCGCGTGGCACATGCGGGTTGGTCCACGCGGAGCCACATGGAGTCCGTGTCAACCAAAGCCAAAACTCGGGATCCTTTATGAGTCATCCGATCAAAGATCGGATGGTCTAGGTTACTCCCACGGTACCTTAAGGGTTTTAAATCAACGGTGTGCCTAGATCTGGACCGTCCATTTCTTTTAAAAGAAATGGACGGTTCTGATTTCATCTCCCCCAACCTCTGCGAGAGCAGAAAACTGTCCATGATTTTTCCTTAATTCTGAATAATCTAGGCAATGAAATCAAGTGATTTCAATTGATACACAATCGTTGAAGGAGATCCAATGATTCTATACAGCTTGATCTCATTGGAGATCAAGTTTTCTTTGAAAATGATCACGACCAAAAACTTATGGAAAAATTAGGGGGGTGTTAATGGCATACCTTGATCCATTGATCGATTTGCTTCGGAATTGATTCCTACAGCTTCGGAACCTTAAAGTAAGCTTGCTCGCCAAAGGAATTGGATCCTAGCCTTGTGGATTGCTCCCTAGACCAACTAGGCTTTCAATTTTGAGGCTTTGGTCGTTCTCCTTGTTGTCGGCGGTGTGGGAGGTGGGGAGAAATTTGGGTTTGTTTGAGTGGTGAAGGTAATGAAATGCTTCAATTTGGGTTTTAGTGTGTAGGTGGAATCCCTTTTGGCTAACCCCCTCTTACCTTTTTATTTCCATTTTTCTTGAATGGAGGGGAGAATGGAAAGCTTGGAACTTAGCTAGCTTTGCTGCCTTTACTTGAAGGCAGCCTTCTCCCTAATGGATGATGAGGAATGGGCTTAGCAATTGGGAAGATACCTTTGACTTTCTCCCCTTCCCTCCTCATTTAACCATTTGGACTTTAGTGTGTTAAAGTAAGAGAAGTTTAAATGGTTTAATTAGGGATGTTAACCTTCATTAGAAAGGTTTAAGAAAGCCTCATCCCCATCCCATGTGATTTGGTTGGAATTAGTGCATTTGACTAACCCTTGGATAATTGGTTTTAGCAAAATTTCATCCTTTGATTAATGTTCAATTTAGTGTTAAATGTTTATCCACTTAGTCATTAATAATTCTCCATAAGTTAGGAAATTATTAAATTTCAATCTTAAAGTGCATTGGGTATGTTGATCCATTTGGCTTTATGTATTTTGAATTGAATTTTTGGTTAAGTGAAATGACTTGATTGACTTAATTAAGTGATATTTCATCTTTAATATGGTTAATCTCTACAATTTGAATTGCACTAAGTTAACTCATTTCAAATTTCATTTTGGCTTAAACCCATTTGACCCAAGTTAGGGTTAATGGGTTATGTTTGAATTTAATTAGGTCAAATGACCCATTTGACCAAATTATATCCAATGGGGAATAGGATTATGTTCAAATATCATTTCCAAATGATTTTGGACAATCAAATTGGGTTCATTTGGTCAAATGGGTTCCATTTGGGTTAGGTTAGGTTGACCAATTTGGGCTAGGTTGGGTTGGGTTGGTCAAATTGGTGGTTCATATGATGATTTGGGATGTTTTGGTCCAATGCATTTGAGTTGGTTTGGTCTAAGTTTGGGTTTGACTCACTTAGGTCAAATTGGTCAAGTTGACCAATTTGACCAATTTGACCAAATTAGGTTGGGTTAGGTGTTGAGCCAAGTTCAATTGATTAATTGAAGCTTTGATCAAGTTCAACAAGTGATTTATAATGAATTTGACCCATTGGTCGCAATCAATTTGGTTTATATCAAGATTTGACCCATTTTGACTTTTTAGGTTAACTTGGGTCAAGTGGCCAATTGGGCTAAGTTTGGTTCAAATGATGACTTGGTCAAGTCCAATTATTGATCATGAATTGGTTTTGATCAATGGTTTCAATCAATTTGGCCAATGGTGGATCTTAGCTAGTTTTGGTTTCATTTGGGTCAAATGTTGACTTAGTCAAAGGATAGGTTTGACTTGGTTTGACCCAATTTGAGTGATTGATCATCTTATGATGATTGTTACTCACAATGTGAGGCTTAGATGAGATTAGTTCAATCCAATTTGGGTAGGATTAGAATTTGGCTCAAAAAGGTGCTTTACTTTAGGTCAAGTGAGCCTATGTGGGTCAATTGACTTGATCAAGGCTAGATTCAAGTTTGGTTAAACTCACATATGGACTTATGATTGAAATATAAATCCATTTACAAGTGATTTGGAGTCAAATAGATTTTGATTTATTTGACAATTTCAAGTTCAAAGGATGAACATGGGTTTTATTTGGGTTAGGTTTTTGGATTTAGTTTTCATCATTTGAATTTATATTTCATTTATATTTGTGAGTATGAATGAGAATACAAATGGATTATGAGAAAATCTTTTGAATTTGGGATGATTTGGATTTAATTTGAGGTAAGTCCGTAACATGAAATCAAAGTGACTTAGGTAAGATTTTTGGATTTGGAATTGATTATGGATGTCAATCATTTGGAATTGATTTGAATTTGAGAAAATCAATTAAGTTAGAATTGATTTATAATTTTATTTGGAATTGAAGTTGATTTGAGTTAGAAGTTGATTTGGATTTGAGAAAATCGATTAAGTTGGAATTGATTTGAGTTTGAAGTTGGTTTGGATTTGGAGTTTGACTTAAAAAAAAAGGAAGTAAGGATTTGGTTCAAACTATAGGGTAAGCAAGTTTTCCTACACCCCTAAGGCATGACCTATTCTTATGGCTAACTCTTCTAAGTCTCTTGGACTAGGTTGAGTGTTCACTAGAAGTGTCTTAAGACTAAGGAACTCTTAGTGTCTAAGAGAAGTCCTATGTCTAAGATGGAAAGGTTGAGAGCTCATTCTAAAAATGAGATCAACAAAGGGCGCCCAGTAGGTGTAGTGTGACTAACAAGGCACACCACACGTATTGGTGTTGACCGAAATGATCATAACAAACAATCAATAACATAAATGGTCTACTCCCAAGGTGTAGAAGGAATCAAGAGCTTAGTGCTTGATGACTCTACTCATGTCAAAGACATAAGAGAGTGAAGGAGGAATCCACTAGAGAGTGGTATGTAACCTCTACTAAGGAAAATGTTCAAGTCATCCACAGGGGGATGAGAAGTTTGATTTGATTTGTCTCACTGGGGAGAAATTTGATTTGATTTATTGATTTAGGATTTGATGCTCCACTAGAGATGAAAAAAGTGAACTCTCCACTAGGGGAGCAAGTTCAAGTCATCCACTAAGAGAAGAGGTTGTGAAATCCTTGATTAAAATTCAAAATCAGATTGCATGATTTGATTTGATTTATTTGATTTGATTGACTCCTTGTGGGAGGAGGGTTGAATTTATTTGTTTAAAATTTTTGGATTTTGAGGGAAGGGTTGGTTTTCGATGGGTGCTTGAGTAGGGACATGTAGCTAGCAGACTGTTACCAATCCAAAGGGGTAGTCTACCAACCACATAGTAGGACTATCCAACCCAATGGGTTGTCTTTTAATGTGCAACAGCTATACTAGGAAGAAAGCATAGTAGACTTACATCCTCCAAAGTAGGGACCAGTTGTTGGGGTGATCCATTGGCTGAGATAATAGATTGAACCCAGGTATTTGAGTGAATTCTGGGGACTTAAATCATTTGGTATAACATTTATTTTATTTTTGTTTTTTTATCTCATTGATTTGCAATGGGTACTGAATATAGGGGCCATGGGGCCTTAGTTACACATCAGATAATCCAAAGGGTACCAACCATATAGTACTACTAACCAACCAAAGGGATTGCCTCCCAGTTTGCAATGGCCAAGTTAAAAAGAAAGCGTTTGGACTCACATCTTTTAAAATAAGGAACCATTGGTCATTTGCTTCAACAAATCAAACCCGACTTAGAGTTATTAAGTGAATGTCGGGGACTTAAATCAAAGGTAGTCAAAATTAATTTCATTTTTTTAGTTATTTTTGATGAATTTTGTTGGTTTGCGAAGGATCACACTGAGAAGGAGCTTATATTAGCCTAGACATATCTCAGATTTACTAAACCAAAGGGAGTAACTTCCCGGCCGAGGGGAGAAATATCCAACCAATGGAGTGCCTTTCGATTTGCAATGATTAATTCAGGGGAAGAAAGCACAGGGACTCACATCTTCTACTACAAAAGACCACTGGGGTGATCGATTTCTTGGGAAATAAATCAAACCCGACCTAGGGATGCCCGTTGATTTGCAACAGTCATTCTAGAAAGAATGTGTAGTAGACTTATATCTTTCAAAGCGGAATGACTATCGGGGTAACTTAATGGAAAAATAGATTGGTTGGATAAGGAGATATTAGAGTGTCAACCCGGACTTAACTTAACTCAAGCGTGGTGCTATAGGGAGTTAAGTGACACGCCTAAAGATAGGATGCCTGCTTGGGAAAGGGGCCACTAGGGACTGGAATTCCTAATCAACAAGCAAAATAATTTGTTTGTTTATTTTATTTATTTATCATAGACCTTATTGGTTTGCGATGGGTTATACTGAGAAGGAGCTTATATTAGCCTAGACATATCTCAAATTTATTGAACTAATGGAGAATCTGTGCATCCGCTGAATAAATTCTCCAACCATAGGGATGGCTACTAGGAAAGGGGGACTATCCAATCCAAGAGTAACCTGGGTAGTGTCTAAATGGGGTCGCATGATGGCGTGATCCAAATAAAATGCCCAAAAGGGAGAGGAGTTGATCCAAACCTTGGAGAAGATAATATGTATAGGTATTGGGTGGCCAACTCAAGGAGAAAGTGTGAGGACTCACATCGAGTGGTGTATCCACGGTGAGAGTTATCGACATAGCATCAACCAACCTAATGGGTAGTTACAATAATCGACTAGAAAGAAAGCATGGCGACTCACATCCTATAAAGGAACGATTTCTAGGATGTCGTCTTACGACGTGCTATCGATCTAGGGTGACTACTAAGTGAATGCCACCGGGGGTTATATCAGCTCAAGAGTGGTCAAGAGGAAAAGAGCCACTAGGATACTTATCCTAAACCTCAAATATACTCAACCTAGTCAGTACATGATGGTTAGTTTAAGAAGAAAGTACAGGGACTCACATCTTCTTAAATAATGTCAACATGAGGTAGCTTACTGGCTACGTAGTGAAGCTTACCAAACTAACAAGGTGCTCGTTGGTTTGCAATAGTCAAGTCAGGAAGAAAGCGCGGGGACTCACATCCACCGGACAAGTGACCATTGGGGTGACATACTAGCAAGGTAGCATTGAATCCTCTCAACATCATCCGATCTCCTCAGAGTGTGTAGCTATCAATCCTCAAATAGGCAAGGGTCTTTAGACTCATAATGTTCACCACATACCACGGATCGAACCCTAGAAAGTCGAATGTCCACCTGTAATGTAGGGATGATTATGCTCCATGTCCCACAGAAGAAGGTCTTTATCTATGAAAGTGACTCCTTGGGCTTCTCTATAATAATGTGCCTCCTCTCCAATAGCGATCAGCTGAGATAAGCATATCTCTGGATCAAGAAGAGCCTTGATTAATGATTCCTTCATTTCTTTGGATAAGATAAGAGCATCATATATGCTTAACTTAGATGACAACTTTTTTAGGTGAGAGAGGACATTATAATCCACCTTGAGCTGATCCTCCACAAGCATATCCAAGAGCAGAGTATCCTGTGGAGGGGCTTCTTAATCATCTAAACCAATGACTTATTTCCCCTTATCTTGAGATGATACCCTAGGAGGTATAACCTTGCCACTATGGAGGTTGACTTCGGTAATCTCTTATCACAGGTTAGTGGAAGATTCGACCTGCTCATCAGGCTCACCTACAGCTTCTTTTATGGGACCCTCAAAATCAGATGATTCCAAGTCAATCTCAAGAGGCGAACTCGTAGTATTCAAAGAAGGAAAGTCTAACTCTGAATTAAAAAGAGGAAGATCAGAGTTATTATAATTGTTATTTTGACTTGGAGAGTTTTTAGTAAGAGTAGAAGTAAACAACTCATCGGAAGTGACAGATATATAATTCAAGCTAGCTTTATTCCTCAATTTCTTGGATTTTGAAAGAGGCACATAGTATAAATCAAGTAAAGTAAGAGGGGTGAGGGATTTGATGCCCTCATCCACCGATACAAGATGTCTACTAGAAGAAGAGCTAGCTAAAGTAGAGGTGCTCTTGACATAGCCAACTATGTGGGCTGGACTGGGGTCGGTGGTTGCTATGCTAGCATATCCTGCTAGCATAGCTCTCCCTTTCCCTAAGTTGTCCTGGACAACTTGCAAACCTTCCTTGATGTTGGAGGTTCAAGCTGCCTCAGGCACCTGCAATGAAAGTTTCTTGATTTTGGACAATCTTCTTAGAAGTTCAGGATAAGGAGATATCCCAACCTTCTTTGGTTTTGGAAAGATCGCAAGCATCCCAAGGATTACCCTAATGGAACTGGATGGTTGTTCCACAAGGTATTCATTTGGGATAACTATGGTGCTGATCTTGAAGCTATGCTCAAGCCAGTATTTGAATGTAAAGCAATCCTCCAAAACATAACCTAGCATGCGATGATAGGGGAAAAAGTTAGGATCATTGCTTTTGCCCACTTCCTCCAGTCTTCTAGGTTCGGGTAGCTAAAAATAAGGCTTCTTTAAGAAATTCTTAAAGATTTTCCTGATTACCTCCCTCTTAAATGAATAAGGCTTGTTTAGATTATCTAAAAGAGTAGGTGGACCGTAGCTACCGGCGGGTATGTGTATTGTTGTGTGGATATGAGGAGGAGGAGAGCGAGGCCATGGAGGAGATGGTGATCGATAGGATGACCTTGGTGGTGAGGAGGTGGAAGTGATGGTCTGGAGCTCGAGGTCTCTCATCTCTTTGGCTTTTGCTTTCCCTTGTCTACTATTATCTCATGGCTTCTTCTCATAAGCATGGCTTTGACTTATTGATTGATCTAAAAAAGGCAACCTGTTTGGCTTCTCCTTATAGTGTAAATATTGATTAGATTCTCAAATATATTGATGGTAAAACCTTTGAGCATGAAGGCAACGGGGCCAAGAATATTCTTCAACAGAATTTCAATGGCAGGCTATTCAGACAGTTGCTATTCATATTTCATACTCAAATTGTGCCATCTAAAATATAATCAATAAGGGACTCACAAGGGTATTGTTGAGCCACAACGAGATCGCCTACAGTCACCCTTTGCTGAGCTCCAGCAAACCTCTTGATGAAGAGTTGCTCCAACTCAGTAAAAGTCTTTACTGAACTATTAGGAAGTTTAGCAAACCAATCGAAGGCTATGCCTACTAAGCTACTGACAAAAAGTCAAAATAGGATAGCATCACTACCACCAGCGTTGCAACAGTTAGCTCTAAAGTGCACAATGTACAGTCTTGGGTTCCCGCTGCCATCGAAGCTCTTGAAAGATGGTGGCACGAAACCCTTAGGATATTGGATGGAATTAAATTCCTCTGAGTAGGATCTACCCTTTGGAACTGATGATCCTCCTCGGGCTTAAGCCAATGCTTCTCCCACCTGCTGCTCAACCATGATTTTGATGTCTTTTCCTGTACAGAACTATCCACTACCTTCCTATACAAGCTGGTGTTGTCTTGCTCTACTGGAGGTGAAGTCTTGGTTGAATCCAAGACATGCAACAACTCAGGCTGCCCAATCTCTGCTATAGTAGGATGCATTGTCGGGGCTTGGTTCTAAAGTTCCAAGACTGCTACTAGCAAATCCTCAAGCTTCTTCCCCATCCTATCTATTTATTCATCTTTTTGCTTTAATTACTGAAGGAGGTGTTTGGTCGAGTAGGTTGTGTCTTCTTGCTTGGCCGTAACACCTTCCAAAGTCTGCTGATCATGAAGGAGGGAACCCCTAGTGTCTACCATGTGTACTCCTATTGAATCCTCTAGCAGATCATCTTCATTAGGCAAAATTAGCCTTCTCATCCTCTAAATTAGACCAAGCATATCCTAAAATTTCCTTCTTCTCCACTAGATACTGAGCTACAATGTTATCTAGGGATCACCCAATCAAGTATAAAAGATTGAGGTCGAGTAGGATCACTATCATGAACAGAGATAAACATCTAACCTCTATGCCGGAGAGCGATCAGGACTACCAAAAAGGATAGATACTTTGACCATGTGGATCTGGATGGAGTGGTATTCTAGGAGGATCTATAGCCATGGGGAGACTAACTCCTCCATCAACTCCTCGCTATCTCCACTGGTGGTGGTGATGATGGACACTACTATTGGTCACCATTCTACTTCACCACAATCAAGGGAAAGTCAAGAGAGCTCACACCTTAGTAGGTAGTGTAGATGGGATGGGATCTCTTGGCCATAGTCGGATCACCAATGGGGCTCTCTTCTCCCTCGATGCAGGCTTCATGGATTTTGCTGGAATAGTAGATGATGAAACATGTACAGGAGATGGTGGGCATGGAGTAGAGTGGTGTGGTGGAGGCACCACCAACTCTCTTTGAGTAGGAGATCCTCTTATGGGGCACCATCAAGAAGATACTATCAATGACTCGACATGGGTAGCACCGACCGGAAAGTCAACAAGGTGATCGATGTTGTATGTGTCGCCTCCCGCTAGTAATCTGATCATACCTCCCTAGCCCTCTCCTATCTCACCGCCAACACTCTGGGAATGATAACATCAAACTGAGCCATGGACTCTGATCATCCATAAGCTCCGCCTACTCGGCACAAAACTGATCGAAGGCCGGCGTATGACCTCCTCCTCTCACTAATAGGAGCCTAAAACTATACTGCTGGTGGAGGTGAAACTAAAATCCTCCTAACATTCTCTATCGCATCTAGAGAGGTGGAACTGGATCACGGGAAACCATCCTAGGCAACTCCTCTAATGTAGACTGAGTGGCTGACTTCAACTCCCTGGCTATGTGGGTATGATACCACTTGATCATGCAGTTCTTGTTTCAACACTGAGTCCTATTAGGTCGAGCAGTATGGGAACCCAATCTCGAAGGCAGAGGAGACAATCCCTGGAATCAGGGGAGCTTTCCCCTTGGAAGGTGCCAATGAGTGGGTGCTAACCTGCATGGGCGCAAGGGGAACAACGGTCGCACCGGTGCATTACTACCGCCGTGGAACTTCCACAACCTTCCTCTTCAGGGAGGGAATCTCTGAATTAGATGGTAACTCAACCTGGATGACCGGCTTCTACCCAGTCACCATGCTACTGTTGATTGTTGTGAGGGTGGTCCCCTCACATGTGATCCTAACCCCCTCAAAGCTTCGGCCAAAGTGGATGAGGTGGGCGAAGTCAGATAGTGGGAGGCTGGCCTGATCCAAGGCCAAGTTCATCCCAAAAGGAAATATGTATTTCTGGCCGCATTTGAAATGAACGCATTGAATTGAACCGAATCAAACTAATTAAAAGTATTTGAAAATAAGTTTGAATCAGATTTCTACTTTGTCAATTTTTTGAATATTGATTTAGAATTTGAACCCACACTCAACAACTTGAAAGTGTTAAGTGGGGTTCAAATGAATTTAGAAGAGAGATTTTTGAATTGATTGGAAAGGAGATTTTGAATGTAGAATCCATTTTCAACAAATTTGTGTATAAAAAATGGGTTCAAATATTTTTAGAAAGATTGAGGCTTCCATAGGTTCATATTTGATTTTGATTTTTGATTGTTTGGGGACCCTTCATTTAATAAATTTGAGTATGTTAAAGTAAATGGTCAATTGATTTTGTTTTTATTTGTGATTTTTAGAATTTACTCAATTAGCAAATTTGGGTATGCTAGGTGTGTTTGAAAACAATTTTCTTTTGTTTGTTTGTTTGTGAATCATGTGTGAATTTGAAAATGAATCCTCATTTAACAAATTTGGGTATGAATGAAGAATCCAAATGTTGTTTTATTTTTGTTGATTTTTGAAAAAAGAGGATTCTTAGCAAATTTGGGTATGCAAAGGAAATCCAAGTGTTATTTTTTTTATTTTTTGTTGATTTTTGAAAAAGTGGATTCTTAGTAAATTTAGGTATGCTAAGGAAATTCAAATTTTATTTTTTATTTTTGTTTTTTGAAAAAGAAGATTCTTAGGAAATTTAGGTATGCTAAGGAAATCTAAAATGTGTTTTGTTTTTGTTGATTTTTGAAAAAGATGATTCGTAGCAAATTTAAGTATGCTAAGGAAATCCAAAATGTGTTTTGTTTTTGATGATTTTGAAAAAGAGGATTCTTTACTTAGCAAATTTAGGTATGCTAAATAAAGGATCCATGTGTTGTTTTTGATTTTTGATTTTGATTTTGATTTTGATTTTTGAAAAAGAGGATCTTCACTTAGCAAATTTGGGTATGCTAAATGAAAGATCCAAATATTGTTTTTTATTTTGATTTTGATTTTTGAAAAAGAGGATCTTCATTTAACAAATTTGGGTATGCTAAATGAAAGATACAAATGTTGTGTATTTTGAAGGGATTATTGTTGATTTTTTTTCTTTTTTTTGTAAATGAAATCTTCATTCAACAAATTGGACAAAGATGTTCATTTGCGCTTTTGAAAAATATGATTGTTGATTTTATTTTTGGAAAGATGATTGTTGATTTTATTTTTGAAAATGTGATTAGTGATTCTATTTTTGAAAATGAAATCTTCATTCAATGAATTGAATGAAATTTTCATTTGTGCTTTTTAAAAAAATATGATTTTGGATTTTATTTTTAGAAAGTTGATTGTTGATTTTTTGTTTTGAAAATGTGATTGTTGATTTTATTTTGAAAATGAAATCTTCATTCAATAAATTGAATGAAGATGTTCATTTGTGCTTTTTGAAAATATGATTGTTGGATTTTATTTTTTGAAAAGAGATTGTTGATTTTGTTTGAAAATGAAATCTTCATTCAATAAATTGCATGAAGATGTTCATTTTTTGGAAAATATGATTGTTGATTTTTGTTTTCAAAATGAAATCTTCATTCAATAAATTGAATGAAGATGTTCATTTGTGCATTTGAAAAATATGATTTTGGATTTTATTTTGGGAAGATCCTACATATAATAATCATGAAGATTATTAGATGAGGGTGATTTATGAAAATTTTTGTGCAAACATTTTATTAAGTGCATTTTGAAAAAGTGCTTTTTGGAAATTAATGTTTTCATAAAGGGTTTAATTTTCTTTATTTTTTGGAATGAACCTTTCCTTACCATGAAAATGGTAATGAGGAAGTATTTAGTCATTTCTTTTATTAATTTTTTTTATTTTCACCCATTGGGAAACCCAACAAGTGTTTTAAGACCTACACAAAGTGAGGTCCTAAAACCTAAAGGATGTTGGCTAGCTTAGCTTAAGGATGAAATAAACTAAGTTCCAATTCAACAAAAAGATAGTCTTGGATTCATACAAAGTACAAACCCACTATCGATACTTGGAGACAATAATCATTTACCAAATATGGAGAGAGGAACATTCTCCAGTGGAGTCGCTGGATCTATGGTGTTTTATTTTCATCTTGAGTAATAAAAAAAAATAAGCTAGTTGGACACCACGTAGATCCGCAGATGTTCTCATTAGGGTGATCGGGTACAATATTAAGGAATAGTGTACTATCTCGAGAGATAGAAGTCACTACCCTATAATGGACCTAATCATCTAATGAAGACTCCTAAAGACAATAGGTCTTCAAATATACCAAAGATTCTTCTCCTACTTTACATGAAAAAGTAAAGTAAGGTTTATTTTAAACCGAGTTCGTTAAGTTTCCTATCGAGCAAGCATAAGTCATATCTTAAGGAATGAGATTCTTAAGAATACTCGACAAGGTAAATGATCAATCCAAAGATTTCAAAGTACGTATTGCTAATCAATTAGTTATTTTGAAAATCAAGTGGGATTGATCAAGAGGAGGGAGTTATTATTGAAACCAAAGGGAGATGAGTAGGGGATGCTCATGATGCTAGGAAACCTAGCGAGCATCCCAAACTATCATATGGTTGGGTTTTATATTTTTGAAATTTGAGAAGAATTATTTGTTTGAGTTAAATTTTTATTAGAAATCTAGGACTTACAATTCCATAACACAAGATCATGAAAATTCCTAAGAGGTGAGGATTTAGGCAAAATTTTTAAACTAAGCATGATTAAAACCTTAATTAGCGGAATAAGCAGGTTTTTGAAAAAATTTCAAAATAGGACGCATGGCTAAGCAGGCGACAAATAATTTTTTTTTAAAAGGGGAATTTACATATAACACAATTCTTATATATTTACATATCTATCATCAGTTAGCGTAAAATTTTTTTTTTGGCCTAAATTTTTTTTTTTAAAGGGGAATTTACATACATATCACACAGCATAAAATATTTTTTTTATTTAAAAAAAGAATTTTACATATCATATGATTCTTATGTATTTACATATCTAACATCTAAAGTTAGATATTTACTTATCTAATATTTTTCTATGCTTAAAAGATACATTTCATTTTTAAAAGTGAATAAAGTGGTATTTTGATGTGATATTAAAGATTAGAGTGTTATATGTGTAAAAATAAAATTTATGTGTTAAATATATAAATACATAAGAATTGTGGTATTTATATAAATCCACTCAAAAAAAATACAAATTTTATAATTTTGTTGAGACCTCAACTTTAATTTATCTTTTTTTAATAAATATCTAAATTTTATATTTCAAATATATTTATTTTTATTTACATAAAAAGATATATTTTATTAAAATTTAATAATCTTTTTTTAAAATTGAAGTTTAGTTATTATATATGTAAATACATAAGAATGTGTGGTATATATATAAATCCCCAAAAATACTAATTTTTTAATTTTGCTTAGGTCAGGATATGTTTAAAAATATATAATAAATTTATAATAAAAAAATTTAATTTCATATTTACATAAAAATTTATACATATATATTATACATTGAAGCTAAATTTATACAATAGAGAACCTAAATTTATATAATATAGAAGCTAAATTTTATTATAAATTTATTATACATTTTTAAACGTATCCTGATCTAATAGAGAACTTCATTCTTACATAAATATTATAAATTTTTTTAATTTTATATAAAAAAGATTATTAAATTGTAATAAAATTTATCTTTTTATGTATATAAAAATAAATATATTTTAAATATAAAATTTAGATATTTATTAAAAAAAATAAATTAAAGTTGAGGTCTCTCAACAAAATTATAAAATTTGTATTTTTTTGAGTGGATTTATATAAATACCAATTCTTATGTATTTATATATTTAACACATAAATTTTAATTTTTATATATATAACACTCTAATCTTTAATATCACATCAAAAATACCACTTTATTCACTTTTAAAAATGAAATGTATCTTTTTAAGCATAGAAAAATATTAGATAAGTAAATATCTAACTTTAGATGTTAGATATGTAAATATAAGAATTGTGATATGTATGTAAATTCCTTTTTTAAATAAAAAATATTTTATGCTGTGATATGTCGTAAATTCCCCTTTAAAAAAAAATTTAGGCAAAAAAAAAATTTTACTTAACTGATAGATATATATAAGAATTGTGATATGTATGTAAATTCCCCTTAAAAAAAATTATTTTATTGATCGTTAAGCGGGCATTATTTTAATTTTTTCAAAAATGTTAATTAATTAAGGTTTTAATCATACTTAGTTTAAAATTTTCTTGATTTATGCTTGTAGCCCTCAAGGAAACAACAACCTGATCTAAATCGGGAGCTTTAATGAGGGCCAAGACACTAAATCTTGGGTATATGGTTTATCTCCATAAAGAGAATAAACCATTTGGACTTACAACCTTTGGGTAGCCTCCAACTAACTCCTATGATTTTAAATATATGTAGGCAAGTCTTATGCTTTGCAAGATAGCTAGGTTGTTGTTCATTTAGAAAGGAGATTAAGTCCTTAAACTCACTCCCTATGAGACTAGATCATGTAAGGCATGAATAATGACCTAAATCTAATGTAAATTTTGTTAAGTTTTATTTTCATTTTTGGACATTTTTATATGATACAGGCTATGGGATTTCATATGCCTAATGCATGAGAAATTGATTATGGGCCAAAATCAGAAAAAATGAGGTGTGTTTTTACCATGGCTCTTAAAGGTCAAGCCAAGTTCCATGGCAAAGGTGGAAGCCCTCCATAACCAAGAGTGGAGCAAGATGCTTTTTATGTATGATGTGAGGCATACAACATCCATCTAAGGGGTTGCTAAATCTTTTATCTTGATTTATAACCTAGACTTTATGTGAGGTTATGAGTTATTAATTTTTAATTTTGCAATGATTAATTGAATAGAAAATTTATTTTCCCTAGAGCTAATCACTAAAATTCATCAAGTAAGGTAGAAACTAAAAAAAAAATATGTCATCTTAATGCACAAGCTAAACAAATATCAAACAATTTTATAAAGCTAGCATAAAAGAATAAAGACCAATGGTGAGTACCCGCACGAAAAGAAATGTGGGTAGCAGCTCTATCCTTATACAACACGGATTACAAAAAATACATGCTTGTGGGGTCTTCTTTTCTTCATTTCTTCATTTCTTCCTTTCTTTTGATTTGATTTGCATCCAAGGCACCACAGGGACTAAGCCTTGTGGCCATCATCTAATCCCCATAACACTAATCCTAATTCATAATGCAAAATTACATTAAAAATAGGAAAAGTAAATCAAGCTACACCTGCAAAACAAATGTTAGCTAAACATACCATACAACCAAAGAAATTATATGAATAATTTGGACTTAGCACCCCACGCATGGGTAACCAAGTCCACCTATCCTAATTTGGGTTATGCTTAGGGGTATAAGCAACCTGCACTGTAAAAGTATTTATATTGTTATTATAGGGCCCCTTAAACACAACCCAGTAATATGATTAGGCTAATAATGGCTAACATCCATTCATTCACAACATCCGGTCAAAACATTACATCACATAAAATAAAACACAACACCATTCATCAAAACCACAATGACTTAATTGGGTCGTGACATAGTATTCTAGTGTGTGAAAGGAGGGGTTTGTGTGGTTAGATTTCTTAGGCTCCTTTAAGTTCAAGTTTTGATAGTTTGAATTTGTTTAATTTTTTACCTTTGGTTGATTTCAATTCAAATGGTTTAGTGAGTTAATTCCCATTTTATGTTCATTTTATTTGGTTAAAGTTGTGTTTAGGTTTTCAAGAATGAAATAGAATGAATTTCATTTTAGATGAAACTCACTTTATTCCACATCCTAAATCCTAATGGGTTTCCAAAGTCTAACTAAGATCCTTAAGTATCTTAATTAATTTTTTTATATTACTTATGTTTTGATTTATTTCATTTCTTTTATTTTAATTAAGTTGGATTTAAATCATTAAGCTTGTTCTTTTAATATGATTTAATTTATTTCATTTGATTTGGTTTACTTTTGTTTAGGTTTATGTTGATTTTGTTTTACTTTGATTGATTTGACTCCAATTATCTTTAATGAGTTTATAAAGTTAAAGTTTAATTATTCTTAACGTTTCATTAATCTTTAAGTTTTTTAACTTAAGGTATTTAACAATTTTCTTTTCTTTAATGATATTTATTTCATTTATTTTAGTTATAATTTTATTAGCTCAGAGTTTAATTAAAGTTTTAGTTAAAATTATTTCATTTTCTTTCTTTAAGTTTTTTCATGTTTACTTTTATTAGTTTAATTTATTTTATGTTGGTTTTATTTCATTTAGGTTGCTTCTTTTTTATTTTGATTGATTCAATTTAATTTATGTTAGCTTTATTTTATTTAGGTTAGTTCATTTCTTTTATTTGACTTTTATTTTAACTTTGCATTAAGTTTAGTTACATTAATTTCATTTAATTTGATTTATGTTCACTTGAAAATGTTTAAGTTAAGGTTTGACTTATGTTTTATTGATTTATCTTAAGTTCATTAATTCTTATGTATTTGATTTTTTTTATTTGTGTTTATTCAATTTTATGTTATTTTCATTTAATTTTGTATAAGTTATATGTTTAATACTTCATATTTCTTTATTTCATTAAGTTGAATTATTTTATTCTTTTTTACTTGTGTTTGATTTAATTAGTTTGACATGCATTAGGCATATGAATCCTATTAGCCTTAGTCAAAATAATTGTCCAAAAATATAAATAAAATGAAATTTGAATTGCATTAGATTTAGGTCATTTGAAGCATGTCCCTACATGATCAAGTCTCTTTAGGGAGTGAGTTTAAGGACTTAGTCTCTTTCTAAATAAATAATAGCCTAGCTATCTTGCATAAGCATAAAAGACTTGCCAACATATATTTAAAATCATAGGAGGAGTTAGTTGGCGGCCCCAGGTGTAAGTCCAAGTCGATGGTTTGTCCTCTCTTATGGTAAACCAATTACCCATTTTAGATTTAGGTTGTGCTTTCATCACAAAGCTCCTTAGATTTAGATTACGAGGTTGCTTCTCCCTTTGTCCATAAGCCAATTTCTCTTAGGCATTTCCTTAATCCTGTTAAGGAATCATAAGTCCTAAATTTCTAATGAAAAATGCAACTCAAACAAACTAAATCAATTTCAAAAATGTAAAGCCCAATCACAGGATAATTTGAGATGCTCGCTAGGTTTCCTAGCATCGTGAGCATCTCCTACTTATCTTTCTTTTGGTTTCGATAAAACTCCCTCTCTTTGATCAATCCCATTTAATCTTCAAAAATAAACCAATTGATAATCCTTTCCTATTGAAATCTTTGAAGATAATGATCATTTACCTTAATCGAGAGTTTTCCTGAGGAATCCCCATTCCTTAGGATGTAATTAACTATGGGGGCTTGCCTCTGTAGGGAACTTAACTAACCTGGTTTAAAATAAACCCTGCTTTACTTTTCCATGTAAAGTAGTGGAAGAATTTCTGGTACATATGTAGACCCATCATCCTTAGGAGTCCTTATTGAGGTGATTAGGTCAATTAAAGGGTAGTGATTTCTATCTTTCCTTACATCTGCTGATCGGTGTGGCATCCTAAAAAGACAAATCTCTATATGCTTGCCTCTTTCATTTCTCCCCACAGATTTGAAGGCAACTCCCTCTATAGAAATTTTTCACCGCAGATTTTTCTGGCGACTCCGCTGGAGATGGTTCCTTTCTCCATCTTTGGTAAATGATCATTGTCTTTGAGTATCGATAGTGGGTTTGTACTTTGGTATGAATTTGAAACTATCTTTCTTTCCATTGGTGCTTAGCTTATTTCATTCTTAAGTTGAGTTAGCCAACATCTTTAGGTTTTAGGACCGCATTCCTTGTTGGTTTAAAAACCCCATTGGATTCTCCAATGGGTAAAAATGAAAAGATCTAAATAAAAAAGAAAACATTTTAAAGACTTCCTACTTATCATTTTCATGATAAGGAAAGGTTCATCTTAAAATAAATCTTCCATAAAGAACTTTGCTTTTCAAAAGCACCTTTTCAAAAATGCACTTAATAAAATATTTTCCACAAAATTTTATCACCCTCATTTAACAATTCCCATAATTATTACATGTAGGGATTTTCAAAAGTAAAACTAACAACATTTTCCAAAAGCACAAATGAATCATCTTCCTTCAATCCACTTTGATGAAGATTTCATTTTCAAAATAAAATAAACAATCATCTTTCCAAAAATCAAAATCAAAAATTAAATTTTCAAAAATCACAAATGAACCTTTCCTTTCAATACACTCATATAGATTGAAGGGAAATTTCATTTTCAAATAAATATAAATTTTCAAAAACACAAATGAACATCTTCCTTCAAATTCATTTTGAGGATATTTCATTTTTTAAATAAAATAAACAATCATCTTTTCAAAAAATCAAAATCAAGAATAAAAGTTTTCAAAAAGCATACATGAATCTTCCCATTCAATATTCACACATATTCAGTGGAAGTTTCATTTTCAAATAAAACTAAACTTTTCAAAAGCACATATGAACATCCTCATTTAATATATTCAAATTTATTAAATGAACATTTCATCCCCAATTAAAGATAAATATCAATTGGGAAATCCCACTTAAACATATCTCACATATGATTAAGTTGGAATTCCTCTCTTTCAAAAAGCAATAATCACACACAAAAAAAAAATTTCACATTTCAAAAATAAAATTGATCTCCATTCTACATACCCAAATTTGTTGAATGGAAGTCCTCTCTTTCAAAAATTAGAACCTAACAATCATATTTTCAAAATTTAAACACACATTTGGAACTTCATTTAACATACCCAAATTTTTTAAGTGAATTCTCCAAATCCAAAATCCAAAAAAGTTTCAAACAACATTTTGAAATTTCACTTAATATACTCAAAATTTGCTAAGTGGAGTTTCCAAATCCAAAATCAAAAATCAACAATCATATTTTAAAATTTTCAAACACACTTTGGAACTTCATTTAACATACCCAAATTTGTTAAGTGAAGTCTTCAAATCCAAAATTCAAAAGTTTTCAAACACATTTGGAACCTCATCTAATATACCCAAAATTTTTTAAGTGAAGTCTACAAATTCAAAATCCAATTTTTTTTTTTAAAAATACATTTGGAACTTCATTTTAACATACCAAAATTTTTTAAGTGAAGTCTCCAAATTCAAAAATTCAAAATTTTCAAACACTAATTGGAACTTCACTTAACATACTCAAAATTTGTTAAGTGAAGTCTCCAAAGCCAAAAGAAAATTTCTAAAACACCTTTAGAACCCCCTTCCTTAGCATACCAAATTTGCTAAGGATATGTTTCCATTTTCAAAACCAAATTAAATCAAAAATTTGAACACACCATTTCGAATTTCATTTAGCATACTCAAATTTGCTCAGTGAAATTTTCATTCACAAAATTACGTGGGACTTCATCTTTAGCATACCAAATTTGCTAAAGTAAAGTCTCCACTTTCAATCACATCAAAACAAAATGAAGCACCTTAGGATTCCCTTAGCATACCAAATTTGCTAAGGATCCTACCTTTTCAAAAATCAAAACAAAAATGAAACACTTAGGATTTTCTTAGCATACCTAAATTTGCTAAGAATCCTATTTTCAAAAATCAAACAAAACACACTTGGGTTCTTCACTTAGCATACCTAAATTTGCTACGTGAGAATTCCAAATTTTCCAAAATCAAAATAAAAATTCACAAAAAGAAACATCACTTTCTCAAATACTTCACTTAGCATACCTAAATTTGCTAAGTAAGTAAAATTCCAAAATAATCAAACAAAAATAAAATAAAATGACCCTTACTTTAACATACCTAAATTTGTTAAAGGAAAGGGTCCTCAAATCAAAATTTTGAATCCATATTTCAACATACCCAAATTTGTTGAAGTTGGATTCATATTCAAAATTCCTCTTTCATTCAATCTTCTCAAATCTATTTGAACCCCACTTAACACTTCCAAGTTGTTGGATGTGGGTTCAAATTTTCAAATTCAAAATTCAAAATCTATAAAATTCAATGATACAAACTCATTTCTCATTGCTTTCTTAGTCGATGCTGATTAAGTTTTCTCTTATAGTTGTTGAAATGGCCGGTTCTCAAAAGTTTATTTTACCTTCCACCATGGTATGGATCTAGCTTTGGATCAAGCCAACTTCCCTCGTCTGGACCATACGCATTTGACTCACTTTGGTAGGGGATTCGAGGGAGCCAAGATTACTTCTGAGGGCACTCCTATCACTACAGTTAGTAGGACCATAGTGGGAAGGCGGCGGTCATCAGATTGATTTACCCTCGACTCGATGTCTCCTCAAGAGGAAAGAGGTGCGATCTCAGCCAGTTATAGCGTGCGGTAGTACCGGCCGCGATTCATCCTAGAGTTTCTCTTTTCGGTGAAACCTCATCACACCCTAGGGTAAGGCTCCCTGGTCTCAGGGCTTGTCTCCCCAACATTTGAGTATGGGTCTAGCTCGTACTCCTCCCATCGTACCCATACACAATGTTGGAATAAGAACCGCTTGATCAAGCGGTACCACACCAAGATCACTAGGGAGTTAGAGGCGTAGTCGTTCGGTTATGGATGAGTTTCAGTTATTACTTCACCAGTTATAAAACCGGTTCCCTCCTCTCTAGATCGGGAGAGGATGTTAGGAGGATCGCATCATCCTCTCAGTGGTGCATTATCGAGCTTCAATAGTAGGAGGTTATGCATCGACTACGATCTATCTTGGGTGGCGAACATCTGACGCTTAGAGTTTAAAACACAATTTGATCTTTGATCCATCATCCCCCATAGCATGGGAAGCAGATTCGCCAAGAGAGGGCTCGAGAGGCCCATATAGCACATATTACTAGCGAGGGGAGGCGGAGGTTCACCATCGTCGGCGCATCTCTTATTGATTTCCTTCGACGCTACGCACCATCGATAGTATCCTTCTTCGGACTAGTCATCATGGGAGGATAGCTCTTGTGCATAGAGTTGGTGGTGTCTCCACCGCTCTCACCCCTCGTCCTCCATCGTGACTCATGTCTGACATCTCTATTCCATCTAAGGCCATGAAGGCCATATCCAGGAAAGCGCGCGTTGGTGATCCATATGGCGAGGATCTACCTTCTACACCATTTATTATGGCAAGGACAAGCTCTCCTGCTTGAACTTCTACCCCAATGGTGGTGTGAAAGGAGTGGCAACCCCGAAGCATCGTGGTCATCCCTTCACCAACTCCATCTGTGGATGTGGAGATGGTGATCATTTGGATATTCTAGATGATATTCTAGCTACACCAATGATAGTGGAACATCCTAGGATTGTTACCCCTCATAGCTAGCGTCGGTGTCATTCATCCGGTGAGTAGTCCTCATAGGATTGACTCTCTGATGGCGAGGTTCGGTGCCTCGGTCATGATAGTGATCACATCGACTATTATTTGTACTGCGAGATGGATCATTCTTTAGATGAGATAGTTGAACATTAATTCATGGAGAAGAAAGAGATCTTGGGGTATGACGGTCGATGAAGAAAGTCGACTTGATCCAATAAAGATGACTTGTTAGAACTCATTTGGGAATGCATGGTTGACTAGGATCTCTTCTTGGGAACAACAAGCCATGGAAGGTGATGAGGTTGATCAGGAAGACACGAATTAGCCCACACCTCAACATCGGTTGAGAGCGAAGGATGAGCGGAGATGGATAGCGATTCTGGGACTTGTTAGCGGCGGTTTGATTCTGTAAGCCCCTTTAGTTCATCCTACTACAGGCGACATCAGTCATCCTAAGTTAGTGCATGTCTTGGACCCATCCAAGACTCTACCTCCCATTGAGCAAAGTAGCACTAGCGTATAGGAATGTAGTGGAAAGTGCTCATATAAGAAAAGGACATAAATCCATGGTTGAGCAGGTGAAGGAAGCTTTTGGCTCAAGAGGATCATCGGTTCCAAAGGGTAGACAATAGAGGAATTTGATGTTATCCAATACCTTAAGGGTTTCATGCCTCCTTCCTTTAAAAGCTTTGATGGCAGTGGAAACCGAAGACATAACACATTTAGGCGAGTTATTACCGGTGGCGGCGACAGCTTTGCTTTTGCCTTTTGTTAGTAGCCTAGGGGGTATTACTTTCAATTGGTATGCTGAACTATCTAACTATTCAGTAAAGATATTTGTTGAGTTAGAGCAACTCTTCATCAAGAGATTTCTTTGGAGCTCAAAGGGTTCTTGTAGGTGATCTCATTGTAAGCAATACACCCTGAGTCCCTTGATTATATTCTCGATGGCATAACCTAAGTATGAAGTGTGAACCTATGTCGAACAACATGCCATTGAGATTCTCTTGAAAAGAATATCCATGGCGGTCACCTTCATGCTTAAGGGCTTCACTATCAAGATATTTGAGAAGCTAATCAACAAGGCGCTAGTCTACAAGGAGGAACAGGTTGCCTTTTCAAGATCAATTTGCCAAAAGCATAGAAGGTCTATGAGAAGAAGCCGGTAGTAGCGGTGATGGAAGCGGTCTAGAGATTAGTCGAGACCATGACCCGGCGACCTCCACCTCCTTTGCCACCATCACCAAGCCATCGGCCTCCACAGTAGCCTCCATGGCGGCCGCAGCCTCAACCATACCACCACCACGGTACATGCACCAGTAGCTATGGTCCACTACTCTTTTAGATAAGTTAAACAAATATTATTCTTTTAAGAGGGAGGTAATCAGAAAATCTTTAAGAATCTCTTAAAGAAACTTGATTTTTAGCGAGCCTAGGAGATCGGAGGAAGTAGGCAAAAGTCATGATCCAAACTTTTGCCCTTACCACCGAATGTTAGGTTATGTTTTGGAGGATTGCTTCACATTCAAGGACTATCTTGAACATAGTTTCAAGACCAGTGCTATAATTATCCCAAAAGAATACCTTGTGGAACAACCTTCCAGTTCCATTAGGGTAATCCTTGGGGATACATGTGACCTACCAAAACCAAAGAAGGTTGAGATATTTCTCTATCCAAAACCTCTAAGAAAATCATTCAGAAGATCAAGAAGCTTTCCTTCAGTTAGTCGGCAAACCTCCAACACCAAGGAAGGTTTGCAAGTTGCTTGCTCTAGGAAAGGGGAGCTCAAGATGGCGACATACACTGGGATAGCCCTTTAGCATAGACCAATATGTCCGACCTCCGACTACGTTGCTTCCACACCAGTGACTTCTTCCATTTCAGTTAGCTCTTCTGTTTCTTCTACTAGTAGAACTCTTATATCAGCGGATAAGGGCATCAAATCCCTTACTCCACTCACTTTACTTGACTTCTACTTTGTACCTCCAAATAATTCCAAGAAATTAAAGAATAAAGCTAGTTTGAATTATATCTATGTCACTTCTGATTATCTTCTTCTATTCATAACGATAACTCTTCAAGTCTAAATAATTATAACAATTCTGATCTTCTTCTTTTTGATTCATAGTTGGACTTTCCAACTCTGAATACTATGGGTTCACCTCTTGAGATAGACTTAGAATCATCCGATTCTAAGGGTCCCATAGGAGAAGCTGTAAGTGAGCCTGATGTATAGGAAGAACCTTGCATTACCCTACCACAAGAGATCACCAAAGTCAACCTCCGTAGAGGCAAGGTTCTACCTCCTAGGGCAGCACCGCAAGATAGAGGGAAACAAGTCATTGGTATTAAAGATCGAGCAGCCCTTCCACAGGATGCTCCACCCTTGGATATGCTTGTGAAAGATCCGTAGAAGGTGGACTATAATGTCCTTTCTCATCTAAGAAAGTTGCCATCTAAGCTAAGCATATATGATGCCCTTATCTTATCCAAGAGATGAGAGAATCACTAATCAAGGCTCTCTTTGATCCTAAAATATGCTTAGCTCAACTGACCACTATAGGTTAGGAAGCACATTATGCAAAAGAAGCACAAGGGATCACCTCACAGATAAAGACCTTTTTCTGGGGGACTTGGAGCACAACCTCACATTCGACATGGATGATCAGACTTGATTCTCATGATTGTGCATCGGTGAACATTATGAGTCTAAAGACCCTTGTCTATTTCAACATCGACATCTCTACACTCTGAGGAGATCGAAAGATGTTGAGAGGATTCAATGATCAAGGTGAGCGGGCTTTAGGTTCCATAGTGTTATCATTAGAGATCGGTGATTGGAAGACTGAAGCCAAGTTCTACATCATTGATTTGAATACTTCATTCACTGCTTTGCTTAGTAGGCCTTGGATACATCAGAACAAGATCGTTCCATCCTCCCTTCATCAGTGCATCAAGTTCAAAAAAGATGGATTGAATACCATGTCCAATATGAAAAGCCATTTTTTAGTTAGAGGTTGACATATGAGGATGCGACCTATCTTCCTCAAAACACCCTTTCTCATGAACTTGGACAAAATTCAAATGCAAATACAAAAGAAAATGAAGCAAAAGAAAAGATAAAGAAAATGAAAAGAAAATAAATATCCAAGTGAACAAGAAAGGGGTGAAGAAGAAATAGATCGCATATCACATTCCACCCGTTCATTCCATCATATGGACATGTGGGTAGGATGGCTCAACCTCCACCAGGGTAGAGGCAAAGGTAGGTTCAGGAGGAGGTGGAGACCCCCAGTTGGCCTTGACCAACAAAGGTCATGTTCCAGTTCATTGGAGTACCCTACTATTCACATAGACTTAATCGGCTGGAGGATGAATCTAATGATTAGTATACCAACCCCTCACGGGTTCCATTGGAGGTGACTTTTAATCAGGAGATGAAGATCGGCCTCCAAGCAAAGCAAGTATTGAATCGGTTTATGTGAAACTACTAGACAAGTTGGGAATGCTCTTACCTCACTTACATCTCAAAAGTTGAAGGTTTAGTAGTTAAGGAAGTCCCTAAGTCTTCCAATGACATGAATAGAAGAAGTTTTTTTGGGATCATCATCCTCAAGCCATGAAGTTGATGTAGAGCTTGAGGAGGATACTTTTAAAGAATTAATGGAATTACCTTTTGACTTTTACTCACCATGTGTTCAAAATCTTATACAGAAAGGTTTAGTTCCTCACACATGGTCCAAGCAGTCGTGAAGTTATGGAACAATATAGCGGAAGCACAATCAAGAGCGGGGACTAGGATTGATTAGTGGGTCGATGATGAAGATTATTACTTAGTTGTTACCAACCATTTAGAATCTAATAGGTTCTTCTCACACATTCCCAAGTCTTATGAGAATGTGTGTTTAGAAACCTCAGACGATCCAGATGATCTCCAAGTCAAAGAGGCACGCGAATTTGAAGGAGGTTCATTCAATAATCGATAAGCTTAAAGAAATCAACCTCGAGAGAAGAAAATCCATGTACATGTTCATTCTTGAATGAAGAAAAACCAATGACTTAGTTAGGATTATTGAGTTTAAAAGCTTGCATGGAGTTATGAAGAAATGCTCGGATTATCTCCTAACATAGCAATCCATAAGCTAGTAATAGACCCTAACATTATCCCTATTAAGCAAGCTCCTAGACGCATGCGATTAGAAATTGAACAACAGGTCATTTCTGAAGTCAAGAAATTGATCGATCCTGGTTTCATCAGGGAAGAAAAATATCTTACCAGGTTAGCTAGTGCCATCCCAGTTAAGAAGAAGAATGGTCAAATTCGTATTTGCGTCGATTTCAGAGATTTAAATAAGGCATGTCCAAAGGATGAGTTTTCTCTTCCTATACCAAAATTAATGGTGGACATTGCCTCATCTAATGCAGTTTTCTCTTCATGGATGGTTCATCACACCAAATCAAATGTCTTTTGAAGATGAAAGAAATCTTTTGAACCCCTCGAATCTTCATTTATAGGGTCATGCCTTTACCTTAAAATGTGCTACACCTACCGTGCCATGACTCGGATCTTCAATGAACTCATCCATCATCGGGTTGAGTGCTATGTTAATGATCTAGTTAGAGCTTAGAAAAGGAAGACCACCTCTTTGACTTGAGATTAGAGCGGTTAAGATAATATAACCTCAAAATGAATCCCAGTGTGCATTGAGTAGCAGGAGAAATTCCTTGGGTTTGTTGTTTGAATAGAAATATATCACGAATAAATTAAATCTTAGAAATGTCACCTCCTAAGAGTTTAACTCAACTCAGATCCTTTCCAAGATGGCTGGCGTATCTAAGATGCTTTACCTCAAACCTATAGGGGAGATGGAATCCATTCTCAGCACTTATCAAAAAGGATGCCAAGCTCAAGTGGGATGATAACATGCATATTTCTTCACACCCACTTCTGATTCCCGCTTAGTGACTCTCGATGAACAAATCATGAACTTAGGGGGAGGCAATCCGATGGAGATGTATTTTGATGGTTACTTCTTTTCTTAAAGGTGAAGCACCATGATCTATTCTCCCGAAAGGAAGGCAGAATAGTTCTTAACTCTAAACGATGTGATGAGATTCTCTTACTATCATCCAACCCACCAATGAAGCACAGTATGAGTCTTTGATTTACTTTATCTAAAGTTAGCCATCACTGATGTAAGCATCAACATATTTAGGAACTCTGGTTCATCAACCGATTGCGGGTCTACAGTCCTCAAACCCAAGCTTCATCATTACCAAGTATACCATGGCTGTTGGCCAATTCTCAAGTCATCATCTAGGTTCCCGAGAAACCGATGAGATGCTTTGGTCAAACTTGCAAGAATTAGCATGTCAGAAGATGAGTCCATTTTAATAAGGGTATAAAATAGACAAGTCTTGTCCCTTGATTACGACTCATCGAGACTTTCTTGAGGTTTGTCAAAATGGACAAGGAGCGGTGGAGAGCTCATAGATTATTTCAACAGACAAACTACCTCAAGAAAAGTCACAAACCAATCGGGTGAAATAGAGCTCTCTTGCTCTTATTGATGGCACCACTAAGATGGTCCTTTGACCAAATGTGGTTATTATTTAGAAATACATGAAGCATTGGCATTATAAGCGAGGTACACCAGTCTATCGAGTGCATCAATCGTCCAAGATGAAGGCTGACTTGAATACTCTTGATGATTATAAATTGCATGGATGTAGCTAGGAGATCATTAAGTGCAGTGGTCCTCCACCAACCCAACATTCTACACCTACATTGGCCTCGGGCCATTTGAGTGTTGGGGTGCAGATTGTAGGTCATCGATCCTCCTTCTTCCAAGGGGCATCGATTCATCTTCGCCACCTACTTTTCCAAGTGGCGAAGCCATCCCACTCAGAGAGGTCACATGTGTGCTTTAGCAAATCATTGTATATAGAGGTGCCTCGATGAATTATATCGATAATGGTACTACATTCAAAAGCGAAGATCAACGACTTCACTAGATGCGGTATAGATTAGATACTCCACCATCTACCCAAGCAAATGGCAGAAGCATTCAACAAAACTCTCATCCAAATCGACTCTTGATGATAACAAAGCGAGTGGAAACAAACAGTTGGTTGAAGTGGGCCTACCATATACTCAACTCATCTGCCCCATTTTCCTTAATGTATTATTCTGAAGACATTCTTCCTTTAGAAGTTCAACTCCCGTCACTAAGGATAGCATTGGGTAACAAGATCACTACCAAGCAGAATGGAAAGTTACAGTTAGAAGAGCTTGAAAGTTTGGAGGAGAGTCACCTATGGGCGTGCCAAAACCTTATGTTATACAAGGCCAAAAGGATTTAAGCTCACAATAAGCTGGTCCGCCCTAGGTCTTTTCGAGTAGGAGAACTTCTGTTAGTTCTAAGGAGCTCAATTATTGCCCATCGAAAGATGGGATGCAAGTTTGACCCCACTTGGGAAGGCCCCTATGTCATAGAGAAGGCCTACCAAGGAGGATCTTATCGACTTAATTGTAAAGGGGACAGATGCATCCAATTAATGGGCTCTATCTAAAAATATGAAACAAATCATGTTTGAAAATAATCATTAATAAAAGAACAAAACTTGATTCCATTCATCAAATCTTCTCTTCTTTCAAGCGTTGTTTGTTTGTACAAATCTATGATGTGTAGGGTAGGTGTAAGAGTCCCCAGTGGCATTATATCCCTCTCATAACACACATCTCACCTTTTAGAATAGGTGTAAGAGAACCCAAGAGGCATCCTATTTTGAATAGCATAACTAAGATAGGTGTGAGAGAACCCAAGCGACATCCTTTCTTAGTGGGAATCCTTTTTTGCTATCTATGGCACCATTTCATCTAGCCCCTAGTGTGTTTAGGTAGGTGTAAGAGTCCTCCAGGGGCATCTATCCTTTTACACATGCATAACAAACAAATCTTTATCTCGAGCTACTTTGATGTGGGAGCAAGCCCTATGGCACTCACTCATTAGCACTTTAGGTCTACATGCTTCACTAGTATGTCACCCCAGTGGTCATTTATTAGAGGATGTGAGTCCCTGAGCTTTCTTCATAACTTGATCACTACAAACTAATGAGCACCTTGTTAGTATGGTAGGTTTCACTATCCAACCAGTAAGCTACCTCATGATTGACTTCATTTAAAGAATATGTGAGTCCACGTAATTTCTTCTTGAACTAGCCATCATGTCATAACTAGGTTTGAGTATATTTGAGATTTAGGATAAGTCCCCTAGAGGCTTCTTTCCTCTTAACTATCTTTAAGTTAATCTAAGTCCCCTAATGGCATTCACTCAGTCCCCCTAGGAGATAACTGTCACCGTTCGACTATTGCAGTCATTTAGAGGATGTGAGTCCTCAGCTTTCTTCCTAGGTTGATTGTGCAAGAGGCACCTTAGGTTGGTTGATGTTTGCTATATTGACAACGACTCACCTGGATACACCACTCTTGGCGGTATGAGTGTGCTTTCTCCTTGAGTTGGACAATACATATTGATATATGACCATGTCATTTCTCAGTGTTGGATTAAGCCCTTAGTGGCCCCATCCTCTGGGCACTCTATTTGGATCAAGTCCTTTACTCCCATTTAGACACTACCCAGTTACTTTGGATTTGGATTCCCCTTTCAGTAACCACCCGTGGTTGAGAATTTGTTGGATGCAATTCTCCCTTGGTTGATAAATGCGAGGTCATAGCTCTTCTTTGATCCTTCACAAACTAACAGGGTCCATGATAAAATAAATAACCAAACTAAATAAATAAACAAAAACAAAATTAATTTGCTTATGGATTAGGAATTCAAGCCCCCAAAGGGCCCTTTTAGCGGCATCATCTATCTTTAGAGTGTCGGAGAACTCCCTATAGGTATTGCGACTACTGAGTTGAGATAAATCCCTGGGTCAGTACTCACTCCATAGTCACCCTTAGGTCAGGTTCAATCTATTTTTCTACAAACAGGTTACTCTGGCAGTCATTCCACTTTGGAAGATATAAGACTATAACGCATTCTTTCTAGCATGATTATTGCAAACTGATGGGCAGACGATGTCGGGTTTGATTTATTGCCCAAAGCAACCGTCATGATCTTTTGTGGAAGATGTGAGTCCTTTCTTCCCTTGAATTGATCATTGCGAAGGCACTCCTTTGGTTGGATAGTTCTCCCATCGCCGAAGCTACTCCCGGTTAGTCGAGATAGGTTAGGCTTATATCCTTCTCGTATGATCCATCGTAAACCAACGAAATCCAAATAAATCTAAAATGAAATTAATCCTTTGAGTTGATCTAAGTCCGATTCACTTAATAGTCCTTCGTCGGGTTCAATTTATTGCCTAAAGCAACTAATCACCCCAGTGGTTCCTTGTTGTGGAAGATGTGAGTCCCCTCGCTTTCTTCCTAACTTGTCCATTGTATGCCAAAAGGCATTTCCCTTTGGTTGGATAGTCCTACCTTGTGGTTGGTAGACTATTCCCATTTTATTGGTAAATTTGAGTTAGGTCACCTCACCACTCTGCACCAATGGGATCCATCACAATTCAAACAAACAAATCTAAAATGAAATCAATCATGACTATCTTTGAGTTGATAAGTCCCCAATATTCACTCAATAGTCCATAGGTTTCAATCTTGTCTTAATAGATTACCCCAAACTAGTCTCTACTTTGAGGATGTAAGTCTATGCTTTCTTCCCTGTATGTTGTTTGCAAAGACATCCCTTTGGTTGGCTAGTCCAACTATGTGTTTAGTAGACTACCCCTTTGGATTGGTAAATCCCAGTTAGGTCATAACCTTCATGGCTCCTACTTAGTGCGATCCATCGCAAACCAACAAGGTTCACATCAAAAATTCAAACCTAACAAAAATTGAAACAAATTCAACCCTCTTCCCCAACAAAACTTGAACAAATCAAATCTATTTCTCCTCAATGGAATTCCAATCAAATCAAACCTCTCATCCTTGGATGACTTGAACACTTCCCTAAAGGTTCACACTCACATCTTGGATTCTTTCTCTCTCTCTTATGTCTTGGACATAAGTAGACATTGTTAAGCTCGATTCTCTCTCCTTGGGTTAGGATAGATTATTTAGTTAGTGCATGTGATCTTTGACAATGATAATATGTGTGGTGTTTCACCACACCTATTGGGCACCCTTTGTTGACCTCATTTTTAGAATGAGCTCTTAACCCCCTCCATCTTAGACATATAATTCTTCTTAGACTCTTAGAGTTTCTTAGTCTTAAGACACATGTAGTGATTAGGTGAACACTTAGCCTAGCCCTAGAGACTTAGAAGTGTTAGCCATAGGATTAGGTCATGCCTTAGGGGTGTTAGGAAAATTTCCTACACTTAGCTTAAACCATTCCTCACTTTCCTTCTTTTAAGTCACACTCCAAATCAATCTTATTGATTTCTCCAAACTCAAATCAACTCTATATGATTGAAATTCATGATTGAAACCCATGATCAAAATCCATCAAAATTCCTGAGTCCAAATCTTTCTAAGTCCTTAATCTTTTCTTAATGGACTTAGCCAAAATCTTAATCAAAACCAATCAAACTCATGAGATCCTCTCATAATTCACTTATATTCTCATTTATATTCACATATATAAATGAAATATAAATTCAAACCAATCAAACTAAATTCAAAATTCAAAATCAATTCATGAAATTTTTCCTAAGTCCTATAAAATTTTCCTTCATGGACTTAGCCTAAATCATGATCAAACCAATTCAAACTCATGGGATTTTCTCAAAACTCATTTATATTCTCATTTATATTCATATATATAAATGAAATATAAATATAAATCAATCAAATCAAACCCTCAAATTAAGTTCCCAATCTAAAAATCTTTCTTAAGTCCTTAATTTTCCATTAATGGACTTATCCTAAATCATGATCAAATCAATTCAAAGTCATGGGATTTTCTCAAAATTTTTTATATTCATTTATATTCATATATAAATGAAATATAAATATAAATCAATCAAAATTCAAAATTCAAATTCCAAACTCCAAAAGTTTCTAAGTCCTTTAAATCCTTCTAATGGACTTAGCTAAATCATGATTAAACCACTTCAAATCCTTGAAATTTTCTCATGATCCATTTATATTCTCATTTATATTCACATATATAAATGAAATATTAAACACCAAACCAATTCCAAAAATCAAATCCTTCCCACTTCAAAATCCAATATAAGCCTTTTCAAGTCAAAATCTTGAACTTAGCCAACTTCAAATCAAGCTAAACTCTTGATTTTCCTTCATGATTCAATCAACCTACAATCATGAATCCAAATATAAATACAAACTTCAATCACCAATCAAAACCCAATTCAAAAATCAAACTAAATCCTTCATATTTCCTTTGAATATGAAATTGTCAAATGAATCAAAACCCATTTGACTTCAAACCACTTGCAAATGGATTTATATTTCAATCCATATACAAGTTCAATCAAACTCAAATCAAGCTTTGACCAAGCCATTTGACCCACTTAGGCTCACTTGACCCAAAGTGACCTAAAGTACCCTTATGAGCCAAATTCTAATCCTAACCAAATTGGATTGAACCAAACTCACCTATGCCTCTCATCATGATCAACAATCATCATGGGATGATCAATCAATCAAATTGGGTCAAACCAAGTCAAACCTAAGGGTTGACCAAGTCAACACTTAGCCCAAAATGAAACCTAACATAGCCAAATTCCACCATAGGCCAAATTGATTGAAACCATTGATCTAAGTTCATTCATGACCTATGTTTGAACTTGACCAAGCCAACATTTGAGCCTAACCTAGCCCAATTGGCCACTTGACCCAAGTTGACCCAACTTGACCTAAAAAAGTCAAAATGTGTCAAAACTTGATCTAAGCCAAATTGATTGAAACCAATGGGTCAAGTTCATTCCAAATCACTTGTTGAACTTAAAAGCCTCAATTGGCCAACTAGACCTAACCTAGCCCAATTGACCTTAGACCCAACTTGACCTGGGGTCATGTTGAGCCAAATTTGAACATAACCAAAATTGATTGGAAACAAAGATACCAATCCACTCCATATGACTAACCAACCTAAACCTACCCATGACCTCCTCAAATAGGTCAAATGGGTCAAATAGGTCAACTTGACCCATTTGACCTAAATGAAGTCATATGAGCCAAATTCAAAACTATACCAAATTGAATCAAACCAAAGCCACCAAAACATTTCAAATGGTCATATGAACTTGACCCAACCTTGGTTTGACCCAATTTGACCAATTGGTCAACTTGACCCAAGTTGACCCATTTTGACCTAAATGGGTCAACATGAGCCAAACCTCATCAAATGAATTCCAAATCTCATGAAACTTAGCCAAACCAAGTTTTTCCACATACCCAACATATCCAAATTGAGGAATCAGCAAAATAACTATTCTACCCCTAGGCCATAGAACAAATTTTGACCTAATCCATGGGTAATTTGGTCATACATTCTTCATATCAACTAGATGCTTTCTTAATAGCTCAAGGGGGCCTAATGAAGAGTGGTGCACCCAACCCAATGGGTTTGGGTTTGCCCAAATGGACCCAAGGCCAAACCTGGCCCCATGGGTCAAATTGGCTCATTTCAAATCCCTCTTCCACTCAATTTCAAGTACATGGGAGGTTGGCAATCCACTCAAGGCCTCAAACCAACCATGTGCAAACATCTAACAGACAAAACAAACTCTTCATTATGATCAATTAGATCAAAATGGCAAGATAGATGTTGTCCATCCTTCAAGGGGAGATATACTCCCCTAATTCAAATCCACCATTCCTCATGATCAATCCTAGAGAGAGTGTTGGGAAAGATCAGAGAACCTTCCTAAGCATTCTAAGAGGGATTTGAATTTGAGATTTCTCCATTTTATCCATTTGAAAATAGGGGAGCTCACCTGAACATCCAACTTTCTCCATACTAAAAACCACTCCAATTCCTCTTGCACAGTTCCTCTAAGGACCAATCCGAGCACCCTCAAGCTTTCATTTGAGTTCCCATAGCAAGGAGAGGAGCAATTGGATCAAAGATGCAAGAGACATCAAGTGGTGTTGGTCCATAGAGCAATTCACTCAACCCCAAGGCCTAAGAATTTCAACAGGGCTTCGTCTCCACTAGACAAAGCTACCTCATCGATCTCGAGCACCAGTGAAGTATGGAATTTTTTGACCGCCTAACATAAGAGATGTTGCTCTTTTGTGAAAGGAATTTTTAATTCATGTAAATTCCACCATTGGATGTGTTCCTTATTGGCTTTAGATCGTTTGGGTAAAGTTTTGTATCAATCCAAAATCGATGATCCTCCTGGATCATGGATCTCTATGAGCCTAGGGAAGAACTGGGAGATCTGCCATCCACACATTTTGGATGGACGTAGATTATTCCACATTAGAAATCTTTTATCCTTTTAAAACCATGGGATCATGGTCGATCGATCGGACGGAGAGATGTCACACACCGTCACGCCTTTGGATGTGATGTTTAAGTGGATCTCACGCGATGTATGTAAAATGCCGACCGCACACGCATCGCTCGTGAGGGGATTAGTTAGGATGCTTAATTAATTCTAATTAATCTCCTGATCTTTAAAAAATCATATCTCTCTTAATAAAATTTAGAAAAATATGAAATAAAATTCTATGGAAAGATAACTCAACCTAAAATATTTTAAAATTAATTTCAATGGATTTTGAATTATGCTTTTCTCTGATTTTGGGTTTTATTAGAACTTTTATTTTAATTACCCTTTTAAACATCGATTAATCCCAAACTTCTTGGGTATGTTTTAGGGATGACTTGTGCCTCCCTAATTTTCTTGGGATTTATTGATGGTTTAATTAGGAATTGCAAATATGTTTCTAATTACTCCCATGTAATTAAGGATATTAAGGTGTGATTAGTGGTTTTGATCCATGATTAGAGTTGATTAAGATCATCAGATAGGAGGTTTGGGGAATAATTTCCATTTTAAGCTATTCCATAAACCCCTTTTCTTTCCTTAATCTTCTCTTAATTAAGGATTAATCCATTTAATTATCCTCTTAATTAATTTATAAAATTTCTAGAACTTAATTAATCTACTTTGGGTAGATTCTTAGGTGTTTTAGAGCCTAAGTTCAATTAAGGAAATCAAAACCCAATTCATATGTGTGAAGGCGTATTTTGAAATTACTTAAGCTAAACCCCTTATCTTAATTAACTATTAATTATGAGCCAAATTTTAGCCCTTTTTCCTAGGTGCACAATTTAAATTCCTTGAGTTTTATGTCATCTCATTGGCTCATAATTATTTGGTTAACTATGCTAAGGTGGTGGTAAGGGTTAATTAGCTTATTAATTCATACCTTAACCAAATTAATAATACAAAAAATGAATTTAATCATCTAAAAATTAAAAAAATATCAAACACATGTGGAATGGGTTAGAACAACAAACTTAACTCACCTTTTCAAAATTAAATCAAACTTAAAACTAAACAAAAATCGCATTGAATACACTTTGATTTATTTTAAACTTTCTTATTCCATAAGAATATCTTTAGGATTTAATTAAAGTGAATTTTTTTACATGCTTTCATTGCTTTGAGTCTTTCCCCAACATGTTAAATTTGTATGTATTTCATGCATTCATATTTTTTTAAATTCAAATTTAAAATAAAAATTGTTTACTTTATGTCAAATTTGGATGTTAAAGTAGAAATATGAGTGGCTATTATCACTACTAAATTAAAATTATTTTCAAAACATATAAATCAGTTATCAAATCTAAAAGTATGCTACTAATATTTTAATTATAAGCTTGCATGTGAAAGAATATAAAGGTGTGTTTAGCATAGGTTTCCTTCTCTTTATGTTAACATAGTTTTGAATAGGAATTGGTAAGATGTATGGTTCATTTGAAAAGAACCTGACACTTACCTAATTCCATATCCTATTCATCTTTATGCTATCACCTAATAAGGATTACCTATGCTTGCACACATAAATTGCATAAACAAAATGAATCAATTAATACAACTTTTGCATTCTTCTTTTCCATTTCATTTCTTTTATACATATGTTTGTATTTAAGGAAAGTGGTATATTAGTCTGACAACCCAGATTGTGAGACTTAAGTAGCCCTAAGTGTCTTGTACCTTTACACATGGTTAACAATGCACTCAATTTATGCCTTTCTTACTTTCATGTGTGCATGTGAAAATTGGATAAAGAAACCCTTTCTACTTAAGAAAATCATGCTATTAAACTTCCAAATTTCCTTAAATGAATTACTTAGCATGCATCATAAAGTGTGTTAAATATTCTCATTTGTATGTATAAATATGCTTACTCATTCATATGCATGCTATATATGTTAAAAAAAAATAAAGTAATGTGTGTATGTGAATTTTGATTCATTTTATTTAATCTTAAAATATCTTTCTTTTTTTGTTAAGTTTTCTAAACTTAGGATTAATTAAAGATTTAATCAAAACATTGCTAAACAAAACTAAAATGTGAATCTACTTTAGAAATTACTTAGGTTAGGGAAGGAAAGAGAAGTTGTGTTCTCTTTCCCTCTCTTCACCACTTAGTAATTAATTATAGGATTCACTTGAACCTAAGCAAAAGATGGAATAAAATTAACCCAAATCAATTAAATAACTTAAATGAAACCCTACTCTAAGTTGAACATATTTTCACACTTAGAAAATTTGAACCTATAGCCATAGCTAAGCATACCACACAAACCTTCAAAGCACACACATTAGCCTCAATCACCACTTCTAGCTTTAGGTTTGGTCGATGCATGGTTTGATGTTTTATTTTATTTTTTTGATATTATTTTAGACTAGATGTTAGGTTGTATGCTCGAAGAATAAACGGTAGGATGCTCTTAGTCTAATCATTATTTTCTGCAGGGGATTGTGCTTAACTATCATAAATAAAATATAAATCTTTTGCTAAAGTGTTTTATACCCTAAGCATAATAATAGCCAGTGGACTTAATCACCCATGTGGGATGATAAGTCCAATATACATGCTTGGAATTTGTGTGATTTGTTTTAGCTAACCTTATTTTGGGTGTTTTAGGATTTTCATTATTTTCTTTTCATGTAAATTTGTGCAATTAGATTTTGGAATGATTGTTATGGTTAGATGAGCATTGGTCATAAGATCCTATCTTATGCACCATGTGAAGCCTTGGAGCATCTACCTTCCAACCATCCAAAAGAAGGAACTAAAGAAGAAAGAAGAAAGAAGAAAGAAGAAATGAAGCTTGAAGACCCCCATAACAATGAATCCCTTTCTTAATTATAATTTAATTCATTTGTAATCCGGGTTGTATAAAGGTAGAGCTTGGCTACCCACATTTGATATTTTCGTTTTGGTGGTGCTCACCACATGGCCTTTTATTCTTTTTGTGATTAGCTTTATAAATTGATTGATGATTTGTTTAGCCTTTGCATAAAGTTGCATGATTTTCCTTGTTTCTTTCTTGTTTTATGTATGGTCTGGATGTGGATTAAGCTCTTTAGGGAAAAATAAATAATTTACCAAATTTAACAACTCAAATTAAAAATAAACAACTTATAACCTCACCTAAAGCTTAGGTTTAAAAGTAAGATAAAAGAATTAGCAACCCTTAGCTAGATGAGTATTTCTTTTAATATCATGCACAATCTTATTTCACTCGATGGAGGGTTTCCACCTTTGCCAAAGAATCTTGGCTTGACCTTTGAGAGCCATGGTGGAAACCCACCTCCTCCTTTCTCACTGATTTGGCCAATAACTTTATTTCTCATGCATTAGGCATATGAATCCTATTAGCCTGGGTCAAAATAATTGTCCAAAAATTCAAATAAAATAAAATTTGAATTACATTAGATTTAGGTAATTTGAAGCATGTCCTTACATGATTTAGTCTCTTTAGGGAGTAACTTTAAGGACTTAGCCTATTTCTAAATAAATAACCTAGCTATCTTGCATAAGCATAAAAGACTTGCCTACATGTATTTAAAATCATAAGAAGAGTTAGTTCGCCACCCCATGCATTTTAAGTCAATGATTTGTCTCTTTTGAGGCAAACCAATTACCATTTTTTCTTAGATTTAGATTATGCTTTAGCCAAAGTTCCCTAGATTTAGATTAAGTTGCTTCTCCTCTTGTAAAATTTTTTTAAAATATTAGAATCCTTCACCAAATATAATTTATGCTAATAAGCAACATATCTAAAAATAAATAAACTTGAATAAATCACATAAATGATAAACAACAACCAAGATTATAAAAGTAGTAAACAACAAAATTTGGGAGATTTAAAATGTGCTCAGAGATCCCCTCTTCACTTGGGTTCCTTCTCGTTGCTTTTAAACCTTGAGGTAAATGGAGTACCTCATCCTCCCCTTGGTCTTTGTACACTTTGATGCTCTAATTCATGTATAGCAACCTAGAAGCCATTAGGATAATGCTCTTAGGTAAGCTCCTTCTTAGCACCTCATGAAAGCGAGTGTCTTTCCTCACTTATAAAGAGCCCATACCTTACCCATTTTCATGTATAGATTTATAAAGGTATAAATCCTAATGGAACAAGGAGTAGCTTATGGAGGCTCTCTTATAGATCCTTGCTCAGGTTTAGTTACATTTTTTACCCTTGTTATATACTTCCAATCACCTCCCTTTTCTTGCTCATTTTTTGTTTCTCCTTTCGAGCAACCTCACCCATTGAATGCCATATCATGGCAGCAAAGTTTCCAAATGGGTGGGCCCTAAACTTAATTCCTCACCTCTTAGGTATTTCCTTAATCTTATGTTAAGGAATCATAAGTCCTAAATTTTTAATGAAAAATATAACTCAAATAAACTAAATCAATTTCAAAAATATAAAGCCCAATCATAGGATAGTTTGAGATGCTCACTAGGTTTCCTAGCATCATGAGCATCTCCTACTTATCTTTCTTTTGGCTTCGATAATAACTCCCTCTCTTTGATCAATCTCATTTTATCTTCAAAAATAAACCAATCAATTGATAGTCATTTCCTATTAAATTTTTTGAAGACAACGATCATTTACCTTAATCAAGAGTTTTCTTAAAGAATCCCCATTCCTTAGGATGTAATTAACTATGGGGGCTTTCCCCTGTAGGAAACTTAATGAACTCGGTTTAAAATAAACTCTGTTTTACTTTTCTATATAAAGTAGTGGAAGAATCTCTAGTACATATGCAGACCCATCATCTTTAGGAGTCCTTATTGAGGTGATTAAGTCCATTAAATGGTAGTGATTTCTATCTTTCGAGATAGTACACTATTTCCTTGATGAAGTACTCGATCACCTGAATAAATACATATGTAAGTCTGTGTGGCATCCATAAAAGATGAATTTCTATATGCTTGCCTCTTTCATTTCTCCCCACAGATTTGAAGGTGACTCCCTCTATAGAAATTTTTCACCATATCAATCTTAGTCTAACCATTATCTTCTACAGGGGATTATGCTTAAGGAGTGCTATAATAAAAATATAAAAATGATTTTGATGTGCAGGTCACTTATACCCCTAAGCATAATCCAAAATAGGCCAGGTGGACTTAGTTACCCATGTATGGGATGCTAAGTCAAAATTATTCATATACATGCTTGGGATTGTGTGGTTTGTTTAGCTAATCTCTATTTTATAAATTTTAGTTAGATTTCCTTTTCCCATTTTCATGTAATTTTTCAATTAGGATTTGGAATGATTCTTATAGGGATTAGGATGAACATTGGTCATAAGACTATGTCTTATGTACCATGTGAAGCCTTTGGAGCAACCACATTCCAACCAACTAAAAGAAGAAAGAAGAAATGAAAAAAGAAGAAATGAAGAATGAAGACCCCATAATAATGAATTCCTACTTGATTGTATTTAATTCATTTGTAATACGGGTTGTATAAGGGCAGAGCTCGGCTACCCAATTTATTTTTGGGTTTGTGCGGTGGAGGCCGACCAGAAATGGCCTCTTATTCTTTCGCACTAGCTTTATAAATTGATTGATGTTTGTTTAGCTTGTACATTAAGATGGCATCTTTTTCTAGTTTCTTTATTGCTTTGATGTATGGCTTGGATGACGATTATGCTCTTAGGAAAATAAATTTTCTATCCAACTAATCAAATTCAAACTAAAAATAAATAACTCATAACCTCACTTAAAGCATAAGTTATCTCAAGATAAAAGAATTAGCAACCCTTATGGATGTTGTATTTTTTCTTACATCATGCATAAAAAAGTATATTATTTCACTCTTGATTTGAGGGCTTCCACCTTTGCCAGAACTTGGCTTAACCTTTTAGAGCCATGGTGGAAAACACCTCCTTCTGTTGATTTTGTCCCATAATCTAATTTTTCATGTATTAGGCATATGAATCCTAAAGCCTATGTCAAATTTATTATCCAAAATGAAAATAAAATGTAATAAAATTTACATTAGATTTAAGTCATTAATCATGCCCTGCTTGATCTAGTCTCTTAGAGAGTGTGTTTAAGGACTTTGTCTCTTTCTAAATAAATAACAGCTTAGCTATCTTGCAAAAGCATATGAATTTCCTACATATATTTAAAATAATAGGAGGAGTTAGTTGGCTCCACCCCAGGTTGTAGTAAGTCAATTGGTGGTTTATCCTCTCTTGTGGAGGTAAACAAAATACACATTTTTTTCTTAGATTTAGGTTGTGCTTTTAGCCTCACCAAAGCTCCCTAGATTTAGATTTAGGTTGCTACCTCTTTGGCTCTGAGCATAAATCCTCACCTCTTAAGCATTTCCATGACCATCATGGAATTGTAAGCCCTAGATTTTTAATAAAAATTTAACTCAAACAAATAAATCATCTCAATCTCAAAAATATAAAGCCCAACCATAGGATAGTTTGGGATGCTTACTAGGCTTCCTAGTATCCTAAGTATCTCCTACTTATCTTCATTTGGTTTTGCTAAGAACTCCCTCCTCTTGATCAATCTCACTTGATTTTCTAAAAATAAACTACTCGATTGATAGTCCTACCTTCAAACTCTTTGGAGAGAATGATCATTTACCTTAATCGAGAGTATTCCTAAGGAATCTATTCTTTATGATGTAATTAACTATGGGGCCTCCATAGGGAACTTAATGAACCCAGTTTAAAATAAACCCTGCTTTACTTTTCCATGTAAAGTAGGGGAAGAATCTCTAGTACATTTTGAAGACACATAATCCTTAGGAGTCCTTATTCAGGTGATTAGGTTCATTGTAGGGTGGTGACTTCTGTCTCTCGAGATAGTACACCATTGCTCAATGCCATACTCGATCACCCTAATAAGAACATCTGCAAATCTATGTGGTGTCCCAACAAGGCGTATATATATATATATATATATATATATTTGTCTTCATTTATCCTTTTTAAAGGGATAGATGAAAGCAAGAATATATATATATTTTTACCACAGATTTTTCTGGCTACTCCACTGGAGATAATTCCTCTCTCCATCTTTGGTAAATGATCATTATCTCCAAGTATCGATAGTGGGTTTATACTTTTGTATGAATCCAAGACTGTCTTTCTTTTCCATTGGCACTTAGTTTATTTCATCCTTAAGCTAAGCTAGCCAACATTTTTAGGTTTTAGGACCTCACCTCGAGTTGGTCTTAAAACCCCCGTTGGTTTTCCCAATGGGTGAAAATAAAAATTTAATAAAAAGAAATAACTAAAGACTTCCTCCTTACCATTTTTGTGGTAAGGAAAGGTTCATTCTAAAAATAAAGAAAAATAAATCCTTCATAAAAAAAACATCAATTTTCAAAAGCACTTTTTTTAAATGCACATAATAAAATGTTCGCACAAAAAAATTTTATAAATCACCCTCATCTAACAATCTTCATGCTTATTATATGTTGGATCATTTCAAAAAATTAAAAAAAAAATCATACTTTCCAAAAGTACACATGAACATCTTCATTCAATTTGTTGAATGAAGATTTCCTTTTCAAAACAAAATCAAAATCACATCTTTCCAAAAAAAAAAAAATTTCAACAATCACATTTTCAAAAATAAAATCTAATAATCATAAATTCAAAAAAAAAAGCACAAATGAACATCTTCATTCAATTTATTGAATGAATATTTCATTTTCAAACAAAATGAACAATCATCTTTTCCAAAAAGAAAATCAACAAAATGACTTTTCAAAAATAAAATCTAAAATCACATTTTCAAAAAGCACAAATAAACTTCCTCGTTCAATTTATTGAATGAGAATTTTTCATTTTCAAAACAAAAAGACAATCATCTCTTTCAAAAATAAATTTTAACAATCATATTTTCTAAAACCACAAATGAACATCTTCATTCAATTTATTGAATGAAGATTTCATTTTCAAAATAAAACCAACAACCACATTTTCAAAAAAAAAATCAACAATCATCTTTTAAAAAAAAAATCCAATAATCATAATTTCAAAAAGCACAAATAAACATTTCCATTCAATTTATTGAATGAATATTTCATTTTCAAAACAAAATGAAATCACATTTTCAAAATAAAATGAACAATCATATTTTCAAAACAAAATGAACAATCACATTTTAAAACAAAATCAACAACATCCTTTAAAAAAAATCCAACAATCATAATTTCAAAAAAGCAAATGAACATCTTCATTCAATTCAATTGAATGAATGTTTCATTTTCAATACAAAATGAACAATCACATTTTCAAAATAAAATCAACAATCACATTTTTAAAATAAAATCAACAAACATATTTTCAAAAATCAAAATCAAAATCAAAAATTAAAAGCACATTTGGATCCTTCATTTAACATACCTAAATTTGCTAAATGGAGATCCTCTTTTCAAAAATCAAAATCAAAATAAAAATTAAAGACACATTTGGATTTCTTTAGCATACCTAAATTTGCTAAGGATCCCCTTTTCAAAATCAAATCAAAATAAAAGAAACACATTGGATTTCCTTATACCTAAATTGCTAAGGATCCTCTTTTTCAAAATCAAATCAAAAACAAAAGAAACACATTGGATTTCCTTAGCATACCTAAATTTGCTAAGGATCCTCTTTTTCAAAATCAAATCAAAAATTTTAAAAAAAACACATTGGATTTCTTTAGCATACCTAAATTTGCTAAGAATCCTCCTTTTCAAAAATCAATCAAAAAAACAAAACACTTAGATTTCCTTAACATACCTAAATTTGCTAAGAATCCACTTTTTCAAAAATAAAAACAAAACATATTAGAATTTCCTTAACATACCTAAATTTGCTAAGGATCCTATTTTCAAAAATCTTCAAAACTAACAACACATTTGGACTCTTCATTTAACATACCCAAATTTGTTAAATGAAGATTTCATTCTCAAATTCATAAATGATTCACAAAATAAGCAAACAAAAAAAAAGAAATTATTTATAGACACCTCACCTAGCATACACAAATTTGCTAAGTGAGTAAATTCCAAAATCACAACATCAAAACAAAATCAATTGACCCTTTACTTTAACATACTCAAATATGTTAAATAAAGTGTCCTCAAAATAAAATAAAAAATCAAAATTTAAAGAACCTATGGAAGCATCTCTCAAAATATTTGAACCCATTTTCAACATACTCAAATTTGTTGAAAGTGGGTTTTACATTCAAAAACCCCAATCAATTTCAAAATCTCTCTCTAAATTCACTTACTCAACACTTTCAAGTTGTTGAGTGGGTTCAAATTTTAAAATCAAATTTCAAAAATCAACAAAGTAGAAATCTGATTCAAACTTGTTTTCAACATTGCAGACTTTCAATCAGTTTTCAGTCAGTCTCAGTTCAGTGTAGTTTGATTCAAATGGCAATGCAGAAGTATGTGTTCACATTTTCTCATGGGACGGATTTGGCCTTGGATCGCCATCCTTCCATCTATGCATACCTCATCCACTTTGAGTGAGGCTTTGAGGGGGCCACGATTACATGTGAGGGAACCCCCCTCATAATAGTCAGTAGGAGCATGCTGATCGGGCAAAATTCGATCATCCAAATTGGCATGCCATTTGATTCAGATATTCCTCGCTAAAGAAGAAGGTTGTGGCAATTTCCACAGTAGCAATAGCAGTTACAGTACCAGTGCGACCAGTTGTTCCCCTTGCTGCCCCAGTTAGGACTAGCACCCACTCATTGGCACCTCAAGGGAAGCCTCCCGATTCCAATTGTCTCCCCTAGATTGGGTCTAGTTCTTACATTACTCGACCTACCAGGACTCAGCACAGAAACAAGAATCGCATGATCAAGCGGTATCACACTCGCATTGCCAGGGAGTTGGAGGCAGCTACTCAGTCTGTTGTAGAGGAGTTACCTAGGATGGTTTCCTAGGTGGTCAAAAAAAACCAGTACCACCCTCTCTGTGGATCTGATAGAGAGGATATAAGGAAGATTTCTACCTCACTTCTACCAGCAGTTCAGTTTCAGGCACCTGTTAGTGAATGAGGAGTTCGTACGTCAGCCTTCGATTAGTTTTACATCGAGTAGGCAGAGCTTACGGACGATTAGAGTATGAGGCTTAGATTGATTTGCATTCGGTCATTCCCATCAGTGTTGGCAAACAGATCAGAGGAGGGCAGAGGCGTACATCATGCATATCACTAGGGAGCGGAGGTACAGTAACAATCGCCCTCACACTTGTGGATTTTTCAGATCGGCGTGCTACCCGCATCGATCATACTGACAGCATCTTACTCACGGGGACTACCAATCACAGGAGATGAGCTCCTATCCCGAGGGAGTCAGTGGTGCCTCCACCACACCACTCTTCTTCATCCACCATCTCCCGTACATGTTCCAGCATCTGTTATTCCAACCAAGGCCATGAAGGCCGCATCAGGGGAGAAGAGAACCCCGGTGATCAGGCTATGGCCAAGAGATTCGGTTCCATCTATGTTGCATACTATGGTGAGGTCGAGCTCTCCTGCTCAACCTTCTTCCCTAGTTGGTGAGGAAGGAATGGCAACCTCAGAGTATAGTAGTCGTTCCATCACCACCACCACCGCAATAGGCTATGGAGATAGTAGCAGTAGTTGAGGAGGAGGAGACAGTTCAGTCACCCCCATGGCCATAGATCCTCCTCTAGAGTAACTCCTAGATCCAATAGCGGGAATATCTTTCCTCTAGTGAGCATAGTCCTCACAAAATAAGCTCTCCGAGATAGAGGTTAGATGACTATCTGATGAGTGATCCTACCCATCCAATATTTCATACATGTTCAATTGGACCGATCCCTAGATGACATTATAGCTCAGTATCTAGTGGAGAAGAAGGAAATCTTAAGATATGCTTGGTCCGATTTAGAGGATGAGAAGGTCAACTTTGATTTGAATGAAGATGATATGTTAGAGGATTCAGCGGGGGTACACATGGTAGATACTTGGGGTTCTCTCCTCCATGATCAGTAGGGTATGGAAGGTGTTGCAAGAGGCGGGAAGACTACCAAAACCTCAGTTAGTAATTAAAATAGAAAGATGAACAAATAGATAGGTTGGGGAAGTAGCTTGAGGACTTGTTAGCATTAGTTTTAGCATTACAGAACCAAGCCTCGGTAATACCATAGTTGAGACTAGTTAGCCAAAGTTGGTTTATGTCTTGGATCTAGCTAAGATTTTACCTCCAGCAGAGCAGGGCAACACCAGCCTGTATAGGAAGGTAGTGGATAGTACCTCCATGCAGGAAAAGAAAATTAAAACTATGGTTGGGCAGCAAGTGAGAGAAGCGTTGGCTCAAGCCGAGGAGGATCATCGGTTCCAAAGGGTAGACCCTACCCAGAGGAATTCAATGCCATCCAATATCTTAAGGGTATTGTGCCACCTTCTTTCAAGAGCTTTGATGGCAGCGAGAACCCAAGGAAGCATATTGCGCACTTTAGAGCCAGTTGTTGCAATGGGTGCGGTGATGCTCTATTCGACTTTTGTCATAGCATAGCATTGCCTTTGGTACTGAACTCTCCACAGTTCAATGAAGACTTTTATTGAGTTAGAGTAACTCTTCATTAAGAGGTTTGTTGGAGCTCCAAAAAGGTGGTATGAGCGATCGTTGTGGCTCAACAAAACCTCGATGAGTCCCTCATTGATTATATTCTCAGATGGCATAATTTGAGTATGAAATACAAACCATAGATATCTGAATAGCATGCCATTAAAATTTTGTTGAAGAATATCCATGGCCTGGTCGCCTTCATGCTCAAAGGTTTCACCATCAAAATATTTGAGAAATTAATCAACAAGACGGCTAGCTTATAAGGAGAAGCCAAACTGTTGCCATTTTCGGACCAACCAATAAAGAAAAATCCACATAAAGCTTACGAGAAGAAGCCAGAGGAAGTGATAATAGTAGATAAGGGAAAGTAGCACTAGAGCGGTTTGAGAGACCTCGTGCTCCCATCACTTCCACCTCCTCCCACCACCAGGTAGTCTTCTCACGCCATCTCCATGGCCTTCACCGCCTCCTCCTCAACCATATCAGCAGTAGCAACGGTACACATACTCGCCACCAGGTTGCTACGATCCACCTACTCTTTTGAATAAACTTAATAGGCCTTAATCATTTAAAAGGGAGGTAATCAGGAAGATCCTTAACAATCTCTTAAAAAAGCCTAATTTTCAGCTACCCGAATCTAGAAGATCCTTAAAAGCAATGATCCTAACTTTTGCCCCTACCACCGCATGCTAGGTCATATTTTGGAAGATTGCTTCACATTCAAGGATTGGCTTGAGCATAGCTTCAAGACCAGTGCTATAGTTATCCCAAAGGAATACCTTGTGGAACAACCATCCAGTTTCATTAGGGTAATCCTTGGGGATACCTGCAATCCTTCCAAAACCAAAGAAGGTTGGGATATCTCCTTATCCCATTCCTCTAAGAAAATTATTTCCAAAATCTAGAAACTTTTCTTGAAAGTTCCTAAGACAACTCAAACCTCCAACATCAAGGAAGGTTTGCAAGTTGCCAGAGCCAACTCAGAGAAAGGGGGAGCTCAGCAGCTGCCAACCCGGGATAGCCAAGTAGCGCAACCACCGATCGAGTCAGTCCATTGCATTCACTATATCGACCATCTCTACTTAATAGCTTCTTCTTAAAATATCTTGTATCAGGATGAGGGCATCAAATCCTCACCCCTCTTACTTTACTTGATTTCTACTATGAACCTCCTTCAAAATCCAGAAATCAAGAAGAATAGCTAGCTTGAATTATATATGTCACTGATGGGTTGTCTAAATCTACTAGTTAATGAAAACTCTTCAAGTCTAAACAACAATTATAACAACTCTATCTTCCTCTTTCTCATTTGAGTTGGACTTTCCTTATCTGAATACTACGGGTTCACCTCTTGAGATAGACTTGGAATCATCCGATTCTGAGGGTCCCATAGGAGAAGTTGTAGGTGAGCCTGACGAGCAGGTAGAATCTTCCACTAACCTGCCACGAGAGATCACCAAAGTCAACCTCCATAGTGGCAAGGTTCTACCTCCAAGAATAGTACCTCTAGATAAGGGGAAACAAGTCATTGCTTCAGACGATCGAGAAGCCCCTTTACAGGATGCTCCACTCTTGGATATGCTTGTGGAGGATCAGCCCAAGGTGGACTACAATGTCCTCTCTCACCTAAGAAAGTTTCCATCTAAGCTAAGCATATACGATGCCCTTATCTTATCCAAAGAGATGAGGGAATCATTAATCAAGGCTCTCCTTGATCCTAAATGCTTAGCTCATACGCTATTAGAGGAGGCATATTATTCCGAAGCTCAGGGAATCATTTCTCAGATGAAGACCTTCTTCTGGGACATGGAGCACAACCATCCCTCATTATAATGGACATGGCATTCTTGCAGTTCTCATTGATCCAGTGCATCGGTAATATTATGAGTCTAAAGACCCTTGCATTTGAGGATCAACATCCACACTGAGGAGATCGATGATGATGTTGGGAGGATTCAATGAACAAGAGGAGGGCTTTAAGTTTAGTGTTACCTTTGGAGATAGGTGACTAGAAGAAGCTGTTTTATATCATTGATTCAATATACTTTGTTCACGCTTTTTAGGTGGGCCATGGATACATCGAACAAGATGCTTCCATCCTTCCTTCATCAGTGCATCAATTTCAGGAAGGATGGGATTGAATACTATATCAATGGAGATGAAAAGCCATTTTCAATTGGAGAGGTTGAGATATATGAAGATGTGACATACTATCTTCCTCAAAACACATTTTCTTATGAACTTGGTCAAAATTAAAATTCAAGAAAAAGATGAAAAAAAAAAGAAAAAGAAGAAGAAAATAAAAATGAAAATAAAAATGAACGAGAACAAAAAATTGAGGAAGAAGTAGAGACGCATATCGCATTCCACCCACAAAGGTAGACATAGAGGCACTTCTAAAGGTTGATGACCCCCTGGTTGGCCATCAGCCAACAAGGGTTATGTTTCAGTTCATAGGAGTACCCCAACTATTCAGATAGACTTGGAATCCACGAGAGGATGAGTCTAATGTGATTAACCTCTCGGGTTCATTGGAGGTGACACTGAGCCAACAATGACTTGACCTCATTTTTTATGAGCTCTCAACCCCTATCTTAGACATAGGACTTCTCTTAGACATTAAGAGTTCCTCTTGACACTTCTAGTGATTAGTGAACATCAACCACAACAGAAGAGTTAGCCATAATGGGTCATGCCTTAGAGTGTTGAAAATTTGCACCCCTCTTGAACCAAATCCTCACTTCCTCCTTTCAAGTCAAACTCCAAATCAAATCAACTTCAAACTCAAATCAATTCCAACTTGATTGATTTTCTCAAATCTTAAATCAATGCCAATGGATTTTCTTAAATCATGAATAAATTTCAAATGATTGAAGCCCATGATTGAAATTCCAAATTCAAAGAATCTTTCCTAAGTCACTTAGATTCCATCTTATAGACTTACCTCAAATCAAATCCAAATCAATTCAAATTCAAAAGATTTTCTCAAACCATTTATATTCTCATTTATATTCATATAAATGAAATATAAAATAATATCCAAAACTTAATTCAAAACTCAAACCCAAATTCAAAATTCAATCTAAGCCTTTCAAGTCAAATTCTTGAACTTAGCAAATCAAATTCAAATCAAGCCAAACTCTTGATTTTTCTTCATGATTGATCAATCCTTCAATCATGAATCCAAATATAAACATAAACTTCAATCATCAAACCAAAACTACATTCAAAATTCAAACCCAAGTCAAACTCATGTTCATCCCTTGAAATTGTCAAATGAATCAAAACCCATTTGACTTCAAATCACTTGCAAATGGATTTATATTTCAATCATAAGTCCATATGTGAGTTCAATAAAACTTGATTCAAGCCTTGATCAAGTCAATTGACCTACTTAGGCTCACTTGACCCAAAGTGACCTAAAGTAGAACCAAATTCTAATCCTACCCAAATTGGATTGAACTAAGCCACCTAAGCCTCAAATTATGAGCAATCATCATGAGATGATCAATCACTCAAATTGGGCCAAGAAAAGGTTGACCAAGTCAAACTTAGCCAAAATCCACCATAAGCCAAATTGATTGAAACCATTGATCAAAACCAATTGATGATCAATGTTTGAACCATCAAGTCATCATTTGAGCCTAACCTAGATTGGCCACTCTTAAGTTGACCCAACTTGACCTAAAAAAGTCAAAATGTGTCAAAACTTGATCTAAGCCAAATTGATTGAAACCAATGGGTCAAGTTCATTCCAAATCACTTGTTGAACTTGACCAAAACCTCAATTGGCCAACTAGACTAACTAGCCCAATTGTTGATGACCCAACTTGACTAAAAGGTCAAATTGAGCCAAAATCAAATTAAACCAAAATTGATTGAAACAAAAGCTACCAAAACACTTCAAATGACCAATCTAAACCAACCCATGACTCCCAAATAGTCAAATGGGTCAAATTGGTCAACTTGACCCATTTGACCTAAATGAAATCAAATTAACCAAAACCAAATATAAATCAAATTAAATCAAATGATGCCACACATTTCAAATGGTCATATGAATTTGACCCAACCCTTGACCAATTTGATCAATTGGTCAACTTGACCCAGTTGACCCATTTTATTTAAATGGGTCAACATGAGCCAAATGACATCAAATCAACTCCAAATTCTTTGAAATTTTGACCAACCTAATTTCAAACTATTCTAAATCAGCCTAAAGTAAAAGCAAAACCAAATGACCATTTTACCCCTAGGTCAAGGGGTAACCTATGGCCAATTCCACTTAGAATTTGGTCATATCCTTTTCATGGACACTTGGCACCCTCTTAGTAGACAAAATGGACACTAGTGGCTGTAGTGCACATGACCCAATGGGTTTGAATTAGCCGAACCCAACCCAAGGCCAAAATTGACCACCCCACTCAAAATGAGCACATGGGAATCCCTACTCCACTCTCTTGAGCACATTGGAACTTGTACATTACCTCTTCTGGCCAAACCGAATCACATGGTGTCCAAAACAGCCTAACCAACTCAACCCATTGATTAATTTGATCAAAATGACATACATGCTACCATCCGATCCTCCTGGGGAGATATACTCCCCATTTCATTTTCACTAACTCACATTCGATTGAGTGATAGGAAGCCAGAGGAGGCATTCCCTAGTCACTCCAAGCTCCCTCAAGCCATTTGGATTTCTCCATTTTCGATTTTCCTTAAGCAAAAAATAAGGGAGCTCAAGGAAATTTCCATCTCGTTCAATTCTCCATTAGAGCTTAATTCCTCCTTCAAGCACCTTGAGGGGATCCAATCGAGCTCACCCAAGTCTTCATCCAAGTTCTCAAGGCATGAGAGAGGGGAGTTTGATCAAGGCCACAAGCAATTGAAGCCCACTTTGGTCCATAAGAAGATCCACTCAACCTCAAGCCCTCAAATCTTTAATAGAGCTTCGTCTCCACTAGACGAAGCTAGCTCGACGGTTGGGAGCACCGATGATAGTCTCCAATAAGGTATGGATCAAAATCGAGCTTACATTAAATTTTTCTTGGTACTTTTCAAAAGAAAGTTTCACCCCAAGTGAAATTGACTATTAGATCTTCATCCCCTTGCATGATGATGGTTTGGCTTAAATTTGAGCTCAATCCAGCTCAAGGATCAAGCCCAAGGAGGGGGCTTGCCCTCTCCGTGGCGAGCTCGATGATGGATCACCACCATCACACGTGTTTTGGATGGACGGTTCTGATTAATCCATATAGGATCCTTCGATTTATCCCTAAAGAACCATGGGCTTAATCACGATCGATCTTTGATCGACTTCGAGAAAAGCATAATACTAATGATGGTACTTAAATAGTGAATCCCATTGCGCCATGTGAAAAGTGCGCACCGCATCAGCGATCCACGTGGCACCGATGGAATTAACTATATAATTAGGCTATTTAATTAAGTTTTAATCACAGAATCTTCAAAAATACATAACTAAATGTAAAAAAATACAAAAATACAAAATAAAATGCATTATGAAGATAATTCAAAGGAGAATAATCTAAAATTAAGTTTGATGGATTTTGAATAGTGAATTTTATGTCATTTGGGTTTTATTGAGAATGTAATTATGTTAATTACTATAATTCCATTGATTTTCCAAACTTCTAGGTTGATTAATGGGATGACCTCCTCCCATTATTTTCTTGGAATTTATTAATGGTTTAATTAAGGCTTGATCCACTCCTAATCACTCTCTTAATCAATTAAGTAATTAATTAACCTATTAAAGAGTCATAAATTAATTAATTAAGTTTGATAATTACTTTAGAATAGTGAATGGGCTTAGGGAATGAGATTAGGAGTCCTCTCCCAAATCTTTTCCCCAAGTTTATTTCATTTGGATAAAAATCTAGGTAAAAATTAATTAAATAGTTTAATCGCTTAATTAAAAATGGCTTAATTAATCAAAATTTAAAAATCAAATCAATCAACTTAATCAATTTCTTTTTGGATTGGTGTTCAATAACCTAAGTAGCTTAAGGAAATCATATCCAACCTATATGTGTGGAAAGGGTTATGAAAGTACTTAAATTAAACCCTTTAACAACCATTAATTATGAGTCAAATGCATTAGGCTTTCTTTTCTTAGGTGCATTGCTAATTTAAATTCCTTGTGATTTTATGTCATACTTTGGCTCATAATTATTTGATTAAATATGTTAAGTGGTGTAGGTAAGGGGTAATTAATGGACTTAATGTACACCTAACAAAATATAAAATCAATCTAATGGTTCTAAAATTAAACTAAAATATCATACACATGTGGGAGATGGGTTAGGACCAGTAAACCTTTTCACATTTCCTAAATTCAAATCAAACTCAAATAAAACTAAAAATCTCTTTAAAATAACTTTGATTCACTTTAAATAATCTTATTCCATAGGATTGTCTTTAGAAATTAATTAGGGTGAATGAATTTACATGCTTTCACTTTACTTTCCCATGCTAAATGTGTATGTCATATGAAAATCATGCATTAATGCTCAAATTAAAGATGGAATGTTTCCTTTATGTCAAATTGCATGTTTTTGCTAAAGTAAGAATATGAATGGTTATTATCACTACAAAATCCAAAATTATTTTCAAAACTTATAAATCAAACATCATAACAAAGGTATACACTTATAATTATTCATAAGCTTGCATGTGAAAAAATATAGATGTGCATTGTGTGACTTTCCTCCTCTTCTCTTTTAGCATAGTTTTGAATAAGATTATTAACCTCATTTTTAGAATGAGCTCTCAACCCCTCCATCTTAGACATAGGACTTCTCTTAGACTTTAAGATTTCCTTAGTCTTAAGACACATCTAGTAATTAGATGGACACTCAACCTAACCCTAGAGACTTAGAAGAGTTAGCCATATGAATAGATCATGCCTTAGAGGTGTTAGGAAAACTTGCCTACCTCATAGCTTGAACCAAATTCTCCTCTTCCTCTTCAAGTCAAACTCAAATCAACTCTAACTTGATCTCCTCCAAACTCAAATCAATTCCACATGATTGAAACCCATGATTGAAACCTATGATTGAAACCCATGATTGAAACCCATGATTGAAATTCCAAGTTTGAAATATCTTCTAGGTCCTTTGATCCCCTATTATGGACTTAGCTCAAATCAAGTTCAAATCACTTCAAATTCATGAAATCTTCTCATAACCATTATTCTCATTTATATTCACATATATAAATGAAATATAAATTCAAATCAATCAAACTAAACCCAAAAATCAAATCCAAATTCTAAAAATCTTTCCTAAGTCCTTTGATCCCCCCACATGGACTTAGCTTAAATCAAGTTCAAATCACTTCAAATTCATGAAATTTTCTCATAACCCATTTATATTCTCATTTAAATTCACAAATATAAATGAAATATAAACTCAAATTCAACCAAAATTCAACCTAAGCCTTTCAAGTAAAATTCTTGAACTTAGTCAAATCAAATTCAAATCAAGCCAAACCCTTGATTTTTCTTCATGATTTAATTAATCCTACAATCATGAATCCAAATATAAATTCAAACTTCAATCACTTAACCAAAACTCAATTCAAAAATCAAACTTAAGTCAAACTCATGTTCACCCTTTGAACTTGAATTTGTCAAATGAATCAAAACTCATTTCACTTCAAATCTCTTGCAAATGGATTTATATTTCAATCATAAGTCCATCTGTGAGTTCAATCAAACTCAAATCAAGCTTTAACCAAGCTATTTGACCACTTTCACTTGACCCAAAGTGACCTAAAATACCCTTATGAGCCAAATTCTAATCCTAACCAAATTGGATTGAACTAAACCCATCTAAGCCTCTCATCATGATCAACAATCATCATAAGATGATCAATCACTCAAATTGGGTCAAATCAAGTCAAACCTAAGGGTTGACCAAGTCAACACTTAGCCAAAATGAAACATAAACTTGCCAAAATCCACCATAGGCCAAATTGATTGAACCCATTGATCAAAACTCATTCATGATCAATGTTTGAACTTGACTAAGTCAACATTTGAGCATTTAGCCAAATTGGCCACTTGAAGTTGACCCAACTTGACCTAAAAGTCAAAATATGTCAAAACTTGATCTAAGCCAAATTAATTGAAACCAATGGGTCAAGTTCATTCCAATGATTGTTGAACTTGACCAAAGCCTCAATTGGCCAACCAACTTGATTGACCATGAACCCAACTTGACCTAAAAGGTTAAATTGAGCCAAACTCAAATATAAACCAAATTAATTAGAAACAAAGATACTAATCCATTTCATATGACCAACTAAATATGAACAACCCATGACCAAATAGGTCAAATAGATCAATTTGGTCAACTTGACCCATTTGACCTAAATGAACTCAATTGAAAAACCAAATATAAACCAAATTGAATCAAACCAAAGCCACCAAAATATTTCAAATGGTCATATGAACTTGACCCAACCCTTGGTTTGACCCAATTAGACCAATTGGTCAACTTGACAGTTGACCCATTTTGACCTAAATGGGTCAACATGAGCTAAATCTTATCAAATCAACTTCAAATTCATTGAAACTTGGCCCAACCCAGTTTTCAATCATATCAAACATATTCAAATTAAAACCCAAGCCAAATGACCATTTTACCCTTAGTCCATAAGGTAAATTTTGGGCAAATTCACTTAGAATTTGGTCAAATCCTCTTCATGATCACTTGGCACCCTCTTAGTGGACACTAATGAATATGATGCACCTCAATGGGTTTGGGTCTTAACCCTAAAGGCTAAAATCGACCACTTGCATGAAATTAAGCACATGGAATCCCTCCTCCACTTGATCTAAGCACTGGGAGCTCCACTACTCTACTTCTTAGGCCAAAACAAGGACACCTAGCCTAACAAACCCACTCTGGGTGGTCAATTGATCAAAATGGCAAGCTCCTTCACCGGTTCAGGGGAGATATACTCCTCCTAATTTCTCTTGAATTTCATTCTGCCCTATTCGATTGAAGCATAGGAACTCAGAGCAAGCCATTGCTAGTGTTCCCAAGCTTCCTAGAGTGAGTTAGAATTTCTATTTTCTAGGTTTTCCTAGGTAAAAATAGAATCAGTGAAAATCCAACTAATACTCTCTTAGCTAAATCCTCTTGCAAGCTTCATCAGAGGATCAAATCAAACTTGCCTAGACCTTTTTCCAAGCTCCAAAGATAAGGGAGGAGTGCTCTTGACTAAGATCGAGCTCAATTGAAGGGTGACTTGGCCTCTAGAGAGATCCATCCAATTTCAAAGCCTCAAAACTTTAACAAAGCTTTGTCTCCACTAGACAAAGCTTCTCCAAGGGAATCGAGCACCGATGATAGCCTCACAGATAAGCCATTAAAGCAGCTCAATCTAGCCATGGTCTGGTCCTTTGTGAAGTGAAGTTTTATCTCATGAGATTCTAGCCATTAGATGTGATCTCCCTTGCATGGTGAAGGTGTGGGTTGAATTTGAGATCAATCTAAGCTCAATCGAGCATGGATCATGCCATGGAAGATGGATGGTGGCCATCTCCAGTACGCGATCTCAGGGAAGAATCATGGGCCCTCCATCCACACATTTTAGATGGACGGCCATGATTAAAACACGTAGGATCCACCGTTTAATCCTTTAGAACTCCAGATATAATCTTAGCCACCGATCCTGATGGGGTGGGAGCAAACCATGCGCTATGATGATAATTTAAATAGCGAATCTCATCGCACCACATGAAAAGCGAGCACCGCGTCAGCCTCCATGCGGCACCGACAGGATTAACTATATAATTAGGGATTTAAATTACCTAATTAAGCTTGGAAACTTCAAAAATGCATATCTAAGTTTAGAAAAATCTAAAAAATGAGAAATAAATTGCATATGAAAGGTATTTAAATCTAGAATATTATAAAATTTATTTCAATGAATTTTAAATAGTGTTATTTTCTAGATTTGGGTTTTATTGGGAATTTAATTTTGCTAATTAGTCTCTAATTAACCCCACTGATTAATTCCAAATTTTTTGTGTATGATTAGTGGGATGACTTATGCCTCCCCTAATTTTCTTGGGACTTATTGATGGTTTAATTAGAGGAATTGCTAGATTAATTTCTAATTACCCTCTTAATGTAATTAATCTTAATTAAGTGTGTGATCAATGGTTTAATCCTTTGATTGAGTTGATTAAGGTTTGTTTAAATGAATAGGAGGTTTAGGGAATCATTTTGGGAGATTTTCCTTAAGCAATTCCTTAAACCCCCTATTTCTTTCTTAATCCGAACTTAATTAAGGATTAATTTACTAATTACCCACCTAATTAATTTGATAAAATTCTAAAACCTTTCAAAACTTAACTAATACATCTTGGGTATATGCTTAGGTGTTCAATAACCTAAGTACATTAAGGAAATCAAAATCCCACTCACATGTGTGAGAGGGATTATGAAAGTACTTAAATTAAATCCCTTAGTTTAATTAATCATTAATCATGAACCAATTGCATTAAGCCCTCTTCTTTCCTAGGTGCATTACTGATTTAAATTCCTTGTGTGATTTTATGTCATATCATTAGCTCATAATTATTTGATTAAGTATGCTAAGGTGGTATAAGTAAGAGGTAATTAACACACTTAATTCACACCTTAACCTAAATAAAATATAAAAATCACCTAATGATCCTAAGAACAAACTAAATTAACTCACATATGGGGGAAATGGGTTAGGACCAACAAACATTCTTTCACATTTCCTAAATCAAACATAAAGAAAATTCAAAACAAAAATTATATTCAACAAACTTTGATTCACTTTAAACTTTCTTATTTCATAGGATTGCCTTTAGGAATTAATTAGGGTGAATGAATTTACATTGCTTTCATCACTTTATTTCTTTCCTAGCATTCTAAATGTGTATGTCATATGAAATTCATGCATTCATACTTTTTAAAATCAAATTGAAAATGAAATATTTTCTTTATGTCAAATTGCATGTTTTAGCAAAAATAAAAAATATGAATGGCTATTATCACTACTAAATCAAAACTATTTTCAAAATCTATAAACAACTAAAACTAAAAGTGCTACTTATATAATTATTTATAAGCTTGCATGTGGATATAAATATGAAGATATGCATAGTGTGGCTTTCCTTCTCTTTTCTTTTAGCATAGTTTTGAATAGGATTTGGCAAAGTGCATAGTTCATTTGAAATGAACACAACACTTGCCTAACCCCATTCCTATTCATTCTTATGCTATTACCTAAGAAGGACATCCACACTTGTACATATAAATCGTATAAACAAAATAAACAAACAAATACAAACTTTTTTGCATCTTTCTTTTTCCATTCATTTCTTTTATACATGTATTTGTATTTAAGGAAAGTGGTATATTAGTTTGGATAACCCAGGTTACTAGATTTTTAAGTAGCCTAAGTAGGTCTTACCTTACACACAGTGCTAATAATTACTCACTTATGCCTTTCATACATACACATGCATGTGAATAATGGATAAAAGATACCCCTCTTTTATACTTAATGAAAATCATGCATCAAAAAGTATTCTAATTTTCTTAAGTAATATTTTTAGCATTCATCATAAAGTGTGCTAAACATTTCCATTTGTATGTATAGATATGCTTAGGATGCATCCATATGCATGTTATACATGTTGGGAAAGAAATGAAATGATGTGTGTTTGTGATATTAATTCACTTTACTTAATCTTAAAATGCCTTTATTTTTGAATAAGTTTTATTTAGGGAAAATCTAAACTTAAGATTAATTAAAACACATAATAAAATATTCACTAAACAAAATCAAACATGAATCCACTTTAGAAATTACTTAGGGTAGGGAATGAAAGAGAAGTTCTCTTCTCTTTTCCCACTCTTTACAACCTTTAGTAATTAAGTAGGATCATTTAAACCAAACAAAAATCATCAAATAAAATTAACCCAAAGTAACTAAATAATTTAAATGAAATAACTCTAAGTTGAACATTTTCATACTTAAGAAATCTAAACCTTAAAGCCTATAAGCATACCACACAACACAAAACCATTAAAGTCACCACTTCTAGCTTTAGGTTAGGGCGGTGCATGGCTTGATATTTACTTTTTTGTTTTATGATATTGTTTCGTAGATGTTAGGGTGTATGTGCGTAGAATGAATAGTAGGGTGATTTAATCTAATCATTATTTTCTACAGGGGATTGTGCTTAAGGGGTGTTGTAATAAAAAAGTATCTACTTTTGTTGTGCAGGTGCTTATACCCCTAAGCATAATCCAATAGGCCAGGTGTAATTGGTTACCCATGTGTGGGGTGCTAAGTCCAATATATATGCTTGGGATTTGTATGATTTGTTTAGCTAATCTCTATTTTACAAGTTTTAGTTAGATTTACTTTTCCTTTTTATATAATTTTGCAATTAGGATTTTTGGAATGATTGTTATGGAGAATTAGGATGAGCATTGGTCATAATATCTCATCTTATGTACCATGTGAAGGCTTTAGAGCATCCACATTCCAACCATCCAAAAGAAGGAATAAAAAGAAGAAAGAAAGAAGAAGAAAGAAGAAAAGAAGAATGAAGAAATGAAAAATGAAGACCCTATAACATGAATTTTCTTGCTTAAATTATAATTAAGTCATTTGTAATCCGGGTTGTATAAGGGTAGAGCTCGGCTAATCAATTTATTTTCGGGTTTGTGAGGTGGTGCCCGACTACAAATGGCTTTTTATTCTTTGCGTTAGCTTTATAAAAAATGTTTGATATTTTTTTTAGCTCGTGCATTAAGATGGCATCATTTTTCTAGTTTCTTCCTTGCTTGGTGTATATGGTGGATGATTAGCTCTTAGGAAAAATAAATATTCTACCAAATTAATCAACTTAAAATTAAAATAAATAACTCATAACCTCAGCCTAAAAAATCAAGATAAAAGAATTAGCAACCCTTAGCTGGATGAGTATTTCTTTTCTAACATCATGCATAAAAACATATTATTTTACTCTTGATTGGAGGGCTTCCACCTTTTGAAGCTTTATGAGAGCCATGGTGGAAACACCTCCTTATCTCTATTTTGGCCCATAATCTATTTCTCATGCATTAGGCATATGAATCATGTCTGAGTGATGTCCAAAATAAAATGTAATATGATTTGCATTAGATCTAGGTCATTTTCATGCACATGATCTAGTCTCTTAGAGTGAGTTTAAGGACTTAATCTCTCTAAATAAATAACAGTATATCTTGCATACTTGCCTACATAAATTTAAAATCATAGAAGGAGTTAGTTGCGACCACCCAGGAAGTTATAAGTCCAAGTCAGTGGTTTGTCCTCTCTTGTGGAGGCAAACCAAATACCCATATGCCTTAGATTTAGGTCTTTCTTTTGGCCTCGCCAAAGCTCCCTAGGTTAGGTTGCTTCTTTTTTCTTGGTAAGCATAAATCCTCACCTCTTAGGCATTTACATAAATTTGTATTATGGAATTGTAAGCCCTAGCACTCTAGTAAAAATTCAACTCAAATAAAGTAATTCAATTTCAAAAATTTAAAGCCCAACCATAGGATAGTTTGAGATGCACGCTAAGTTTCCCAGCATCATGAGCATCTCTTACTTATCTTCCTTTGGCTTCGATAATAACTCTCTCTCTTTGATCAATCCCATTTGATCTTCTAAAATAAACTAATCGATTGATAGTCCAACCTATTGAAATCTTTGGAGATAATGATCATTTACCTTAATCGAGAGTATTCTTAAGAAATTCTCATCCTTAAGATGTAATTAACTATGGGGGCTTGCTCTTGTAGAGAACTTAACGAACCTGATTTAAAATAAACCAAATAAACCCTGCTTAACTTTTCCTTGTAAAGTAGGGGAAGAATCTCTGGTACATATGCAGACCCATTGTCCTTAGAAGTCCTTATTCCGGTGATTAGGTCCATTGTAAGGTAGTGACTTCTATCTCTCTAGAAAGTACACCTCTCCTCAATGTCATACCCGATCACCCTAATAAGAACATCTACGGATCTGCGTGGTGTCCAACACAAGAAGTGTTGTTTAGAAGAATTATTTTTGGTTCTTCATTTATTTCTTTTCTCTCTAAAGAGATTAAATGAAGGATTGAAAATATTTTCACCACAGCGATGAAGACCAGGCCTCCAAACTAAGTGTGAATGTATTCAAATCAAATGTATGTGAAACTATCAGGTAGATAACCTCACTTTCATCTCAAAAGTTAAAGGTTTTAGTTAAGCCCTCAATCTTCCATAGATGTCAAGTTGATGAGATTCTTTTTTATCATCCAAGTCCTGATTACTTGAGGATATTTCAAACAAATAATTAATAAGTAATGATTAATCGCTTTGTATTCTTAATCTTGAAAGAAAGGTTTGGTTCCATATGGTCTAGCAGATTAAAATTAAAGCTATGGAATAACAGAGGTAGGGATGCACAATCCAAATCATTACTAGGATTGATTCATGATTATGACGATAGTTATCACCAATTTGAGGTAATTTCTTCACACAAACCATGAGGATGTGTGTTTAGAAATTTATGATCTAAATGATCTCCAAATCAAAGATGCACCACCATAATTTGAAGAGGGGATCCATTCAACAATTGACAAGCTTAAAGAAATAAACCTTGGGATAGAAGAAAATCCATGCTAGACATACATCAGTTCGTTGCTGAATTAAGAAGAAACCAATGACTTAGTTAAATTTGGTGCATTTATATATGAATTATCTCTTGACATAGTAGCCCAGCAATGGATTACTACTTTCAAGCAAACTCTAGACATGTAATTAGAAATGAACAACATCATTTTGAAGTCAAGAAATTTGGTTTCATCAAGAAGAAAAATACCCATCTTGCTTTGTCATCATTAAGAAGAAGAATAGCCAAATTCACATGCATCAATTTAATTAAATAAGGCATCCAGGATGAGTTCTTCTTCATTCAATTGCCTTCTCATCAATTCTCCTTCATGGATGGGTCATTAACCATAATTATATGAATTTCATTCATTATCTTCTAAATTTATAATTTTTGGTGAAGTTCTTTCATATATCCAAAAGATCAAAATATCTTGAAATGCCAATCAAAAAGTTTAACTCACTTAGATCTTTAAATGATTGGCATATCAAGAGCTATTTTCCTTATATGGGAGATGCAAATATTCTCAACACTTGATAAAAGGATGCTAGTTCAATAGGATGACAAGTGTAAATGCCTTTGAAGATATCAAGCATTTGGTGAAGTTCTAGCCTTATCCCAAGCACCACTCATCCTACATTACTTATGACTCCCTTACTTGTTGGCCCAAACCAATGATAAAGGAAGGAGTGCTCTAATACCTAGTTCATTTGATTCTTGAAAGTTAACTACCCACCTATTGAAACATTGCCTAGCTTTGATCTTTGCATCAAATCATGTCACTATATGCTTTCTTATAAGGTGAACTTGATTTCAGAACCAATCCTTATCTCATGAAGCATATATCTAGATGTTTGGCATAGGTCCATGATCTCTCATAGTTTGATATCACACTTGTATCTCTCCATGCGGTAAAGGTCAAAACTAGCGGATTTCATTAACACCCACTTCTGATTCGCTTATTGATGAACAAATCATGAACTTAGGATAGGTTGATCATATGGGAGATATATATTTTGATGGTGTGGCTTTTAAGGATATGCACCATGATCTACTCTTTCCGTGAAAGTGTGGTGAAATAGTTCTCTTAACTCCATATCATATGTGATGATTCTCATACTATCTCCAACTGCTACACCAACAACGGCCAGTATGAGGCTTTTTGCTCGCTCTAGAGTTAGCCATTACAGCTTGTGTCAAGAGCATCAACATCTATGGGGATTCTCAGTTGATCATTAACCAGATTGTCGGGTCCTACAAGATTTTCAAACCCAAGCTTCATCAATATCACGAGTATACCATGAAGTTGTTGGCCCAAATCCCTGAAGTCACCATATACAAGGTTCCCTGAGCAAAGAACGCAGTAACAGATGCTTTGGCCAAACTTGCCAAAGAATTGGCATGTCCGGAAGATGAGTACATTCCAATAAGAGTCCAAAACAAACAAGTCCTATCCATTATTGATGTTGAACTCATCGAGAGATTTTCTCTTGAAGGGGAGGTTGTCATTGCCAAAAATGGACATGGAGCTAGATTGGAGGCAACCATTCATAGATTATTTAAACACCGACAAACTACCTCAAGAAAAGTCACAAGCCCATCAAGTGAAATAGAGAGCTCCCTCCTATGCTCTCGTTGATGGCACCTTGTACATACGATCTTTCGATCAAATGTGGTTACATTGTTTGGACAAACACGAAGCCCATTGGATTGTGACAGAGGTACACTCAAGTCTATGTGGGGCGCATCAATCTAGTCCGAAGATGAAGGTGAAGATCAAGAGACTAGGATACTACCTTCCCGATGATGCAGATGCATAGATGTAGCTAGGGGATGCCATCAGTGGTAGGTACATGGTGTGGTCCTACATCAAACACCCAACATTCTACTCCATACATTGTCCTCCTAGCCATTTGAGTGTTGGGGTACTGACATTGTGGGTCCGATCGATCCTCTTTCTTCCAAGGGTCATTCCTTCTCTTTGACTACTTTTCCAAGAAGTGAGGTAATCCCACTTAGAGGTCACAGAAGATGTGCTTCAATTTTTTCGTGAACCATATTGGGTTGGTGCCTCAATGAATTATATCGATAATGATTACATTCAAAAGCACTAAGATCAATAGCTTGGCGTAGGTATGATTGGAGATACTCCACCATCTACTACCCCAGAAAAATGGCTTATAAGCATTCAACAAAACTCACATCCGTGATACTAAAGAAGACACTTGGATAATGTTTGCTGGAATGAGCAAGCCTTGTGGGCATACCACACCACATACAGGACTCCATCTCAATCTACCCTATTTTCCTTAATTTATGGGTTCAAAGCTATTCTACCTTTAGAAGTTCAACTCTCATCACTAAGGATGGCATTGGGTAGTAAAGATCACTACATAATAGAATGCAAAGTTGTGGTTAGAAGAGCTCGATGGTTTAGAGGAGAGATGCCTACGGGTGTGCTAAAACCTCAAGTTATACAAAGAGAAAATGATTCAATCTCACAACAAGCTAGTCCTCCCTAAGTCTTTCCAAGTACGAGAACTTGTGTTAGCCCTAAGGAGACCAATTGTTGCTCGTCGAAAGATGGGAGGCAAGTTTGAACCCACTTGTGAAGACCCCTATGTCATAGAGAAGGCCTACCAAGGAGGATCTTATCAGCTCATTGATTGTAAAGGGGAACAGGAGGTGCTTCTAATTAATGAGCTCTATTTGAAGAAATATTTCCCATAAAAATATGTTTCAAAATAATTATCAACAAAAGAACAAAATCTGATTCCATTTCATCAAAATCTTCTCTTCTTTCAAAGCGTTGTTTTCTTATCTTACGAATCTGCCATGACGTGTTTAGGATAAGTGTAAGAGAACCCAAGAGGCATCATATCACTCTTTCATAACACAAACACAATCAAACAAAATCTCCCAATGCTATTAGAATAGGTGTGAGAGAACTCAAGAGGCATCCTATTTTGATTAGCACAACTAAGTTAGGTGTAAGAGAACCCAAGCGGCATCATTTCTTGGTGGGAATCTCAGTTGTCATCTGTGACACCATTTCATCCAATTCTCCAAGTGTGTTGAGGGTAGGTGTGAGAGAACCCAAGAGGCATCCTATCCCCTTTAACACAAGCACAAAAATAAACACAAATCTTTTATCTCGTGTTATTTTGATGTGGGAGCAATCCCCCTATGGCACGCACTCATTAGCTGCTCTAGGTCGATTTTACATGCTACCTCACTAGTATGTCACCCCAGTGGTCACTTGTTTGGTGGATGTGAGTCATCGCACTTTCTTCTCAACTTGACCATTGCAAACCAACGAGTGCCTTATTAATTTGGTAGACTTCACTGCCCAGCCAGTAAGCTACCTCATGTTGATTTTATTTAAAAAGATGTGAGTCCTTGAGCATTCTTCTTGAAATAATCATCATAATCTTACTAGGTCAAGTATATTTGAGGTTTAGGGTAAGTCCCCCAGAGGTTCCTTTCCTCTTGACTACCTTTAAGTTGATATAAGTCCCCAGTGGCACTCATTCAGTAATCACCCTAGGTGGATGGCACTGTAAGATAGATTATCCCACAATCGGCCTCAATGGAGGGAGGAGTCAGTCGCTTTCTTTCTAGATTGATTGTTACAACCACATGTGCACCTTAGGTTAGATTGGTTGATGTCACATCGACTCACCTGGATGCACCACTCTTGGCAGATGTGAATCTCCGCACTTTCTCCTTGAGTTGGCCACCGAATACCTATGCATATTATCTTCTCCAGGGATTTCGGTCAAGCCCTTAGTGGCCCCTTCTCCCTGCGGGCACTCTATTTGGATCACATCCTTTGCAACCCCATTTAGACACTACCCGAGCATTTACTTGGATTGGAGATCCCCTTTCCCGGTAGCCACCCCTTGGTTGGAGAATCATTCTCCTTTGATTTAGTAAATCTGAGATAGATCTAGGATTATATAAGCTCCTTCTCAATTTGATCCCTCACAAACTAACAGGTTCCACAATAAACAAACTAAACAAACAAACAAAAAAATTTTCACTTGTGGATTAGAAATTCAAGCCCCCAAAGTGCCCTTTTCCAAAGCAGGCATCCTATCTTTAGGCAGGTGACTCCCTATAAGAATTGCCCACTACCTCGAGATAAGTCCCGCGCACACTCCGCTGCTCCTTAGGTTCGTTCAATCAATTTTGCACAGTAAGTTACCTGGTAGTCATTCCACTTTGGAAGATGTAAGACTATGACGCATTCTTTCTAGCATGACTATTACAAACTAACGGGCAGCCCTAAGTCGAGTTTGATTTGTTACCCAAAGAAACCAATCACCCCAGTGGTCTTTTGTAGTGGAAGATGTGAGTCCCCATGCTTTCTTCCCCTGAATTGACCATTGCAAACCAAAAGGAACTCCTTTGGTCGGATAGTTCTCCCCTTGGCCGGGAAGCTACTCCCTTTGGTTCAGTAAATTTGAGATAGGTCTAAGCTGATATAAGCTCCTTCTCAGTGTGATCCATTGCAAACCAACGAAATCCATCAAAATAAATTAAAAAATGAAACTAATCTTGACTATCTTTGAGTTGATTAAAATCCCCCAACGGCATTCACTCAATAGTCAGCCCTAGGTTGGGTTCGATTTGTTGCCTTGTCAACTGATCACCCCAATGGTTCCTTATTTTGGAAGATGTAGTCCCCACGCTTTCTTCCTAACTTGACCACTGCAAATTGAAAGGCACCCATTTGGTTGGATAGTCCTACTATGTGGTTGGTAGACTACTCCCTTTGGATTGGTAAGAGCTAGCCATACCATGACCCCTACCATGTACCCATCACAAACTGATGGGATCCATCAAAATAACTAAAAAATGAAATTAATCTTGACTATCTTTGAGCTGATTCAAGTCCCCCAATGGCATTCACTCAATAGTCAGCCATAGGTTGGGTTTTGATTCATTGCCTTGCCAATGAATCACCCCAGCAACTAGTCCCTACTTTGGAGGATGTAAGTCTATTACACTTTCTTCCTAGTATAGCTGCTGCACACTGAAAGGCATTCCCTTTGGTTGGCTAGTCTTACTATGTGTTTAGTATACTACCCCTTTAGATTGGTAAATCTGAGCTAAGCCTAGGCTACCATAACTCCTACTAAGTGTGATACATTGCAAACCAATAGGGTCCATCTCAAATTTAAAAATCTAAAATAAATTCAACCCTCCTTCCTCAGTGGAGTCAAATCAAATCAAACAACAACTAACAAAACAAATCCAATCAATCTCCCCCCATGGAGTCAAATCAAATAAAAAATAATCAAACAAATCAAATCAATTTCTCCCCAACGAGACTCAAATCAAATCAAACCTCTCATCCCCTTGTGGATGACTTGAACCTATTTCCCTAATGGATTCCTCCTTCACTTTCATGTCTTATTTGAGTGAGTAAATTGCTTCGATTCCTTCTACACCTTGGGTTAGAGTAGATCATTTCTATTAGTGCTTGAGATTGTTCGATGTTGTTGATTATTTGTCAACACTATATGTGTACCTTGTCACACACCTATTGGGTGCCCTTTGTTGACCTCTTTTTTAGAATGAGCTCTCAACCCCTCCATCTTAGACATAGGTCTCCTCTTAGACACTAAGAGTTTTTTTAGTCTTAAGACACTTCTAGTGATTAGGTGAACACTCAACCTAACCCGAGAGAAGAAGAGTCAGAATAGTTCATGCCTTGGGGTGTTAGGAAAACTTGTCTATCCTATAGCTTGAACCAAATCCTCACTTTCTTCCTTCAAGTCAAATTTCAAAATTCAAATCAAACTCCAAATCAATATCAAAACTCAAATCAATTCCAACTTTATTGATTTTCTCAAACCTTAAATCAATTCCAATGGATTTTCTCAAATCATAAATCAATTCCAAATGATTGAAACTCATGATTGAATTCTAAATCCTAAAAATCTTTCCCAAGCCTTTTTTATTTCATCTTATGGACTTACAAATAAAATCCAAATCAAATCAACTTCAAAAAATTTTCTCATAACCTATTTATATTCTCATTTATATTTGCAAATATAAACAAAGTATAAATTCAAATATCTTAAAATAAATTCAAAACTCAAACCCAAATTCAACCAAAATCTAACCTAGGCTTTTCAAGTCAAATTCTTGAACTTAGCCAAATCAACTTCAAATCAAACCAAACCATTAATTTTAATCATGATTCAATCAATCATGAATCCAAATAAACACAAACTTCAATCATCAAATCAAACTAAATTCAAAAAAAATCAAACCCAAATCAAACTCATGTCCACCCTTTCGAACTTGAAATTGTCAAATGAATCAAAACCAATTTGACTCCAAATCACTTACAAATGGATTTATATTTTAACCATAAGTCCATATGTGAGTTCAACCAAACTTGATTCAAGCTTTGATCAATTGACCCACTTAGGCTCACTTGACCCAAAGTGACCTAAAGTATCCTTTTTGAGCCAAATTCTAACCTTACCCAAATTGGATTGAACTAAGCCCATCTAAGCCTCACATTATCAGCAACAATCATTATTAGATGATCAATCACTCAAATTGGGTCAAATTAAGTCAAATATAAGGGTTGACTAATTCAACACTTAGCCAAAATGAAACCTAAACAAACCAAAATCCACCATAGGCCAAATTGATTGAAACCATTGATCAAAACTCATTCATGATCAATTTTTGAACTTGACCAAGTCATCATTTGAGCCTAAACTAGCCCTATTGGCCACTTAACCCAAGTTGACCCAACTTGACCTAAAAAGTCAAAATGGGTCAAGGTAATTTCAATCTCATTTTAGATTTTCCTTAAGCCAAAAATAGGGGAGCTCAAGGAAATTTCAATCTCATTCAATTCTCCATTAGAGCACAACTCCTCCTTCAAGAACCTTGAGGGGACCCAATCGAGCTCACCCAAGTCTACATCCAAGCTTCCAAGGCACAGGAAGGGAGAGTTTGATCAAGGCCGCAAGCAATTGAAGCCCACTTTGGTCAATAGGAAGATCAACTCAACCTCAAGCCCTCAAATCTTCAACAGGACTTCATCTCCACTAAATGAAGCTACCTCGATGGTAGGGAGTGCCGGTAATAGCCTCTGGCGAGATATGGATCAAAATCGAGCATAGCGCCTTTTTGATGGAAAATTTCATCTCAAGTGATATTGGTTGTTAAATGCCTTGCTCCTTGTATGTTGATGGTGTGGGTAAAATTTTAGCTCAATCTAAGCTCAATCAAGCTCAGATCAAGCCCTAAGGAGTGGACGATTTCCCTCTCCCGTTGGCGAGCTCAAAAATGAATCATAGACCATCCATCCTGCGTGTTTTAGATGGACGATCCTGATTAATCCACACTATATCTGATGATTTATCCTATAAAAATTGCGAACTTGATCTTGATCGTCTGATCTTTGATTGGACGGTCCAAGGTAAAGCGTAGCGCACCCAGATGAATGTGACTACTTAAATAGCAAATCCCATCATTCCACGTGGAAAGCAGCACATGGTCCACATGGCGGATTAACTATATAATTAGGCTATTTAATTAGTTTTAATCACGAATCTTTCAAAATACAACTAATTATAGAAAAATTAGAAAAATACAAAATAAAATGCATTGTGAAGATATTTCAAAGGGGAATAATCTAAAATTAAGTTTGATGGATTTTGAATAATGAATTTTATGCAATTAGAGGTTTATTAAGAATGTCATTATGTTAATTACTCTCTCATTATTTCATTGATTAATTCCAAACTTTCTACGATTGATTAATGGGATGACCTCTGCCTCTCATGATTTTCTTGAAATTTATTAATGATTTAAGTACAGAAATTGCTTGATTCACTCCTAATCTCTCCCTTAATCAATTAAATGATTAATTAACCTATTAAATAGAGATAAATTCATTAATTAAGTTTGCTAATTATCTTAGAATGAATGGACTTGGGGAATGAGATTAGGAGTTCTTTCTCAAATCTTTTCCCCAAGTTTATTTCATTTGGATAAAATTTATTAAGGTGCAAATTAATTAAATAGCTTAATCACTTTATTAAATGGTTTAATCAATCAAAATTTTAAAACCAAATCAATCTGAGCTTAATCAATTCCTTCTTGGGTAGATGCTTAGCTATTCAATAACGTAAGTAGTTTAAGGAAACCATACATAACCCATATGTGTGAGAAGGGTTATGATAATACTTAAATTAAACCCTTTAGCTTAATTAATCATTAATTGTGAGCTAAATGCATTAGGCCTCTTTCTTTCTTAGGTGCATTGCTGATTTAAATTCTTTGTGATTTTATGTCATAAATTGGCTCATAATTATATGGTTAAATATGTTAAAGTAGTGTAAGAAAGGGGTAATTAATGAACTTAATATACACCTTAACCTAAGAAAAATATAAAATCAATCTAATGGTTCTAAAATTAAACTAAAATAACATACACATCTAGGAAATGGGTTAGGACCAGCAAACCTTTTCACATTTCCTAAAATCAAATCAAACTCAAATCAAAATAAAAAAAATCTTTTCAAATAACTTTGATTCACTTTAAATAATCTTATTCCATAAGATTGTCTTTAGAAATTAATTAGGGTGAATGAATTTACATGCTTTCATCACTTTATTTCTTTCCTAGCATGCTAAATGTGTATGTCATATGAAAATCATGCATTCATGTCTTTTGAAAAAACAAATTAAAATGAAATATTTTCTTTATGTCAAATTGCATATTTTGGCTAAAGTAAGAATATGAATGGTTATTATCATTATTAAATCCAAAATTATTCTCAAAACTAATAAATCAAACATACAAATTAAAGATGTGCATTGCGTGACTTTCCATCTCTTCTTTTTTAATATAGTTTTTGAATAGTATTTCTAAAATGTATAGTTCATTTGACAAGAAAACAACACTTGCTTAAATCTATTCATATGTTATCAATTAAGAAGAATATTCACACTTACACATATAAATTGCATAAACAAATCAAACAAACAAACATAAACTTTTTCCATGACTCTTTTTCCATTCATTTGCTTTTGTACATGCACTTGTATTTAAGGAAAGTGGTATATTAGTCTGGATATCCCGGGATTGTAAGGCTTTAACTAGCCCCAAGTAGGTCATACCTTACACCCCTGGTGTAGAAAATAATGGTGTCATACTCACTTATGCCTTTCATACATGTAAATGTGCATATAAAAAAATGAATAAAAGAATCTCCTCTTTTCTACTTAACAAAATCATGCATCATGAAGCATTCAAATTTTCTTAAGCAAACCCTCTTAGCATTTCATCATTAAGGTGTGCTAATATTTATTTATATATATATATATATATATATATATATATATATATATATGCTTGGATTCATCCATATGCATATACATGTTAGGAAAGAAATAAAATGTTGTGTGTTTGTGATAGTAATTCACTTTACTTAATCTTAAAATATTTTTCTTTTTTTTTTAATAGGTTTGTTTAGGAAAATCTAAACTTAGGATTAATCAAAACACATAATAAAAATTTACTAAACAAAAATCAACAATGAATCTATCTTAGAAATTACTTAAGGTAGAGAGGAAAGAGAGGTTCTCTTCTCTTTTCCTCTCTTTATAACTTTTAGTAATTAATTGCAGGTTCATTTAAACTAAATCAAATCATAAAATTAAAATCAACCAAATAAACTAAATCACTTAAATGAAACCACCCTCTAAGTTGAACATTTTCATACTTAGAAAACTTCAACCTTAAAGCCTAATTAAGCATACCACACAAACCTTAAATAGCACACACATTAGGCTAAGCCACCACTTCTAGTCCTATGTTAGGGCGGTGCATGGTTTGATGTTTACTTTTATTTTATGATATGATGTTTTAGTCTAGATGTTAAGGTGTATGTGTGTAGATTGAATGGAAGGGAGATCTTAGTCTAATCATTATCTTCTGCAGGTGATTGTGCTTAAGGAGTGCTATAATAAAAATATAAAAATACTTTTGTCAGGTGTGCTTATACCCTAAGCATAATCCAAAATAGCCAGTGGACTTGGTTACCCATGTGTGGGCTTTAAATTATTCATATACATGCTTGGGATTGGTGGTTTATTTAGCTAATCTCTATTTTAGGTTTTAGTTAGATTTTCTTTTCTCATTTTCATGTAATTTTGCAATTAAGATTTGGAATGATTGTTATGGAGGGATGAGCATTGGTTATAAGACTATATGTCTTATGTGAAGCCTTTGGAGCAACCACATTCCAACTAACCAAAAGAAGAAAGAAGAAAGAAGAAAGAAGAAATGAAGAAAGAAGGAACGAAGAATGAAGACCCCCATAACAATGAATTCCTACTTGATTGTATTCAGTTCATTTATAATCCGGGTTGTATAAGGGTAGAGCTCGGCTACCCAATTTATTTTCGGGTTTGTGCGGTGGAGCCCAACCACAAATGGCCTCTTATTCTTTCACGTTAGCTTTATAAATTGATTGATGTTTGTTTACCTATATTAAGATGGCATTTTTTTCTAGTTTCTTACTTGCTTTGATGTATGGCTTGGATGATGATTAAGCTCTTAAGAAAATAAATTTTTTATCCAACTAATCAAATTCAAACTAAAAATAAACAACTGATAACCTCACTTAAAACCTAAATTATAAATAAAATAAAAAAATTAACAACGCCTTAGCTGGATGTTGTATTTTATTTCTCACATCATAAATAAAAAATATATTATTTCACTCTTGATTGGAGGGCTTCCACCTCTGCCAGAGAACTTGGCTTGACCTTTGAGCCATGGTGGAAAACATACCTCCTTATCTTGATTTTGGCCCATAATCTAATTTCTCTCATGCATATGAATCCTAAAGCTGTGTCAAATTGATTGTCCAAAATGAAAATAAAATGTAACAAAATTTGCATTAGATTTAAGTCATTAATCATGCCCTACATGATCTAGTCTCTTAGGGAGTGTGTTTAAGGACTTAGTCTCTTTCTAAATAAATAATAGCTTAGTTATCTTGCAAAAGTATATGACTTTCCTACATGTATTTAAAATCATAGGAGGAGTTAGTTGGTCACCCCCAGGAGGTTGTAAGTCCAAACAACGGGTGGTTTATCCTCTCGTGGTAAACCAAATACCATTTCCTTAGATTTAGGTCATGCTTTGGCCCTCACCAAAGCTCCCTAGGAGGTTGCCTACTCCCTTGTGGCTATGAGCATAAATCCTCACCTCTTAGGCATTTCCATGACCTTGCATCATGGAATTGTAAGCCCTAGATTTCTAATAAAAATTTAACTCAAATAAATAAATCATCTCAATATCAAAAATATAAAGTCCAACCAAAGGATAGTTTGGGATGCTTACTAGGCTTCCTAGTATCTTAAGCATCCCCTACTTATCTTTTTTTGGCTTCGATAAGAACTCCCTCTTCTTGATCAATCTCATTTGATTTTCTAAAAGCAAACCAATCGATTGATAGTCCTACCTTCGAAATCTTTGGAGACAATGATCATTTACCTTAATTGAGAGTATTCCTAAGGAAATCTATTCCTTAGGATGTAATTAACTATGGGGCTTGCCTCCATAGGAAACTTAACGAATATGGTTTAAAATAAATCATGCTTTACTTTTCCATATAAAGTAGGGGAAGAATCTCTATTTAAGACCCATGTCCAGGAGTCCTTACAAGTGATTAGTCCATTATAGGTGGTGACTTTTGTCTCGAGATAGTACACCATTTCTCAATGCATACCCGATCACCCTAATAAGAACATCTGCAGATCTATGTGGTGTCCCAACAAGGTGTATATATATTTTTGTCTTCATTTATTCTTTACAAAGGGATAAATGAAGGCAAGAATATATATATATATTCACCACAGATTTTTCTAGCGACTTCGCTGGGGATGGTTCCTCTCTCCATCTTTGGTAAATGATCATTGTCTCCAAGTATCAATAGTGAGTTTGTACTTTTATATGAATCCAAGACTATCTTTCTTTTTCGTTGGCACTTAGTTTATTTCATCCTTAAGCTAAGCTATCCAACATCTTTAGGTTTTAGGATCTCACCCCGTGTTGGTCTAAAACCCCAGTTTCCCAATAGGTGAAAATAAAATTTTAATATAAAGAAATAACTAAAGACTTTCTCCTTACCATTTTTATGGTAAGGAAAGGTTCATTCTAAAAATAAAGAAAAATAAATTCTTCATAAAAAACATCAATTTCCAAAAGCATTTTTTTTAAATGCACATAATAAAATGTTTGCACAAAATTTTTTTATAAATCACCCTTATCTCACAATCTTCATGATTGTTATATGTTGGATCATTTCAAAATTAAATTCAAAAAAAATCATACTTTCCAAAAGCACACATAAATATCTTCATTCAATTTGTTGAATGAAGATTTCATTTTCAAAAAAAATCAAAATCACATCTTTCCAAAAATAAAATTCAACAATCACATTTTCAAAAATAAATCTAATAATCATAAATTCAAAAAAATTACAAATGAACATCTTCATTCAATTTATTGAATGAAGATTTCATTTTCAAACAAAATGAACAATCATCTTTTCCAAAAAGAAAATCAACAAAATCTCTTTTCAAAAATAAAATCCAAAATCACATTTTCAAAAAGCACAAATGAACTTCCTCATTAAATTGAATGAGTATTTTTCATTTTCAAAACAAAAAGCTAATCATCTCTTTCAAAAATAAAATTTAACAATCATATCTTTTAAAAGAACAAATGAACATCTTCATTCAATTTATTGAATGAAGATTTCATTTTCAAAATAAAAACCAACAATCACATTTTCAAAATAAAAATCAACAATCATCTTTTTAAAAAATAAAATCCAACAATCATAATTTCAAAAAGCACAAATGAACATCTCCATTCAATTTATTGAGTGAAAATTTCATTTTCAAAACAAAATGAGCGATCACATTTTCAAAATAAAATGAACAATCACATTTTCAAAACAAAATGAACAATCACATTTTCTAAACAAAAATCAACAACATCCTTTCAAAAAAAAATCCAACAATCATAATTTCAAAAAGTACAAATGAATATCTTCATTAAATTCAATTGAATGAAGGTTTCATTTTCAAAACAAAATGAACAATCACATTTTCGAAATAAAATGAACAATCACATTTTTAAAAATAAAATCAACAAACACCTTTTTAAAAAATCAAAATCAAAATTCAAAATTAAAAACAACGTTTGAATCTTTCATTTAGCATACCTAAATTTGCTAAATGAAGATCCTCTTTTTCTAAAATCAAAATCAAAAATCAAAAATCAAGGACACATTTGGATTTCCTTAGCATGCCTAAATTTGCTAAGGATTCTCTTTTTCAAAATCAAATTGAAAACAAAAGAAACACATTGGATTTTCTTAGCATACCAAAAGGGTCCTATTTTCAAAATCAAATCAAGAATAAAAGAAACACATTGGATTTCCTTAGTATACCTAAATTTGCTAAGGATCTTCTTTTTCAAAATCAAATCAAACACAAAAGAAACACATTGGATTTCCTTAACATACCTAAATTTGCTAAGAATCCTCCTTTTCAAAAAATCAATCAAAAAAAATAAAACACTTGGATTTTCGTAGCATACCTAAATTTGCTAAGAATCCTTTTTTTCAAAAACAAAAACAAAACACATTAGAATTTCCTTTGCATACTTAAATTTGCTAAGGATCCTATTTTCAAAAATCTTCAAAAACAACAACACATTTGGACTCTTCATTTAGCATACTCAAATTTGCTAATTGAGGATTTCATTCTCAAATTGACAAATGATTCACAAAACAAGAAAACAAAGAAAAAGAAGAAATTATTTTCAAACACCTCACCTAGCATACCCAAATTTGCTGAGTAAATTCCAAAAATCACAAAATCAAAATAAAATCAATTGACCCTTTACTTTAACATACTCAAATTTATTAAATAAAGGGTCATCAAAATAAAAATAAAAAAATCAAAATTCAAATATGAACCTATGGAAGCATCTCTCAAAAAAATATTTGAACTAATTTCCAACATACCCAAATTTATTGAAAGTGGATTCTACATTCAAAAATTCCCTTTCCAATCAATTTCAAAATCTCTCTTCTAAATTCATTTGAGCCCCACTCAACACTTTCAAGTTGTTGAGTGTGGGTTCAAATTTTAAAGTCAAAATTCAAAAATCAATGAAGCATAATTTTGATTCAAACTTATTTTCAACATTCTTTCGCTAGTCGCTTTTAGTGCGGATTCAAATGGCGTAAAAGTATGTGTTCACATTTTCTCATGGGATTTGCCTTGGATCGCCTCCATGATCGACTATGCCCACCTCATCCACTTTGGCAGAGGTTTTACGGGGGCCAGGATTACATGTGAGGGAACCACCCTCACGACAATCAGTAGGAGTGTGGTGACCGGGCAGAAGCCGGTCATCCAGATTGACATGCCATCTGATTCATATATTCCCTCACTAAAGAGGAAGGTTGTGGAAGGGTTCACAATAGTAAGAAGCTAGCTAGTCCCGCTTGTTCCCCTTGTTACCCAGTAGACTAGACCCACTCACACCTCCAAGGGGAAGCCTCGATTCCAGGATTGTCCCCTTCTTTCAAGATTGGGTCTAGTTCCTACACTGCTCGACCTACCTCAACTCAGAGCAGAAACAAGAATTGCATGATCAAGAGGTATCACACTCGCATGTGGAGTTGGAGGCGGCATGAGGAGTTACCTAGGATGGTTTTCCGGTCATAGAAAACCGCCCACCCTCTGATCCGATAGAGGATGTTGGAGGATTTCGCTTCACCCACGCAAAGAATTCGGCAGTTAGTGAGAGAGGAGGTTACACGCCTTCGATGGCGCTGCCATGGAGTCTATCGGGTCGGCTCGTTTGATTTATGTTCTATCATTCCCAAGCAGTGATCCCAAGAGAGGGAGGCCCGTACATCAATGCATATCACTACCAAAAGGAGGCAGGTACAACAATCAATGGCCTCGACTTGTGGACTTTCTAGATCGGCTACCTCTCAATCATACCAAGATCTTACTCAGGACTACCCATCACAGAGGAGCTCCTATCCAAGAGAGTGGTGGTGCCTCCACCACACCGCTCTTCGCACACGCCTCCGCACATGTTCCAAAGATCTGTATTCCACCAAGGCCATGAAGGCTGATCGGGGAGAAGAGAACCTGATCCTATGGCCAAGAGATCTCATTCCATCTACCATTATGTGGGTCAAGCTCTCTTGACCTTCACCCGGAGATGGAATGGCGACCTCTGAGTATAGTTCGATCCATCACCACCACCACAAAGCTATGGAGATAGTAACAGTAGTTAAGGGAGGAGGAGATAGTTTAGCAACATGGCCATAGATACTCCTAGGAGTACCACTCCACCTGATCCAGCGTGAGTATCTTTCCTCTGGAGTGTAGTCCTCACAAATCAGCTCCAGAACATCGAGGTTATGCCATCTCTTCATGATAAGGAACCCTACTACCCAATCTTTTGTACATTTAGATTGAACCCTAGATAGCTCAAGTATCCCAGTGGAGAAGAAGAAATCTTAGGATATGCGTGCGATTTAGAGGATGAGAAGGCTTTGATCCGAATGAAGATGATATGTTAGAGGATTAGGGGTATACATGGTAGATACAGGTTCCCTCCATGATCAGCAAGGTATTGAAGGTGTTGTGGCTAAGTAGGAAGACACAGCCTACTCGACCCAACACCTCCATCAGCAACTAAAATAGAAAGATGAATAAATAGATAGGATGGGGAAGCAGCTCAAGTACTTGTTAGCAGTAATTTTGGCATTACAGAACCAAGCCCTAGTAATTCATCCTACTATAGTTGAGACTTGTCAGTTAGAGTTGGTGTATGTCTTGGATCCAGCCAAGACTTTACCTCTAGTAGAGCGGCGACACCCAGTATAGGAAGGTAGTGGAAAGTACCTCCATGAAAAGGACATCAAAACCATGGTTGAGTAGGTGAGAGAAGCATTGGCTCAAGTCAGGAGGATCATCGTTCCAAGGGTAGACCCTACCCTAAGGAATTCGACCCCATCCAATATCCTAAGGGTTTCGTGCCACTTTCTTTCAAGAGCTTCGATGGCAGCGGGAACCCAAGGCAGCATATGGTGCACTTCAGAGCCAATTGTTGTAACGAATGGCGGTGATGCACTCTAACTTTTGTCGTGACTTAGCGGCATAGCCTTTGATTGGTATCTTGAACTCCCCAGCAGTTAGTGAAGACTTTTGTTGAGTTGGAGCAACTCTTCATTAAGAGGTTTCTTTGGCTTCGACAAATGGTATAGGCGATCTTATTATAGCTCAACAAAACTTGGGTAAGTTCCTCGCTGATTATATTCTTAGATGGCATAATTTGAGTATGAAATGTGAACCACAGCTGTCTGAACAGCATGCCATTGAAATTCTATTTAAGAATATTCATGGCCCAATCGCCTTCATGCTCAAAGGCTTCACCATCAAAACATTTGAGAAACTAATCAACAAGGCAGCTAGATTACAAGGAGAATCCAAGAAGTTACCTTTTTTGAACCAATCAACAAAGCATAACAACAGAAAGCTTACAAAAAGAAGCCAGGGGCAGTGATAGCAGTAGACAAGGGAAAGCAGCATGCCAGAGAGCAATTTGAGAGACCTTGTGCTCCATAGTCATCACTTCCACCTCCTCTACAACCACCGAGGCAGTCTTACCGGCCACCACAATAGTCTCCACGGCCTTCACCACCTCCTCCTCAGCCATATCAGTAGCAGCAGTGGTACACATACCCGCCATCAGGCAGCTACAGTCCACCTACTCTTTTGGATAAACTTAACAAGCCTTATTCATTTAAGAGGGAGGTAATCAGGAAGATCTTTAATAATCTCTTAAAGAAGCCTAATTTTCAACTACCAGAACCTAGAAGACTGAAGGAAGTGAGCAAAAGCAATGATCCTAACTTTTTCCCCAACCGCCGCATGATAGGTCATGTTTTGGAAGATTGCTTCACATTCAAGGATTTGCTTGAGCATAGCTTCAAGACCGGTGCTATAGTTATCCCAAAGGAATACCATATGGAACAACCATCCAGTTCCATTAGGGTAATTCTTGGGGATACCACGATCCTTCCAAAACCAAAGAAGGTTGGGATATCTCCTTATCCCGTACCTCTAAGAAAATTATTTCCAAAATCAAGAAACTTTCCTTGCAGGTGCCCAAGACAACTCAAACCTCCAACATCAAGAAAGATTTGCAAGTTGCCAGAGCCAACTCAAGGAGAGGAGCTCGGTAGCATGCTTGGCAGGATAGCCAAGTAGCAACCACCGAGTCGCCTCCAGTGCATTCTACTACTATTGACCACCTCTACTTTAGCTAGCTCTTCTTCAGTAGACATCTTGTATCGGCATATGAGGGAATCAAATCCCTCACCTCTCTTACTTTACTTGATTTTACATGTACCTCCTTCAAAATCCAAGAAATCGAAGAATAAAGCTAGCTTGAATTATAACATCACTTGATGGGTTGTCTAAATCTACTCTAATGAAAACTCTTCAAGTCTAAACAACAATTATAATAACTCGATCTTCTCTTTCTCATTCAGTTGGACTTTCCTTCTCACGAATACTACGGGTTCACCTCTTGAGATAGACTTGGAATCATCCGATTTTGAGGGTCCCATAGGAGAAGTTGTAGGTGAGCCTGATGAGCAGGTAGAATCTTCCACTAACCTGCCACAAGAGATCACCGAAGTCAACCTCCATAGTGGCAAGGTTCTACCTCCAAGGGCAGGACCTCCAGATAAGTGGAAAAAAGTCATTACTTTAGATGATCGAGAAGCTCCTCCACAAGATGCTCCACTCTTGGATATGCTTGTGGAGGATCAGCCCAAGGTGGACTACAATATCCTCTCTCATCTAAGAAAGTTGACATCTAAGCTAAGCATATACGATGCCCTTGTCTTATCCAAAGAGATGAGGGAATCATTAATCAAGGCTCTCCTTGATCCCGAAATATGCTTAGCTTCGGTGGCCTATTGGAGAGGAGGCACATTATTAGCTCAGGGGAATCACTTTCACATGAAGACCTACTTTTGGGGACATGGAGCACAACGTCCCCTACATTATAGTGGACATGGGGTCAGACTTTAGAGTTTTCATTAATCCAGGTGCATCGGTGAATATTATGAGTCTAAAGACCCTTGCTTATTTGAGGATCGACATCTCCACACTCTGAGGAGATCGAATGATGTTGAGAGGATTCAATGAACAAGGTGAGAGGGCTTTAGGTTCCATAGTGTTACCTTTTGTGATATGTGACTGGAAGACTGAAGCCAAGTTCTATATCATTGATTCAAATACTTCGTTCACCATTTTTCTCGATAGACCTTGGATACATCAGAAAAAGATGATTTCATTCTCCCTCCATCAGTGCATCAAGTTCAAAAATAATGGGATTGAATATTATGTCAAAGGAGATGAAAATCCATTTTCAGTCAGAGAGGTTGAGATATATGAGGATACGACATACTATCTTCCTCAAAATATATTTTCTCATGAACTTGGTCAAAGTTCACATTCAAGTGCAAAGGAAAAAAAAGAAAAAGAAAAATGAAAATACAAGTGAACGAGAAAAGGAAATTGAGGAAGAAGTAGAGCCACATATCACATTCCACCCACAGCTCATTCCATCATATGGACATGTGGGTAGGATGACTCGACCTCCACTAGGTAGAGGCAAACATAAAGCGGGTTCAGGTGGAAGACCCTTGGTTGGCCAGGTTATTATGTTCATCAGGACTACCCCTACTATTCACATAGACTTGAAATCGGCTTGGAGGGCAGTGTATGTGATAACATACCGACCAACCCCTCTTGGCGGGTTTCAATGGATGTGACCTTTCGACCCAGGATAGCGGTAACTTTCAGGGGATGAGCTCTCAACCCTATCTTAGACATTAGAAGAGTTCCTTAGTCTTAAGACACTTTAGTGATTAGGTGAACACTCAACCTAACCACGAAAACTTAGAAGAGTTAACCATAGGAATAGGTCATGCCTTGAGTGTTAGGAAAATTTTACTCTACAGCTTGAACCAAATCCTCACTTCTTTCTTTCAAGTCAAACTCAAAATCAAATCAACTTCAAACTCAAATCAATTCTAACTTGATTGATTTTCTCAAATATTAAATCAATTCCAATGGATTTTCTCAAATCATGAATCAATTCCAAATGTTTGAAGCCCATGATTGAAATTCCAAATTCAAAGAATATTTTCTAAGTCACTTTGATTCCATCTTATGGACTTAGCTAAAATCAAATCCAAATCAATTCAAATTCAGAATATTTTCTCATAACTCATTCATATTCTCATTTATATTCACAAATATAAATAAAATATAAATTCAAATATCCAAAACTCAATTCAAAACTCAACCCCAAATTCAACCAAAATTCATCCTAAGCCTTTCATGTCAAATTCTTGAACTTAGTCAAATCAAATTCAAATGAAGCCAAACTCTTGATTTTTCTTCATGATTCAATCAATCCTTCAATTATAAATCCAAATATAAACATAAACTTCAATTATCAAATAAAAACTACATTCAAAATTCAAACCAAACTCAAACTCACGTTCATCATTTGAACTTGAAATTGTCAAATGAATCAAAACTCATTTGACTTCAAATCACTTGCAAATGATTTAATATTTCAATCATAAGTCCATGTGTGAGTTCAATCAAACTTGATTCAAGCCTTGATCAAGTCAATTGACCTACTTAGGCTCACTTGACCCAAAGTGACCTAAAGTACCCCTTTTGAGCCAAATTCTAATCCTACCCAAATTGGATTGAACTAAGCTCACCTAAGCCTCACATTATGAGCAACAATCATCATGAGATGATCAATCACTCAAATTGGGTCAAACCAAGTCAAACCTAAGGGTTGACCAAGTCAACACTTAGCCAAAATAAGATTTCAACTAGCCAAAATCCATCATAGGCCAAATTGATTGAAATCATTGATCAAAACTAATTCATGATCAATATTTGAACTTGACCAAGTCATCATTTTAATAACTCAATTGGCCACTTAACCCCAGTTGACCCAACTTAACCTAAAAAGTCAAAATATGTCAAAACTTGATCTAAGCCAAATTGATTGAAATCAATGGGTCAAATTCATTCCAAATTGCTTGTTGAACTTGACCAAAGCCTCAATTGTCCAACTAGACCCAACCTGGCCCAATTGACCATGAACCCAACTTGACCTAAAAGGTCAAATTGAGCCAAAAATCAAATTAAACCAAAATTGATTGAAACAAAAACTATCAAAACACTTCAAATGACCAACTATACCAAAACCAACCCATGACATAACCCAAATAGGTCAAATGTGTCAAATTGGTCAACTTGACCCATTTGACCTAAATGAAATCAAATGCACCAAAACCAAATATAAATCAAATTGAACCAAACGAATAATGGCAACACATTTCAAATGGTCATATGAACTTGATTGATTTGATTTGACCAATTGGTCAACTTGACCAAGTTGACCCATTTTGACCTAAATGGGTCAACATGAGCCAAATGATGTCAAATCAACTCCAAATTCTTTGAAATTTGGACCAACCTAATTTCAAACTATTCTAAATCCGCCTAAAGTAAAATCAAAGCCAAATACCCATTTTACCCCTAGGCCAAGGGGTAACCTATGGCCAATTTCACTTAGAATTTGGTCATATCCTTTCATGGACACTTCGCACCCTCTTAGTGGACCAAGTGGACACTAGTGGGTGTGGTGCACATGACCCAATGGGTTTGGGTCAGCCGAACCCAACCCAAGGCCAAAATCAACCACCCCACTCAAAATGAGCACATGGGAATCCCTCCTCCTCTCTCTTGAGCACATGGGAACTTCTCCACTACCTCCCTGGCCAAACCAAACCACATGGTGTCCAAAATGGCCTAACCAACTCAACCCATAAGATCAATTTGATCAAAATGGCATCTACATGCTCTGCCATCCAATCCTCCTAGGGGGAGATATACTCCCCCTAATTTCATTTCATTTTCACTGACTCACATTCGATTGAGTGATAGGAAGCTATAGAAAGCATTCCTAAGTATCTCCAAGCTCCCTCAAGCCATTTGGATTTCTCCATTTTCGATTTTCCTTAAGCCGAAAATAGGAGAGCTCTAGGAAATTTCCATCTCATTCAATTCTCCACTAGAGCTCAATTCCTCCTTCAAGCACCTTGAGGGGACCCAATAGAGCTCACCCAAGTCTTCATCCAAGTTCTCAATGCACGGGAGAGGGGAGTTTGATCAAGGCCACAAGCAATTGAAGCCCACATTGGTCCATAGAAAGATCCACTCAACCTCAAGCCCTCAAATCTTCAACAGAGCTTTGTCTCCACTAGGGAAGCTACCTTGATGGTTGGAAGCGTCGGTGATAGCCTCCGATGAGGAATGGATCAAAATCGAGCTTGCGTTGAATTTTTCTTGGTCATTTTCAAAAGAAAGTTTCAACCCAAGTGAAATTGGCTGTTAGATCTTCATCCCCTTGCATGATGATGGTGTGGGTTAAATTTGAGCTCAATCCAGCTCAAATCAAGTCCTAAGGAGTGGACGGTTGCCCTCTCCCATAGGCGAGCTCAATGACGGAACATGGATCGTCCATCCCACATGTTTTGGATGGACAGTCCTGATTAATCCGCGTAGGATCCTTCGATTTATCACTTTAAGAACTGTGGGCTTAATCCAGATCATGCGATCTTTGATCGGACGGTCGAGGAGAAAGCATGTAGCACCGCCGACTAACCCGACATGGGATGTGACTACTTAAATAGTGAATCTCATCGCACCACATGAAAAGTGCACTCCGCGTCAAAGATCCATGTAGCGTCGACGGGATTAACTATATAATTAGCCTATTTAATTAAGTTTTAATCATAGAATCTTCAAAAATACATAACTAAATATAGAAAAATCAAAAAATATAAAATAAAATGCATTGTGAAGATAATTCAAAGGGGAATAATATAAAATTAAGTTTGATGGATTTTGAATAGTGAATTTTATGTAATTCAAGTTTTATTGGGAATGTAATTAAGTTAATTACTCCTTAATTATTCCATTGATTAATTCCAAACTTCATAGGGTTGATTAATGGGATGACATCTGCCTCCCATGATTTTCTTAGAATTTATTAATGGCTTACTTAGGGTAATTGCTTGATCCACTCCTAATCACTCCTTAATCAATTAAGTAATTAATTAACCTATTAAATAGTGATAAATTAATTAACTAACAGGCCATGACTCAGATCTTCAACAAACTCATCCATCATCAGGTTGAGTTCTATGTTGATGATTTAGTAGTCAAGAGTAAAGAAAAGGAAGAGCATCTCTTTGACTTGAGAGTACTTTTCGAACGGTTAACACAATATAACCTCAAAATGAATCCCCTGAAGTGTGCATTCGGAGTAGCTTCAGAAAAATTCTTTGGGTTTTTTGTCCAACACCGGGGAATAGAAATAGATCTATAAAAAATCAAATCTATCTTAGAAATGCCACCTCCTAAAAGTTTAACTCAACTCAGATCTTTCCAAGGATGGTTGGACAGACGCAGATTTCCAACCTATGGAGATGCAAGTCATTCTCGACACTTGTCAAAAGGATGTCAAGTTCGTGGGATGCAGTGTCAACATGCCTTTGAAGATATTAGCTATATTTGGTGAAGCCGTTCTAGCGGCCCTATCCAGCCACTCATCCTCTACCTTTGCATTGGGCGACTCCTGTGCTTTGTTGGCCCAAGCCAACAACGAAGGAAGGAGAGTTCTCTACTACCTCACCATCATCGATTCCTTTTTTTAACTACTCTATTGAGAAACATTGTCTAGCTTTGATCTTTGCATCCCAAAAGCTGCACTATATGCTTTCTCATAAGGTGAACTTGATTTAACCAATCCAAGATCTCATGATATATGTTATCGGATGTTTGGCACGTTGGTCCATGATTCTCTAGTTTGATATCACATTTACCCTCCATGCGGTAAAGGCCAAGCTGGATTTCTTAGCGGACACCTACTTCCTGATTAGTGACGATCTCCCCGAACAAATCATGAACTTAGGGGAGGTGACAACCACCGATGGGAGATGTATTTTGATGGTGCGACATCCTTTCATAAATAATAATCAAATCAAATCAATTCAAACTCATGAAATTTTCTCATAAGTCATTCATATTCTCATTTATATTCATATATATAAATGAAATATAAATTCAAATCAATCAAACTAAAATCCAAAATTCAAATTCCAAATTCCAAAATCTTTCCTAAATCCTTAATTCCCCTCTTAAGGACTTAGCCCAGATCATATTCAAATCACTTCAAATCCTTAAAATTTTCTCATGACACATTTATATTCTCATTTATATTAACATATATAAATGAAATACAAATTCAAACAACCAAAACTAACTCCAAAAAAAATCAAACTCAAATCTTCTCAAAATCCAACCTAAGCCTTTCAAGTCAAAACCTTGAACTTAGTCAAATCAATTTCAAATCAAGCCAAACACTTGATTTTTTTTTTCTTCATGATTCAATCAATCCTACAATCATGTATCCAAATATAAATACAAACTTTAATCACTTAACCAAAACTCAATTCAAAAATCAAGCCAAGATCCATTCATATTCTTCCTTTGAATATGAAATTGTCAAATGATCAAAACCCATTTCACTTCAAACCACTTGCAAATGAATTTATATTTCAATCATAAGTCCATATGCAAGTTCAATCAAGCTTTGACCAAGCCATTTGACCCACTTAGGCCCACTTGACCCAAAGTGACCTAAAGTTCCCCTTATGAGCCAAATTCTAATTTGAACCAAATTGGATTGAACTAAGCTCATCTATGCCTCTCAACATGATCAACAATCATCATGGGATGATCAATCAATCAAATTGGGTCAAACCAAGTCAAACCTAAGGGTTGACCAAGTCAACACTTAGCCAAAATATAACCCAACATAGCCAAAATCCACCATAGGCCAAATTGATTGAACCATTGATCAAGACTCATTCATGATCAATGTTTGAACTTGACCAAGTCAACATTTAAGCTTAACCTAGCCCAATTGGCCACTTGACCCAAGTTGACCCAACTTGACCTAAAAAGTCAAAATGTGTCAAAATATGATCTAAGCCAAATTGATTGAAATCAATGGGTTAAGTTCATTCTAAATCACTTGTTGAACTTGACCAAAGCCTCAATTGGCCAAATAGACCTAACCTAGCCCAATTGACATTGAACCTAACTTGACCTAAGGGGTCATATTGGCGAAAATCAAACTTAATAAAATTGATTGGAAACAAAGATGTCAATCCACTTCATATGACCTAACTCATATGAATCAAATTACCAAATCTATTAAACCAAATTGAATCAAACCAAACCTACCAAAACATTTCAAATGGTCATATGAATTTGACCCAATTTGACCAATTGGTCAACTTGACTCAAGTTGACCCATTTTGATCTAAATGGGTCAACATGAGCCAAACCATATCAAATGAACTTCAAATCCAATGAAACTTGGCCAAACCTATTTTCTCAACATACCCAACATATCCAAATTCAAAAATTAGTCAAATGACCATTTTACCCCTAGTCCATAGGGTAAATTTTGATCAAATCTATGAGAAATTTCGTCAATTCCTCTTCATACCTACTTGATACTCTCCTAGTAGATCAAGTGAACCCTAGGGAGGGTGGTGCACCCAAACCAATGGGTTTGGGTCAGCCCAACTCCACCCCATGGACGAACCGAGCACATGGCTTGAAATGGGCACATGGGAATCATGCCTCCACTTGTTTTGAGCACAAGGGTAGTTTAGATTCCCACTCCTAGCATAAAATGAATCACATGACACATCTAACAGCTCAAAAAACCTTCTAAATCAGGGCAATTGATCCAAAATGGCAAGTGAAGCTTCGATCATCTGATTGCCAAAGGGGAAGATATACTCCCCCTAATTTATTTGAAAATTGAGTGAGTTGTGAGTCATAGGAGCCATTTGCAAGTGATCCTAAGCTTCCTATAGGGAGATTCAATTGGCCATTTCTCAATTTTCCTTAAGTGAAAATAGGGGAGCTCCACTGATTTCTCAACTTTCTCCACACTCAAACTCCACTCAATTCCCTTTGCACACTCCATCAGTGAGCACAATCGAGCTTTCCCACACTCTTTCCCAAGCTCCAAAGGCAGAGGAGGAGTCACCTAGACCAAGGCCAAGCTCAAAGCAAGGAGGAGGTGACCCATAGGAAGATCCACTCAACCTCAGCCTCTCAAACTTTCAGCAAAGCTTCGTCTCAACCAGACGAAGCTTCTCCAAGGGAATCGAGCGTCGGTGATCACCTCTGGTGAGGTTAGCTATTTTCTGATCACTAAACTCAATGTGTTGTAGAGCTTTGTGAAATAAATGTTAGTGGCATGAAATTTTAATAATTTTATATGCTTGCCATTAGGTTTAGATGGTGTGTGTAAAATTTCATCCCAATCGGAGCTCAATCGAGCTCAGATCAAGGCCTAGATCATGGATGGTCTCCATGGCTCATAGGCGTTAGCAGGGAAGGATATTTGGTCATTCATCCATGTGTTTTATGTGGACGGCTGAGATTAAAATGCGCTTTATATTTAATTTTATTCCCTCTAATCCGTGGCTTTAATCTCATGTTAGGACTATGACTCAAATCTTCAATGAACTCATCCATCATCAGGTTGAGTGCAACATTGATGATCTAGTGGTCAAGTACAAAGAAAAGGAAGACCACTTCTTTGACTTGAGAATGTCAAACGGTTAAGACAATATAATCTCAAGATGAATCCTGCATTGAGGAGCGGGAAATTCTTTGATTGTCACATTGGATATTCTCATAGTATCTTTCCAACCGTCCTTGGAACGATTTGAGTTGTGTTAATATTTTAGTAGGCGGCATTTCTAGATAGCTTTGATATTTTCTAGATCTATTTCTCTCTCGATTTCAACAAACCCAATTTGTTACTCAATGCACACATTCATCTTGAGGTTATATTATGGTTAATCTCAAGTCAAAGAAGTGGTCTTCCTTTTTCTTTGCACTTGACTACTAGATCATCAATGTTGCACTCAACCTGATGATGGATGAGTTCATTGAAGATTTGATTCATAGCCCATTAGTATGTATAGATATGCTTATGATCCATTCATATGCATGTTATACATGTTGAGAAAGAAATGAAGTGATGTATATTTTGTGAATTTAGTTCATTTTACTTAATCTTAAAATGTCTTTCTTTTTGAATAGGTTTTTTTAGAGTTTATCTAAACTTAGGAAGAATTAAAACATATAATAAAATATTCACTAAACAAAACTAAAATATGAATCCACTTTAGAAATTACTTAGGTTAGGGAAGGAAAGAGGAGTTCTCCTCTCTTTCTCTCTCTTTATAACCTAGTTATTAATTCTAGAATTCACTTGAACCCAATCAAAACATAAAATAAAATCAATCCAAAATAATTAAATCACTTAAATAAAACCCTCCTCTAAGTTGAACATTCTTCACACTTAGAAATTTCTAACTTAAAGTCATAGCTAAGCATACCACACAAACCTCTAAAGCACTCACATTAGGCTAAGTCATCATTTTTAGCTTTAGGTTAGAGGTGCATGCTTATTTTATTTTATTTTGTGATATATGTTTTAGTCTGGATGATTAGGATATATATGTGTAGAATGAATAATAGGATGATTTAGTCTAATCATTATTTTTTTAGGGATTGTGTGCTTAAGAGTAATAAATAAAATATACATGCTTTTGTTGTGCAGGTTCTATACCCCTAAGCATAATCCAATAGGCGGGGACTTAGTCACCCATGTGTGGTGATAAATCCAATATACATGCTTGGGATTTGTGTGATTTATTTAGCTAATCTCTATTTTGGTGTTAGCTAGATTTACTTTTCTTCATGTAATTTTTTTTGCAATTAAGATTTTAGAATAATTATTATGGGGATTAGGATGAGCATTGGTCATAAGATCTCATCTTATGCACCATGTGAAGCCTTTGGAGCATCCACCTTCCAACCATCCAAAAGAAGAAATCATAGAAGAAAGAAGAAAAGAAGAAGAAAGAAGAAATGAAGAAATGAAGAAATGAAGCTTGAAGACCCCCCATAACAATGAGTTCCTTGCTTAATTGTATTTAATTCATTTGTAATCCGGGTTGTATAGGATAGAGCTCGGCTACCTAATTTATTTTGGGGTTTGTATGATGGTACCCGACCATAATGACCTCTTATTCTTTTCTAATTAGCTTTATAAATTGATTGATGATTTGTTTAGCTTATGCATTAAGTGGCATCCTTTTCCTAGTTTCTTCCTTGTTTTATATATGGCATGGATGTGGATTAGGCTCTAGGAATAAATAAATCCTCTACCAAATTTAACAATTCAAAACTAAAAATAAAGAACTCATAACCTCACCTAAAATCTTAGGTTAAAAATTAAGATAAAAGAATTAGCAACCCCTTAGCTAGATGAGTACTTCTTTAACAATATCATGCACAAATGCATATTATTTTTACTCTTGATTAGAGAGCTTTCACCTTTACCAGAGAAACTTGGCTTGACCTTTGAGAGCCATGGTGGAAATACACCTCCTCCCTTCTCGCTGATTTTGGCCAATAATCTCATTTCTCACATTTGGCATATGAATCATATTAGCAGTCAAAATCATTGTCCAAAAATGAACATAAAATGTAATATGATTTTCATTAGATTTAGGTCATTTGAAGCATACCCTTACATGATCTATCTTTAGGGAGTGAGTTTAAGGACTTAGTCTCTTTCTAAATAAATCATATTATCTTGCATAAAGCATATGACTTTCCTATATGAATTTAAAATCATAGGAGGTTGGCGACCACCACCCCAGGTTGTAAGTCTAAGCAATCGGGTGATCTATTCTCTCTTGTAGGGGAAAATCGAATATCCATTTTCGCCTTAGATTTAGGTTGTGCTTTTGGCCCTCGCCAAAGCTCCCTAGATTTAGGCTCTAAGATTGCTTCTCTCCTTTGTGGGTCATAAGCATAAATTATCACCTCTTAGGCATTTCCATAACTTTATGTTGTGGAATTATAAGCCCTAGCATCTTAATGAAAATTTTAACTCAAACAAATTAAATCAATTTCAAAAATGTAAAGCCCAATCATTGGATAGTTTGAGATGCTCACTAGGTTTTCTAGTATCGTGAGCATCTCCTACTTATCTTCATTTGACTTTGATAATAACTCCCTCTTTTGATCAATCTCATTTGATCTTCAAAAATGAACTAATCAATTGATAGTCCTACCCTATTGAAATCTTTGGAGATAACGATCATTTACCTTAATCAAGAGTATTCCTAAAGAATCTCATTCCTTAGGATGTAATTAACTATGGGGCTTGACATGGAACTTAATGAACCCGTTAAAATAAACCCTACTTTACTTTTCCATGTATAGTAGGGGAAGAATCATTTGTACACATGCAGACCCATTGTCCTTAGGAGTCCTTGTTGAGGTGATTCGATCCATTGTAGGGTGATGACTTCCATCTTTTAAGATAATACACCTCTCCTCAATGTCATACTAGATCACCCTCAATAAGAACATCTGCGGATCTGTGTGGGGTCAAAATTGCATAAAAAGAAGAATATGTATATTTCCATCCTCATTTTAGCCCATATAGAGTGAAGATGGAAGTATATATCTTATTCTTTAGAAACTTAAAAATTTCACCACAGATTTTTCTAGTGACTCCGTTGGGGACGGTTCCTCTCTCCATCTTCGATAAATGATCGTTGTCTCTGACTATCAATAATGGGTTTGTACTTTGGTATGAATCTGAGACTATCTTTCATTCCGTTGGCACTTAGCTTATTTCATTCTTAAGTTAAGCTAGCCAACATCTTTAGATTTTAGGACCCCACCCTGTGTTGGTCTTAAAACCCCCATTGGGTTCTCCAATGGGTAAAAAAATAAAAATCTAATAAAAGAAAACATTTAAAGACTTCCTCCTTATCATTTTTATGATAAGGAAAGGTTCATTCTAAAATAATAAAGACAAAATAAATTTTTCATAAAAATCTTACTTTTCAAAAAGCACTCTTTCAAAAAATGCACATAATAAAATATTTTTCATAAATTTTCCTAAATCACCCTCATCTAACAATTCTCATAATTGTTACATGTAGGAATCTTTAAAAATAAGACTAACAATCTTTTCCAAAAGAACAAATGAACATCTTCACTCAATTCACTTTGATGAAGATTTCATTTTCAAAAAAAATGAACAATCATCTTTCCAAAAGTCAAAATAAAAATAATAAATAAAATTTTCCAAAAGCACATATTAACATCTCCATTCAATATACCCAAATTTATTGAATGAAGATTTCATTTCTAAATAAAAATAACATCTTTTGAAATCCCACTTAAGCATATCCCATATATGATTAAGTTGGAATTCCCTCTTTCAAAAAGTGATAATCACACACAAAACAAAATTTTCACATTTTGCAAAAATAAGATTGACTTCCATTCCTGCATTCCCAAATTTGTTGAATGGAAGCCTTCTTTTCAAAAATCAAAACTTAACAATCATATTTTCAAAATTCAAAACACATTTGAAACGTCATTTAGCATACTCAAATTTGCTAAGTGAAGTCTCCAAATTCAAAACCAAAAATTTTCAAACACATTTGAACTTCATTTAGCATACTCAAATTTTTCTAGAAGTCTCCAAATTCAAAACCAAAATTATCAAACACATTTGGAACTTCATTTAGCATACTCAAATTTGTTAAGTGAAGTCTCCAAATTCAAAACCAAAAATTTTCAAACACATTTGAAATTTCATTTAGCATACTCAAATTTGCTAAGTGAAGTCTCCAAATTCGAAACCAAAAATTTTCAAACACATTTGGAACTTCATTTAACATACTCAAATTTGCTAAGTTAAATCTCCAAATTCAAAACTAAGAATTTTCAAACACATTCGAAACTTCATTCTAGCATATCCTATTTGCTAAAATGAAGTCTCCCCTTTCTTTTAAAATCAAAAATAAAATTTTGAAACATCTTTGGAATTTCATTTAGCATACTCAAATTTGCTAAATGAAATTTCCACTTCAAAATTTCAAAGCACTTTGGAACTTCTCTTTAGCATTTAATTTCTGAGAAGTTTCATTTTCAAAACAAAACCAAAACACAAAGATTTTAAACACATCTTTTGGAATTTCATTTAGCATACTCAAATTTGCTAAGTGAAATTTCCATTTCATAAAAGTGGAACTTCATTAGCATATCATATTTGCTAAAGTGAAGTCTCTACTTTCAATCAAAAAATAAATCAAAATCAAATGAAACACATTAGGATTTTCTTAGCATACCTAAATTTGCTAAGGATCCTATTTTCAAAATCAAAGTATCCAAAACAAATGAAACACTTTGAATTTTCTTAGCATACTCAAATATGCAAGAATCTATTTTCAAAATTTCAAACAAAATAAAACACACTTCTTTTTCTTTTTGCTAAGTGGAATTCAATTTTCAAAATCACAAAGATTCATAAACAAAAAAGAAACAATTATTTTCAAGACTTCACTTAGCAAATTTGCTAAGTGAGTGAATTCCAAAAATACCAAATCAAAAGAAAAACCAATTGACCCTTACTTTAACATATCCAAAATTGTTAAAGGAAAGGGTCCTCAAATCAAAATCTAATTTCAAACATGAATCTATGGAAGCATCTTTCTAAAAATATTTGAATTCCCTTTGCAACATACCCAAATTTGTTGTTGAAATTGGATTCATATTCAATAATTCTTATTTCCAATCGAATCTCCAAATCCATTTGAACCCCACTTAACGCTTCCAAGATGTTGGATGTGCATTCAAATTTTAAATTCAAATTCAGAAATCAACAAAAATAGAAATCTGATCCAAGCTCGTTTCCTATATTACAAATTCTCAACATCAATCATAATTACAGCTACAGTTTAGTCCTTCAATTTTTGTAGTTGACTAGAAATGGCAAGCTCATAGAAGTTTGTGTTCACTTTCCCTTACGGTATGGACTTGACCTTGGATCAGGCCAATCTCCCCCGAGCTGATCATACCCACCTTATCAATTTTGGTAGAGATTTAATGGAGTGAAGATCACGTGTTAGGGCACTCCCTCCTGCAAGGATGCGGTGGTGGTGGCGACCATCAAATCAATTTACCCCATTAGCATCCCTCATTAAAGAGGAAAGCAATGGTAGTCCCACCAATTTTAGCAGTGATAGTGACAGTGCATGTGCGCCCCGTGGCTTCTCATGCTTCCCCAGTAAGGGCTAGCACCCACTCTTTAGCGCCCTCTAAGGGTAAGGCTCCTCTAATTCCAGGTGCCTCCCCTTTGAGGTTGGTCTAGTTCTACTCATCCTATCTGGACACAGAGGAGAAATAAAAATCACATGATCAAGTAGTATCATACCCGGATTACTAGTGAGATGGAGGCTGCGGTGGTTCTAGGAGTACTCGATCACCCTTAGAACTAGTTTCATCCTCTCTGGGTGGTAGAGAGGATGCGAAGAGGATCACCTCCACCCTGGTTCAACATCGACCCTCAATTGTGAGGCGGAGGTCATATGCCGACCTCAGATCAATTTTACTAGTTGGCGGAGCTTCTGACGTTTCCAGGCTCATTTGATTTTAGATCTATCATCCCCGCATGGGGAAATAGCGATAGGAGAGGGCAGAGGCCCATACATTCATATCAGTAGGGAGAGGCGGAGGTTTATCGCCGGTCGCGACTTACACTTGTCAATTTTTATTTCGATGTCTACCCGACCATATAGATAGCATTTTACTTACAAGGATGACCCATCATGAAGGGTCCCTATCGAGAGAGTGGTGTCTCCACCATACCACTCACCCCGTCATGTCACTGTTCAGCATCTCCAATTCCATCGAAGGCCATGAAGGCCACATCCAGGGAGAAGCATACCCCGTTGGTGATCCGGCTATGGCTGAGGGATCCTACTCCATCTATGCCACCTACTGTTGCGAGGTTGAGCTCTCCAGCTCAACCTTCTACCCCAGTTGTGGTGCAGAAGGAATGGCAACCCCGAAGCATAGTAGCTTTTCCTTCACCAACACCACCAATTCAGCAAGACACGGAGATGGTGGCAGCAATTGTAGAGGGAGCAGATAATAGCCCAGTTGCACCGATGATAGTAGAACCTCTTAGGAATGTCACCCCTTTCAAAGTTAGTAACAGTAAGGAGTGTGTCTCTTCTAGTGAGTATAGTCCTCATAGGATTGATTCTCCGGCCGGCAGGTGCCTCGTACATGATAGTGATCACACCGGTCAGCCAAAATCATCTGTGCTTGTTCAGATTGATCATTATCTTGAGGATAAAGTAGCACATTATCTTGTAAAGAAGAAGAAAATTTTGGGGTATGACTGGTCAGATGAGGAGAAGATCAGCTTTGATCCCAACGAAGATGATTTAGTGGGAGACTTCGGTCAAGAGTGGTACGAGGATCCCTCTTCGGGCAGGCCATGGAAGGTGATGAGGTTCATCAAGAAGATATAGCCCAATCAACACCTCGATATCGATTAAGCGAAAGATGAGATAAATAGGATGGCAAAACTTGAGGACTTGTTAGCGATTCTCTTGAAACAAGCCCAGATCCATCTACTACAGTATATTAGTCGGAGTTAGTGCATGTCTTGGACCAAGACCTTATCATTGAGCAAGGTAGCACTAGCATGTATGAAGGTAGTGAAAGTATCTCCATACAGAGAAAGACATCAGATCCATGGTTGAGCGAAGTGAAGGCATTGGCTCAAGCAGGGAGGATCATCAGTTCAAAGGGTAGACCCTACGAGGAATTTGATGCAATCCAATATCCCAAGGGTTTCCTCCCTTCAAAGCTTTGATTTGATGGAAACCGGTAGCATATTGCATAATTGGGCAGTTGTTTGCGTTGGTGGTAGTAACACTTTGCTATTTCGTCTCTTCATTAGTAGCCTAGCAGGGATTGCTTTCGATTGGTATGATGAACTTCCCAACTGTTTAGTAAAGACATTTGCTGGGTTGGAGTAACTCTTTATCAAGAGGTTTGCTAGAGCTTAGCAAAGGGTTACTGTGGGCGATCTCATTGTAGCACAACAACACCCAAGTGAGTCCTTTGTTGACTATATTCTCTAGATGGCATAACAACAAAATATGAAATTTGCTATCGGCGCCATTGAGATTCTTCTAAAGAATATCCATGGCTGATCGATGCTTAAGGGCTTCACTATCAAAATATTTGAGAAGCTAATCAATAAGGCGGCTAGTCTACAAGGAGAGGCCAAACAAAAAGTTTCCTTTTCAAGACCAATTGTCCAAAGCAAACTAGGTTGAGTATATTTGAGTATATTTGAGGTTTAGGGTAAGTTCCCCAGAGGCTCCTTTCTTCTTGACTATGTTTGAGTCGATATAAGTCCTCGGAGATGGAGTAGTCTATGATGGCACCTGTCAGAAACTATCCTAGCAATTCACATAGGAGGATGTGGTCCCAACTTTCATCCAGGTTGATTATTTGCAAAACGAGGCACCAGGTTGGTTGATGTTAGCATATCTTTGTGATGACTCAGATGAGTACACTCTTGGTGTGAGTCCCCAAGCTTTCTCCTTGAGTTAGACATCAAATACCTATTGGATATATGACTAGCCATGTCATCTTCTCTAGGATTTTGGATTAAGCCTCTAGCGGCCCCATCCCCTGCAGTCATTCTATTTGGATCACGTCCTTTCAGATTTACACTACCGGGTTACTCTTTGATTGGGCGGTCCCCTTTCCTGGTAGCTACCCATATGGTTGGAGAATTTGTTATTCTGGATATCTTCTCCTTGGTTCAATAAATGAGATAGGTCTGGTGATATATGCTCCTTCTTAGTTTGATCCCTCAACCAATAAGGTCCATGATAAAGATTAAATTAATTAATTCGTGGATTAGAATTCAAAGAGCCCCTTTTCCAAGCGGCATCTATCTTAGGCGTGTTAGCAGAACTCCATAGGGTGCGACTACAGTTGAGATAAATCGGTGTACTCTCGTAGTCACCCTTGGGTGGGGTTTAATTTGTTCTGCCATAGCGTTGCCTCGTCCTTTAGAAGATGTAAGACTACGCATTCATTCTAGCATGGTAAATAGATGGCACAGGTGTTGATTTGTTGCACCTATCACCCTGATCTTTTTAGTGGAAGATGTGAGTCCACGAGCTTTATTTTCTTAAATTGTTTACAACCAGGCACTCCTTTGGTTGGATAGTTCTCCCATCAGGAAGCTACTCCCTTTGGTTCAGTAAATCTGAGATAGGTATAGCCTAATATAAGCTTCTGCTCCGTACGATCCATCGTAAACCAACGGAATCCATAAAAATAAATTTAAAATAAAATTAATCTTTGACCATTTTTGAGTTGATTTAAGTCCCTCGGCGGCATTCACTCAATAATACAGGTGGGTTCAATTGTTGCCCAAAGATCACCTAGTGGTTTCTTATTTCTAGAAGATGAGTCCCACGCTTTCTTAAGACTTAACCCTTGAGAAGGCACCCCTTTTGGTTGGATAGACTTAGTTGTGGACTACTCCTTTGGATTGGCAAATCTTAGTTGGGTCTAGGCCTCCATGGCCCTACTCAGTCATTCATAAAAAATGGGATCCATCATAATCAAAAAAATCTAAAATGAAATTGACTCTTTGAGCTAATTTAAGTCCCATTATTCACTCAATAGACTTTAGGTTGGGTTTCAATATGTTTCTTTATGATAGATCACCCACAGTGTCCCACTTTGGAGGATGTAAGTCATGCTTTCTTCTAGTACAATTGCTACATAAAGGCATCCCTTTGGTTGGCTAGTCCTACTATGTGTTTAGTAGTGATTGTCAATCAGTTAGGTCAGGCCCGTGGCTCTTTGCGATCCATCACAAAACAAAGTCCATCTCAAAATCCATAAATCTAAAAAATCAGCGAATTCAACAAAACAAATCCAATGAAACAAAATAAAATAATCATTAATCTCAAATCTTTTGCTTCTCCTTTGAGATGCAAATCTTTCACCCCAGGATCTGGATCCTAACCCCTTTGATTTCCACCACTCTTGTGACTTGAACTTTACTTGGAGAGTTCACTTTTCTATCCCCCGTGGAGTCAAAATAAACACAAATTAAATAAACAATAAATTGAAACAAATTTAACCCTCTTCCTCAGCAGAACTCAAACAAATCTTTGTCTCCCCGGTGAGACTCAAATCAAACCTCTCAACCCTTTGTAGATGACTTGAACCTACTTCCCTAGTGGAAGGTTCACCTACTCTATCCCTTAGTGGATTCCTCCCTCTCTCTTATGTCTTGGACATAAGTAGAACCACATTACTCTAAGCTCTGGATTCCTTCTACACCTTGATTTAGGGTAGTTCTGATAGTGCTTGTGATCTTTATGTTGTTGATCATTTTGGTCAACCAATAAATCGATGCTCCTTGTCAGTCACACCACACCTATTGGGCGCCCTTTGTTGACCTTATTTTTAGGATGAGCTCTCAACCTCTCCATATTATACATAGGACTTCTCTTAGACTTTAGGAGTTCCTTAGTATTAAGACACATCTAGTGATTAAGTGGACACTTAACCTAGCCCTAGAGAATTAGAAGAGTTAGCCAAAGAATGGTCATGTCATAAGTGTTAGAAAAATTTATCTTAGCTTGAACCATTCCTCGCCTTCCTTCCTTCAAGTCAAATTCCAAATCAATCTTAATTTATTTTCTCAAACTCCAAATCAATCTTATTTGATATTCTCCAAATTCAAATCAATGGCATATGACTGAAATCCATGATTGAAACCCATGATTGAAATTCCAAGTTCAAAATATTTCCTAAGTCCTTAATTCTCTCTTAAGGACTTAGCTTAAATCATCTTCAAATCAACTCGAATTCATGAAATTTTCTACAACTCCTTTATATTCTCATTTATAATCACATATATGAATGAAATATAAATTCAAATCAATCAAATTAAATTCCAAGTTCAAAATATTTCCAAAGTCATTAATTCCTTCTTAATGATTTAGCCTAAATCATATTCAAATCAATTCAAACTCATAAAATTTTTTCATAAATCATTTAGATTCTCATTTATATTCACATATATAAATGAAATATAAATTCAAATCAATCAAACTAAATTCAAAATTCAAATTCTAAATTCCAAAATCTTTCTTAAATCCTTAATTCCCCTCTCAAAGACTTAGCCTAGATCATATTCAGAACACTTCAAATCCTTGAAATTTTCTCATATCCCATGTATATTCTCATTTATATTCACGTATATATATGAAATATAAATTCAAACAACCAAAACTAATTCCAAAAAAATCAAACTCAAATCTACTCAAAATCAACCTAAGCCTTTCAAGTCAAAATATTGAACTTAGTCAAATCAATTTCAAATCAAGCCAAACACTTGATTTTTCTTCATGATTCTATCAATTCTACAATCATGAATCCAAATATAAATACAAACTTCAATCACTTAACCAAAACTCAATTCAAAAATCAAACCAAGATCCATTCATATTCTTCCTTTGAATATGAAATTGTCAAATGAATCAAAACTCATTTGACTTCAAACCACTTTAAATGGAATTATATTTCAATCATAAGTCCATATACAAGTTCAATCAAACTCAAATCAAGCTTTTGAAAGCCATTTGACCAGTTCCACAAAGTGACCAAAATTTCTTATGAGAATTCTAATCTAACCAAATTGGATTAACTAAGCCCATCCTCTCATCATGATCAACAATCATCATGGATGATCAATCAATCAAATTAGGTCAAATTAGTCAAACCTAAGGGTTGACCAAGTCAACACTTAGCCAAAATGTAACCTAACATAGCCAAAATCCAACATAGGCCAAATTGATTGAAACCATTGATCAAGACTCATTCATGATCAATGTTTGAACTTGACCAAGTTAACATTTGAGCCTAACCTAGCCTAATTGGCCACTTGACCCAAGTTGACCCAACTTGACCTAAAAAGTCAAAATATGTCAAAACTTGATCAAAGCCAAATTGATTAAAATCAATGGGTCAAGTTCATTCTAAATCACTTGTTGAACTTGACCAAAGCCTCAATTGGCCAACTAGACTAACTCAATTGACCTTCAACCCAACTTGGCCTAAAGGGTCATATTGAGCCAAAATCAAACTTAACCAAAATTGATTGGAAACAAAGATGCAATCCACTTCATATGACTAACCAAACCTACACCTACCCATAGCTCAAATAGGTCAAATGGATCAAATTGGTCAACTTGACCCATTTGACCTAAATGAATCATATGAACTAAATTCAAACTAAAATTGAAACAAGCCAAGCCACCAAAATATTTCAAATGGTCATATGAACTTTACCAACCCTTGGTTTGACCCAATTTGACTAATTGGTCAACTTGACCCAAGTTGTTTGATTAAATGGGTCAACATGAGCCAAATCATACCAAATGAACTCCAAATCATGAAACTTGGCCAAACCTATTTTCCCAACATACCCAACATATCTAAATTCAAAAATTAGCCAAATAACCATTTTACCCCTAGACCATAGAATAATATTTGGTCAAATCATGAGGAATTTGGTCAATACTCTCCTAGTAGATCAAGTGAACCCTAGGGAGGGTGGTGCACCCAACCCAAAGGGTTTGGGTCAGCCCAACTCCACCCCATGGCCAAACCGAGCACATGGCTTGAAATGGGCACATGGGAATCATGCCTCCACTTATTTTCAGCACATGGTCCCACTCCCTTACCTAAAACGAATCACGTGATACATCTAACAGCTCAAACAACCTTCTAAATCAGGGCAATCGATCCAAAATGGCAAGTGAAGCTTGGTAGTTGCCAAAGGGAGAGATACTACCCCTAATTCATTTGAAAATTAAAAGCCATTGAAGTCAGAGAGTCATAGAGCCATTTGCAAGTGATCTTAAGCTTCTAGAGGGGATTCAATGGCCATTTCTTGGTTTTCCTTGTGAAAATAGGAGCTCCATTTCTCAAATTTCTCCACACTCAAACTCCACTCAATTCCCCACACTCCATTAAGCTCAAGAGCTTGCCCACACTCTTTCCCAAGCTCCAAAGGAGGAGGTCACTGACCAGGTCAAGCTCAAAGCAAGGAGGAGGTGACCCATAGGAAGATCCACTCAACCTCAACCTCTCAAAATTTGAAAGCTTTGTCAAAGGAGAGCTTCTAGAATCAAGTGCCAGTGATCACCTCTTATGAGGTTAGCCATTTTTCGATCACTAAAGTCAATGTGGTGTGAAGCTTTATGAAATAAATGTTAATGGCATGAAATTTCAACCGTTAGATGTGCTTGTTATTAGGTTTAGATGATGTGTGTAAAATTTCATCCCAATCTGAGCTCAATCGACCTCGGATCAAGGCAGATCATCACATCTCCATGGCTCAAGTGGCGAAGGATCTGGTAGTCATCCATGCATTTTGGATGGATGAATCACGTTTATATTTAATTTTATCCTCGATCGGCTTTAATCTCATCCTGGACGTGAGGAAAAGCGTGCATACGTGTTACGATGGGATGTTTAAGTAACTAATTAGAGCGCACCGCGTGTAAAGGGATGTTGTGTCAGCTGCATGTGTGGCACGCCGTAAGGATTACTAATATAATTAGGGTTTAAATAATTACTAATTAATTACCTAAACTTCTAAAATTCATATCTCAAAATAGAAAAATCAGAAAAATATGAAATAAATTGCATTGGATAGATAATTTGATTTGGAATTTAATAAAAGTAATTTTGATAAATTTTGAATAGTTCTTTTCTCTGAATTTGGGTTTTATTAAGAATGTTAATTTACTAATTACTCTCTAATTAATACACTGATTAATCTCAAACTTCTTTGGTGTAATTAGAGGGATGACTTCTGCCTTCTCTAATTTTCTTGGGATTTATTGGTGGCTTAATTAGGAAAATTTTTAGTTCATTCCTTAATTACTCCCTTAATGCAATTAAGGATAATTAAGGGTTTAATTAGTGATTTAATCCTTTATTGAAGTTGATTAAGGTTTATTTCAATGAATAGAAGGTTTAATGAATAATTTTGGGGTATTTCTCCTAAGCTATACCTTAAACCACTTTTTCTTTCTAAATCCTCTCTTAATTAATGGTTAATTCACTAATTACCCTCTTAATTAATTTCTTAAAATTCTAAAACTCTCCAGAACTTAATTAATCAATCTTATAATAGATGCTTAGGTATTCAAGAGCCTAAGTACATGTTGGGAAAGAAATGAAGTGATGTATGTTTTATAAATTTAGTTCATTTTATTTAATCTTAAAATACCTTTCTTTTTGAATAGGTTTGTTTAGAGTTCATCTAAACTTATGATTAATTAAAACATATAATAAAGCATTCACTAAATAAAACTAAAATATGAATCCATTTTAGAAATTACTTAGGTTAGGAAAGAAAAGAGTTCTCCTCTCTTTCCCTCTCTTTATAACCTAGTTATTAATTCTATAATTCAATTGAATCCAAACAAAACATAAAATAAAATCAATCCAAAATAATTAAATCACTTAAATGAAATCCTCTCAGTTGAACATTCTTCACACTTAGAAAATTCTAACTTAAATTCTAAGCATACCACACAAACCTCTAAAGCACACATTACTAAGTCACCATTTCTTTAGGTTAGGGAGGTACATGGTTTTAATGCTTATTTTTTTTTTTGTGATATATGTTTTTGTGGATGATTAAGATGTATGTCATAGAAAATGAATGATAATGATTTAGTCTAATCATTATTTTCTGCAGATTGTGCTTAAGGTGGAATAAATAAAATATACATGTTTTTATTATGCGCATATATAAGCATAATCCAAACAAATGATACCCATGTGTGGGGTGATAAGTCAAAATACATCTTAGATTTGTGTGGTTTGTTTAACTAATCTCTATGCTTGTTAGTTAGATTTATTTTTCTTTTTTCATGTAATTTTGTGATTAGGATTTTGGAATGATTGTTATGATTAGGATGAGCATTGGTCAAAGATCTCATCTTATGCCATGAAGCCTTTGGAGAATCCACCTTAAAAAAGAAGAACAAAAAAAAAGAAAGAAGAAAAGAAGAAGAAATAAGAAAGGAAGAATGAAGAAATGAAGCAGAAGACCCCTCATATGAAGTTCATTATTTAATTGTATTTAATTCATTTGTAATTGGTTGTATAAGGGTAAGCTCTACCCAATTTATTTTTTGTTTGTCTGGTACAACCACATAACCTCTTATTCTTTTGTGATTAGCTTTATAAATTTATTGATGATTTGTTTAGCTTGTGCATTAAGTGACATCCTTTTCTAGTTTCTTCCTTACTTTATGTATGGCTGGATGTGGATTAGGCTCTTAGGAAAAAAAAATCTCTTCAAATTTAAATTCAAAACTAAAATAAAGAACTCATAACCTCACTTAAAGCTTAGGTTAAAATTAAGATAAAAGAAACCACCATAGCTAGATGAGTTCTTTTATAACATCATACAAATGCATATTATTTTACTCTTGATTGGAGGGCTTCCACCTTTTAAAGAAACTTGGCTTGACCTTTGAGCCATGGTGGACACACCTCCTCCTTCGATTTTGGTAATAACTTTATTTCTCATGCATTGGGCATATATGAATCCTTATTTGGTCAAAATAATTGACCAAAAAATGAAAATATAAAATTTGAATTGCATTAGATTTAAGTCATTTAAAGCATGTCTTTACATGATCTAATCTTTAATTAGTTTAAGAACTTAACCTTTTTTAAATAAATAATACCTCTATCTTGCATACATAAGACTTGCCTACATGTATTTAAAATCTAGGAGGAGTTAGTTGTGCCTCCCCAGGTTGTAAGTCCAAGCAGTCGGGTGGTTTGTTCTCTCTTGTGGAGGAAAACCAAATATCCATTTTCGCCTTAGATTTAGGTTATGTTGTTGGCCCTCGTCAAAGTTCTCTAGATTTAGGTTCGGAGGTTGCTTCTCCCCTTTATGGGTCATAAGCATAATTCCTCACCTCTTAGGCATTTTCTTAATCTTGTGTTATAGAATCATAAGTCCTAAATTTCTAATAAAAAATACAACTCAAACAAATTAAACCAATTTCAAAATTGTAAAACCCAACCATAGGATAGATCGAAACACTCACTAGGTTTCCTAGCATTGTGAGTATCTCTTACTTATCTTTCTTTTGGCTTCGATAATAACTCCCTCTCTTTGATCAATCCCATTTGATTTAAAAAAAATCAACTAATCGATTGATAGTCCTTTCCTATTGAAATCTTTGAAGATAATGACAATTTTACCTTCAGTATTCCTAAGGGAACAGTCCCTTAAGATGTAATTAACTATGGGGCTTATGAGGGCCTTAACAACAAAATAAACCTTTTACTTTTTTTATAAAGTAGAACTCCTACATATATAGACCCATTGTCCTTAGGAGACCTTAATGAGGTGATTAGGTCCATTAAAAGATAGTGACTTCTATCTTTTGAGGATACACTATTCCTTGATGACATGCAGATCTGAATAAGCACATTTGATCGTGGTGTCCCAAAAAGATGAATTCCTATATTCTTACCTTTTCTCTACAGATTGAAGATGACTCTATAGAAATTTTTCACCACACAATGCAATATATATTCATTCCTTTTTTTCTAATTCTAGAAATTTAACAAATTTTTGGCAGTATTTTGTCTAGGGGAAACGATATCTAACGGATGTTGGCTTACTCGGTACACCATAATGAGCATAGCGAGCGGTGTCTTGTGACATCGCAGTCGATTTTTTATCTCATCACTCCATAATGAGCATGATGAGGCCTTCAAATCAGAAACATAAGCATATATATATATATATATATATATATATATATATATATATATATATATATATATATATATATATATATATATATATATATATATATATATATATATATATATATATATATATATATATATATATATCCACATTCACATTGATCCAACATGTTCTGACTCTTTTTTTTTTTGTGAGTTGCAATGATCGGCAAAGAAACAGGGTTGGACATGCCGAAAACCAAGAGGGGAACCCGCCTAATGAAGGTGTTCCTCTCCGCTTGTGGCAAAGAGAAAGGTCAAAAAGGGGCGATGCTGGAAACCAGAAGAAGAGCCCGCCTAATGACGGTGTTGTTCTCCAATTGCGGCAAAACAAAAATTAGAAATGTAATGGAAAGGCGATGCCAGAAACTGGGAGAGGAGCCCGCCTAATGACGATGTTCTTCTCCAGTTGTGGCAAAGAGAAAATTGGAAGGGTAATGCAAAAGGGTGATGCTAGAAACCAAGAGAGGATCTTGCCTAATGATGATGTTCCTCTTCGATTGTGGCAAAGGGAAAAAGTTGGAGAGAGAGATAGAAAGGGAGATGTCGAAAACCAGGAGAAGAACTTGCCTGATGACAATGTTCTTCTCTGATTGCGGTAAAGAGAAATTGGAATGGGCGGTGAAGGATTTCTGGAGTGCATGGCCCAATCTCAAAGCATGGTGGGATGGAGGGAGATTCATCGCAATGCAAGTGGAATGTGATTAGAAAACTTGACAATGGTTCGATGAGCATGGCGAGTGCCCGTTACATGATCATATCTTTCGTAAGTGGTATGCTCAATAGAAATCATCCACAAACATTAGCTCAAGTCTTCTTGTAGTACATCTCGCCCTCCTTGCAAAGGAATTGACATCTTCCTCCATGAGTTTGATCATTGCTTTCACTTTTAAGTCCATATATCAGGATTCTCCGAAGCCATTTTGAATTCTTTTGATATGGCTATCCCACCACCATGAATACAATCTCCTTGCACTTGCATAAATGCCGACATGATTCCCAATGTAAATTGATAGTGTTCCAGATATAGGAAAACCTTGATCACGCCAATAGAAGCTAGACAAGATAAGCGTCAAAGAGATTCACCAAAACACTTCAAAAATAAGATAAATTGGATCTTTTCTTAACTTTGGAGAAGCGATGGGATGGTGACTTTATTGTGGATGAGAGGCGATTAGCTTACGTTCGATTTTGGGAAAATGGAATGAAGGAGGGGAGAAGAAGGAGTTCGGTCTTGAGAAGAAAATGCCTCTTATCTTGTGGTTTCCTTGGAGGTTGTGTGTGATTTCCATGCGTGAAGAGGGAGAGCGGGCGTGTCGTCATCAGTTACATGGAGGAGTCGATGTGGAGTTCAGTCCTTAACGCAAAGGAGACGAAACTTCAGTGAAGAGGAAAGTGCTCGGTCAAGTTTAGGAATTAGAATTTGAGCATGGGTTAGAGTGATTTAGGGATTTAGGTTTAGATTAGGGCTTTAAATTGATTTCTTAAATTGAGTAATTAACTTTAAATTGAATTTTACGTTGACGCGATTAGATTATATATATATATATATATATAATTGAAAGTTATATTCGAACACCTATGGCCATGGTTTCATGGGGCCGTTTAGTTCAAGTCGGCATCAAATTGGGTCAATTTCAGCTCAAAATGTGTTGCCACTTTCGACCGCTCGACATTCATATAGACTTGTCCGAATTGAGTGCAAATAGTCTTACTTAATAGATTTTGATATTTTGAAGCCAACGGTGCAATCAATTTCAGGAACGGAGGTCATTTGGTTTGTGTTGGTGCCTCCTGACTTTGATATACGTGCAGGCGCGTTGACGACTTGATCACTTGATCGGTCGATCGTCAAGTTGTGCAGTATTTATATTCTAACTAGTTTCGACATTTTGAATGTGATGGAGAAGTTCGTTCATCAATCAAAGGTCATTTGGGTTGATTTTGGTGACATCTTGTGTATTTCAGCCTCGATTTGCGCACTATCACTTCCAATCATTCGATATTTGCACAGACTCATTCGAATCAAGTGTGGACAATCTCATTTGATAGTTTTTGATGTTTTGAAGCTAACGGTGTGATCAATTTCATGAGCGTGGATGTTGGATATTTGCGACTTCGATATGTGCATCAACATTGATTGCTCGATCGCTTGATCGGTCATTCGTTAGATTGTGCAACATTTATATTCGATCAACCATTCTAAACACGGTGAAGTCGTTTCGATCGGAGGTCATTTCAACCATTTTGGTGATATCCCATTTTTGAGCCGGTTTGCACACTATCACTTCGAAGTCCATCAATTTGATTTGTGGCTTCAGGACACACACATATGTGGAGGTCAACAAATGCCCCCAACAAATGTGATTTGCGCATGGAGTGAGTCACGTTTGTTGAAAATTGGTTAACCCTTTGGGCTGGCCACAGAACTTGGATCATTTCATCTTTGATTGCAGTAGCATACGGAGCTTTGATAGGATTTTTCATTAATATGCTACATTATTCAGGACATGCTAAATGACGGGATTGACCAATTTGTCAGAATTGACTTGTCGGATAGATAAGAGTTCTTACACCATCTACTCTCTACTTCAATGACTTTGCTGAAGATCTCTTTCATTTATGTCCTTGCAGATTTGAGTTTCCTCCAATCCTAGTTTCGTGCTTGATTGAGTTTGTTGGAGGAATTGGTTTATTTATTTTGATGAGGGATTCTGCTGGGAGATTGGTTTATCCGTGCTTGGTTGGATTTGAAATTCCTTCTGTCTTAGCTTTAAGCTTAACGGACTTGATGAAGGACTGACCTGATTTGTCTATAATGCCTTGTCAGGAAGTGCATGTATGCCATGAATCTTGTACTTACTGTTTTGATGGATTCATTGAAGGGTACATACAGATGACCCAACCTTCCGTCTTATATAGGGTCAATGCTGAGTTATTAGTCTAGCAATGTGCACTTTAATAGACTGAATAACAATAAAATTCCTTTAGTTCAGCCATCGGCTTTGTATGAACTATGGAATTGCTTCCTCGGTCATGTGTTTTCTACTTTGATGGACTTGATGAGGAGATTGGCTTTGATCTGTGATTTGAGCTTGATCAAATCATTTGAAAATAGATTGAAATATCACCCTACGTGCAATATATAGATTGATTTGAGGCAGCCCTGAATTAAGAGTTTCCTCAGATTATCTTGACCTATAGACCATGTAGAAAGATTTCTTGAATTCTAGTTGCTTGTAATCACTAAGCTGGATCTGGTTTAAGATTGAAATCATCATCTTTGGGCCCGACGGTAGGGCTCTTTCATTGACCTTTTCTTACTTATTGAGGGGAGGCGTCGACTCTTCATATTTGGGCTTGTTGAGTTCGAACCTTTGAGTCTTTGACTTAAGATGTAGTGGGTTGGTGGTTTTATCATCGGCGAGCGGGGCTCTTTCACTTCGACCTTTTCTTGCGCTTGTTGAGTGAGGAGCGTCAACTTCGACCATTTGGGCTTGTTGAGTTCGACCTTTAGAACTCATTCGTGTCCTAGACTTTAGGATGTAGAGGTTGATGCTTCTTTCAACTCAGTTGATTGAAGCTTTCGAAATCGAGAGTTCTTTTGACTTGATCTCTAAAATTTTAGCAAATCTAAGAGATAAATTTCTTAACATTTAGGGTTGTCTTTTCATGTGTAATAATAGATTCTTTTTATTCCTGTGAGAACTTGCAACTTAACAATAATAATTAGGGGTGTATTCAAGGAATTCAACATAAAACTTGATGTCAACCTGAATCAGAATATATTCGAGGATCTTATCTTATAGCACGATGTCAACTTAAATAAACTTGATATAAACTAAAAAAATACCCCCTATGTAACAGGAGAATTTTCTAAAGCACTTTTAGAAGAACTTTTCAGATGAAAATATGCAAATACATCAATATTTGAATTGATATGCTCTTAAGAGGGTTTTAACATGCAACATTGATTTCATCTATGTATAGAAATCTAAAATTCCCCTATGTAATAGAAGAATTTTCACAAAAAAAGTTTTTTTTATCTGGAGTATGTTTATTTAGGGATCTCGGCATGAAGCACGATGTCGACCTAAATAGATATACTAAAAAAATGCCCCCTGTCTTGCAGGGGGATTTATATTGTACTTCGGGAATGTATTCGTCATGAATAATACTTTTTTAGGTATTGACCATTAATTGGCGACATTGGTCTTTCACCCATGAAGTCAATGAGTTCGTATGTCCCTCCTTGGTACACTTTCTCAATGATAAAAGGGCCCTCTAATTAGGCTCAAATTTACCACCAAATTTATGAATAATGGTCTTCTCAGAATTCCCCTTTTTGGAATGTTGAGGCCACCATATGGTCAAAAGCCGGACATCTTTGCTCGATAGGCTTCCAAATTTTGATGAGCTTGTAATATAACTTCATCAAATGTCAAGTTCCTCCATTCTCGAGCATTTTGATCTTATTAGATGTATTGGATAGCTACTCAAGTGAAGGCAACTCAACTTCAAGCGAAAGAACTGCTTCAGTTCCAAATACCAATGAGTAAGGAGTGGCTTTAGTCAGCATTTTATAGGTGGTTCGATACACCCATAGTGCCTCTATTAGCTTGGTATGTCATTCTCTTTTATTTTTAGTGAGAATCTTCTTGAGCAATTTGACCAATCTCTTGTTAAAAGCCTCTGCCAAACCATTCTCTCTTGGATTATATATTAAATTGATCAATTTTGTGTCGATCGAATCTATAAATCTTTGCACTTTTGAAAGTTGTACCATTATCGATTACACTCCAAATCTATAGACCACATTATGCATGAAGAAGTTGATCACTCGGTGTAACTTCTTTAAATAGCTTTAATCACTTAGAAATAATCGATCATTCGGATGAAGCGTGTCTAGCGATGATGGCGGATCAATTGATCGATTTTGTACCACATTCAGATGCTATTGTTAGGTGTAGTGGATTTGGAAGTTAGGATTATATTCCCACGTATTTGACATTCATGACACTTCTTAGCATGATTGATACAGTCTCTCACATGGCCAATAATAGCCCATTCTTTTGATCTTTACTATCATCTTGGGGCCTGACTGATGTGCACTACAAAGTCCTTCATGAACTTCAACCATCACTTTGTTAGCTTCATCTGCATTTAGGCAGTAGCCACATTTGTTCAAAGGATCTGATATAAGTATTGTTGACATAGTGCAACATTCTCTCTTCTCATTTGAGGATTTATTGTTTGGCAATTTGTCTTCTTTAAAGTAGTCATGAAGGGTTGCCTCCAATCATGGCTCTTCTACAATAAAAGCTTTGCTTGCTTTTTGAGGCAATATCATTCTTAGCTCTTCTTAACTCTTGTTGATTTTGGGAGTATGAGGAGAGCAACTTAGTCACATCTCGTTGGGATTTGATAACCCTCTGCGGGGATTGATACTTTCGGGCTCTAGAACTCATCGGTAAATATGTTGATCATGACATAATCACCATTCATACTTGTCATCTCCTTAACTAATTTTGCTAAGCTTTTTCTTATTCTCGGATCGAGACTTCGAGTTAGTGATATTTGGTATTTGCTTCATAAGCTGAGAACTTCGCTTGTGATAAAGCTAACTCAAGCTTCTTGATTTTATAGAGGCCAAGTACTTGATTTATAATAAGCTAAGAATCACCAAAATATGCAAGTTTTGAATGCATGAAAATAGCTTCTTCAGACCCTAATGTTTCATACTTCATTGTTAGTTCTTGGCTTGGCCAATCCATATGATCGTCTCATTATCCCTCCTTCTGGTGTTATGAAGACGATGTCGATTCCTGCTCTTGCCCTTGGAAAATTTAAAGGTTTAACTTGTTTGATCGATGAGGCTCCATCAAAATACATTTCCCAAATTTGTGATTTTTCTCTTTCATGGATGAGCATAATTTGCTCATCGGGCAAATCATCATTAAGGGAAGAGTCCGTCGGGATGGGGTGTGCAGCAAGAAAATCTGCTAAGACTTGTCCCTTTACTACTTTTTGCGAAACGTATGTGATATCAAATTGTAAAAGTAATATTACTCATCTTGCCAAGTCTTCAAAGTGATCCTCATGATTTAAGCTTTTTTACCACCAAATCATCAACATAACATTCCACCTTCTCGTGAATCAACTCATCAAAAAAATGTGTCATGGCCCTTTGGTATGTAGCTCCAGTATTTTTCAAACCAAATGGCATGACTGTGTAGCAATAGATGCCAATATTCTAAATGATGTATGTCTTTCATCTTTCCATCTTGATTTGATTGTATCCCGATGATCCGTCCATAAATAAGAACATGTCATAGTTGGAAGTATTGTCCACTAGTAGTTCTGATATTGGAAGCGGGAAGTCATCTTTTGGGCATGCCTTATTTAGGTCCCGGAAGTTAATACAAAGACGGGTTTGGTCATTCTTCTTCCTAATTGGGACAATGTTGGCTATCCAATCTGCATACTTCTCCTCCCGGATGAAGCCTTCTTCGATCAGTTTCTTAGTTTCTGCAATTACCTATTCTTCAATCTCTAATCTCATTCACCTAGTAGCTTACTTAATAGGCGTTGCATCTGGTTTAATAACTAGTTTATGAACTACTACATCAGGATAAGCGGCATTTTGATATGTCCAAAGCAATCCTTAAATTTGCAAAGTAGCATTTTAGCTCTTCAACTTTCTCATTCTGTAAGGCGACAAAGTTGGACGAGGATCATCTCAACTCTAGTTGATTTCTTTAAGTTATTCATAGTAGTTATTTATCCACCATCTTGAGTTCTTGAGTGCAGTGCGGCTTCTACTTCTTCATCATTTTTAAAAGAATTTCATGGGAATCATCTTCTTATTATTAGTCTCGACCATACATTATATTATAATATATTCTATTTTGATATAAGATTTGTGGATGAACCCAAGACCTTTAGTGATAAACTTATCACTTCTTCATGATGCTTGAGGACTTCTTTGGCTTCACATCTTGTTAAAGATTTGAGTCCTATGTTTAGTAGTTCCAATATGAATTCCAAGCTTATGCATCATTCTTCATACTTTTTATGAATAGTATATTAGTATTCTTGTTGGCACTATCTCGTCATAATTTTCATGTTGAGTAGGCTCATCAAAATTGTGGCTGAGATTATTCAAATTTGCAAAATAGAGTTCCTATTCTTCCACTCTCGCTCAATGACATCACATAGAATGTTATCAATTCTTCAATATTATGAACCTCCAGTGGGTGATTTCATTGAAACCTTCTGAGGATGGTATAATTTTGAGTGAGTCATCGACTCCAAGTGAGATATCCTCCTTGATGATCACTTATTTCATAAGTAGATTCAAAATCATATTACAATCAAAATCACTTATTTTACTACGCCTTTCTTGAAAGCTTATAAGTTCCCTTAGGTTTGACAGGAATATCTTCTCCTTCTTCTGTGTCACTTCCCAAATGAGGAACTGATTTTCTTGATTTAGGTACAAAATCAAGTGCTTTAGGGAGAGTCGGCATTACCTTCTTTCTTCCTCTTTTCTCTTTCACTTTGTAAATTACTTTTAGTTCTAAAGTGGATGCTTCTCAAGAGGCTCTGGCTTAGGCTCTTTAGGAATGAAATATTTTGCATCTTCATAAATCTTTGCTTCATTGTGGAGAATGGTTGTAGGTTACTTAATTCTTCTCCTTCTTTTGGTACTTCATACATTGATGCATAGTTGATGTGACCATGCCATACTCATGCGACCCCAAAAGAGCTCTAAATGATGTGCGCAGATTACATGAAACTTATAAATCTGAACTTGGCGGAGAATAAAAAAAACCAGTTTTACCTTTTTTATTGAAACCATGAACCATCAACTTATCTCTCCCAAGATGTTGGATATCAGTGATAATCCTCTTAATATCTTTAGACTCATAAGATTAGAAGAACACGGATCAATCAATATTGGTGATCGAGATGTCATCACTCTCTGTAGTAACATAAGGAGGAGTTGTGATCTGTTGTCCCCAACATAAGATCTTCTTCCAATGTGATTCTTGGGAGAAAGCTTGAGTTTGCAATGCTTCAATCATGCATTTTTCAGCAAAGTAAGCTTCATAACTCTCCGGATCTTTGAGAGCCTGTATCAAAGTTTCTTGGAGGTCTTTTGACATCAAGAGAGCCTCGTACACACTCAGTTGAGCAGGAATATTTCTCATATGTGATAGAATATTATGGTCTATCTTTTCACTTGATTTGGGCTTCATTCTAGGATTTTTGAGAATGATATCTTCATTGACATCAATTTATTTGCCTTTATCTTTATTTATATTTTCCTTCTTTAATGAAGGTGGTAGGACTTTACCGCTTCTCAACTGAACTTGAATTACCTTATCTTGCTCAGATTCTTTTGAAGAGATAGTTTCTTCAAATTCCCTTCTTATTCTAGAAGATTTATCAAAAGGGTTGGACTCATTTTTCAACTTCATACATTTCATGCGTGATGATATCGATCAGTCTGACTCTTCTCCATCAGGTAAACATAGATCTTCATCTGAATTGTTAATGTCCGGTTGAGTCATTAAATAAAATGCAGACGTTAACTCCTCAGGATCTTCTTGCTTTCCTGATAAGAATTTTAATGGGTTGGTCGAGTCTACCTGACTACCCTTGTCATTTCAGAGTAACTAATGTTGAAGAACATCTGATATCACATAAATGATTTGACGTGTCTCTACTGGACAAGACTCACCATTATCTTCTTCATTCATCAATAGTTTAGGCATAAAGTGCAAGCTAAATGGTTATTATCTTGCTAGTGATACTCTTCTGAATTGTTAATGATGTTTTGAGTTGTAGTTCTCTTTTAGATCTTCTTTTTCTTAGCCAACTTCTTTGATTTATGAAGCTTTTTAGACTCTTGTGGCGCAATAGTCTTATCATGTCATTGAAAAGCCCAAATACTTGGTTTAGGCATCTCTCTTAATATAGATTCAAGTGGTGATTTCCACTTAACACTAGGGCGTCTTTTAGGCTTGACATTTTCATGGTCTTTTGGATATAGTTTTTATCTTCTCGATCCCTTCTCCTTTTTATCTTTGATGGATGATAAAGAAGGCGTAATCATCCTTGTAGACTCTCTCGGGTTGACTAGAACTATCGGATAATGCAAATACACCTCGTCGATACTTCCTTTCTAGCCAATCCTTGAAAACATAATAATCTTCGATAGGGTGACTAATTATCCATGATAGGGATGATAATTTATTAACTTGATGGGTTCTTCGCCTTTTAATTTCGTAATTGTAAACTAGCTTTGGCCTTTTGAAATAATTTAGACACCGTCCCTAAAGGAATAATCTTTGTTCATCTTTTCCTTAAGAGATTTCACTCATCATCTCTTATTGCTTGTTTTGAACGCTCCCACCACTTGGAAAAGTCGAGGTTTATCATTACCTCCCAATACTAATTTTGGTTAGAATATAGCTTCTTTCCTTATCATCATTGTACATTCTATTTTCCTTTATCTATTTTATATATTCACTCATTTTTCACCATTTAAGCTATAAGAAGCGGCATGAATTTCATTTCTTCTTGAGTCTGAAAGTTTGTTTCTCTTTATTTTATCAGCATAGACTTTAGACTTAGGACAATTCAGCTTTTCAAATTTAGCCACCCTATCAAGAAAGTCTTGGAACATTGCAATCGATGTCATACATAAAAATGATGTCATCTTATCATCCATATTCTCCATTAGCAATTGGATCGCATGTTCTTCTTCCAATTATTGCTCACATTTTATGCTTAGGTTACGCCAATGACTTATAAATTTTGTCACTAACTCGTCTTTTCTCCTTTTCAGCAAGGCAATGTCAGTGATTATTATTTTCTCAATTGCACTAGCCAACCTCTTCACGAATATTATCTCTAAAGTTTTAAATCATTTGACAATTATTCATACCACTTGGCGGTGTACTCTTATGACGAAAAAAGTGTGTCATTCCCTCACTTGTTACATGTAGCCTTAAATTGGGCTAGATGTTATTTTGGATTACCAAGCCCGAAAGTATTAAATTTTGTCGTAACCTTTTGGTAAGCACTTGATCAAATTTGGATAGGGCGACCTCACACCTTTTCATCGAGACTATAGTCACCTTTATCTTTTCATTGATTTCATTCTTGTTCTCGGTGTCTTATTTTGAATTAAACAGGTGTTTGGTTAACTTCATTCCTGCTTAGGTGTAATGTCTTCGGAGCTTGAGTTTGTGGATTGGTTGTATTATTAGATACCTGTTGATTAGCAGACAAGACAGTTGATGCATTTGATGTGATATTCTACTACAACATCTCTATCATGATGTTCATTTGTATCATCATATCATTCATCTTGGTACCAAGCTGTACAATCTCCTTATCTTTGACCTCCATTTGATGATGCATTTCTCTTTGCTCTCAGGCATCATGGCATCAACAACACACAAGCTCTTCCTCTTCCTCTCTTCTGTTCTACTCCTGCTCATTTAGGAGAAGAACTTGGCTTCCTTATGCATTTGCGATAGGTTGCTTTGCATGACGATGTTAAGGCGTGCATTCATTTCTCAACCAAATGGCCTTTGACACCAATGATCTCTTTCTCATTATCTTCTTCTTCTTCTTCTTCTTAGATTGAAGATCCATCTTCATAAATGTGTTGATTCTTCCAGTTCATATTCTTTGTTGATGTCTTTGGCGAAAAGTTCATCTATATCTCGACCATATAGACAACTTCCACATAGTGTCCTCTTCATTATTTTCATCTTGCACTGAATTTTGATCGTTTCCGGTGGATCTCTGGTTCAATGTGTAGAACAAATACTTCTATTAAAAAGGCTCGATCAAGTCAACCTTCTCTTGTGGTGGTGAACGATCAATGATGGGATCCCAAGGATTCTCCAAGGTGTCGAATCATGTCTTTCATCAATGATATCCCTTCTTTTATCCACTATGAGTTATTTTTTAGATTTACAGTATATGTATCGGATGTCACATCTTCCATTATTCAAAATTTATTTGGTCTCCTCCATATTTATTTACCCTTTGGATATTTGTGGTGGATTCTTGGACCGTGATCCAAGTGTCATACTCGATGCTCACCGAAGCATCAGATGATGACTAGTTACTAGAAGAGATGACAACTTTTTTGGTGGAGCTCCAGTATTTTCCATCTCCCCATGCCTCTGAAATCTTCTTTTCATTAAGCCTCTTTCCTTGGCTACTTTGAAAACTTTATGTATCCTGACAGACAGTGTTTCAAGTTGTCTCCTCTGTGGTGGTGGAGCTTGACATGGTTGGTTCCAAAAGGACTACTTTACTTCACCAGTAGAGCTATTTCTTTTTGCCCACTTTAGGTTGTCAAAGTTGGTAGAATACTCCATGTATCACTTGTTCACTTGGGTCATTCAAAGGGATATGGCCTGCTCGGTTTCTCCTTCTTCTCTATCTTCGGTTAAATTGCTTCTGATGAGGAAGCTTCATGATCATGCTTTCGGTACAAAGGTTCAATCGAGCAATTTTACCAGGCATTAAAGACATAGTTTGCCCCATGATGATTCTTTTCATCACGGGGCTTATTGACCTTTTGTTTTGAAATTGAAGTTCTCTCGGAGAACTCTTGACGGTTGGTTATTGCTAGTTGAGCATGGTAGTAGGAGCTTCAATAACTTGAGGCTTTCTAGCATGGACAAATGTACCGGTGGGTACTTGAGTTCATGCGATAGAAACTACCAAATTAAATAGCTCAACATCTCTGTGTTGATGACATTGGCTGATGTTTGCATTAACTAAGCGGTGAAAGGAGTGCTTTGTAGATCCATTCAAAAGTAAAAGATGGGGATTATTAATTAATTATTATTTCACCATATCTGAGTACTCTGAACAAATAATGGTAATAAAGATACACTGGAAAGATTCATTCTACATAGAGCCTCATATTGAATTTTTTCACACTTAAATCATCATTTTTTATTTGAATTTTTAAATATTTTATTACTATAGCATGCATGTAGCTAAAGATGGAAAAGAATCATGTCCCTAGTCAGAAAAATGTGGGAAGAAAATTCCACCAACCCTCGATAATTTTTGAATTTGAATTGAAGAGAGTGATTTGAAGTGTGTAATTTTAAAGCGAGATGGAATAGTAGATAAGTCACTAGATATTTGCCTTCATTTTAGGGACTATAGATGCGGTTCTAGGTTTCTATGGCATAAGCCCCATAGTTAATTGCCCTCAAATATGTGAGAGAACTTTTGATTAAGGCTAATCGTTAGATCTCTAATGCATATAGTATAGCATATAGAGTTTGAATTTAAGATGAAATTTATCATTTCTTAAACGGATGGTTGGGGAATGATGACATGCCGATCTAGATCCCATGGTTCCATCATTCCGGCGTCAGCGGTCTAGTCTTAGTCAAGGAGGTAGTTACCAACAAAGGATCCTCATCAACACATGGGTTCGTCGTCAGAAATCGTAGACTGGGGTGGTGTTTGTCAGAGACTTAAGTCTACCTTATGAGGGGTTATTTGCCATCAAGTATACATGATTCACAACTCAAAGAGCCATTGGGAGCATCTGACTACGATCGTGATCATAATATAATGGGCCGGTGGAACCAATCGAGGACTCGTTGTAGCTTTCATCATGGATCTTGGCCAACCACGTGATAGGACATGGGCCACATCCTTACTAGCGTGAGATTGATTGAGAGTGAACATAGCAAAAGAACACTTGATTTGACATTGGCTCTATTGTGAGCTAGAGTTTTCTTAATTTGTCACCCCCGACAAACAATTGTGAAAGGTGGATGGATTGAGTTTGATTTAAGTTTTTAATGATAGAATTTCATTTAAGCAGTTTTAGATTGCTACTTAAAAATTGATTAATTAGAATATGCTTAAGAGCTTTAGATCGAGTCAACTCTATTTAGCTGCTAACAGAGGATTAGATCTACTATCACCCGACAGAATTAATTTTTCAGATATTTCACTAATTTGAAACTCTTATTATAGATTTTTAGGTTTTGTTAACCCGGACCAAGTCCTAAGACTAAATCGGGAAACAACCCGCGCAGCATCCTCAGACACTTGAATTTAAGCATTTAGCATAGTGTCGGGGCCCATGCGGGTGTATAGTGATTTTATGTATTGTTTATTTCTTAATTATGAGATTAATTTCAGATTTTTATTTAATTCTAATTTAGCTTCTTGTGACTTTTGACATTAAAATTTGTACTTGAAATTTCTATGTCAGTACATCTGATTTTATAGCTTAGATAATTTCACTTAATTAGTGATTTCGTTGATTTTGAAAATCATAATTAGAATGAAATTCCTTAATTTTTGATTGAAGGAAGCTCTATAATTTTTATAGAATTAGATTTAGTATCGCCTTCTGTCTGCTTGTACAAAGGGTTACAGATTCGGTGGTGAAGAAGGCATTTTGGAGCTATAAGTTGAGAGGATAATTTAATTTGTTATTTTAAGAAAATATTTACTCCTCGAAGTAATTCTCATTTTTTCTCTTTTTATTCAAACTTGTTTTCTCCCCTTTTTTATTCAAAACAACAAACTCACTATCTCTTCTAATTTATATAAATAAGGCCAAGAGAGAGTCACCTATTCTATTCCACTTCTTTAAAGAGTTAGAGTTAGGACATTTGAGGAAGGTTAAGAACTTTTAGTGGGCTTTCAATTTGCTCGGATAAATTTGTAAGTGCTTTCACCCTTCATTTTATTTTATTTTACTTTTATGTCTATCGATGTCTTTACTTTTTTCCCTGTTTGGCTTTTATTTTAGATTTAGGCAGGTTTACTTAGCGTTCTTAAGCAGTTCATTTTACCTCCCATTTTTCTAAGTCAAAGATTTGATGTAATTTTGGCGAGCCATCGTCATGTAGGAGAGGATCGTTTGTTTTGGTTTACTTGGTATGCCCTCTTGAGCATAGTGAGTGATGTCTTGCGACACCGTAGCCAGTTTTTTTATCTCATCGCGTCCTCTTGAGCACGACGAGGCCTTCAGACCTGAAAGAAGACATAAAATACAATATATATTCATTTCCCTTTCTTTTTTCCTAAGTCTAGAAATTAGATAAAATTTCGGCAGCATTTCATCGAGGGGGAGCGACATCTAACGAGTGTTGGCTTACTGGTGCATCTCTTGTGGCGGTGTCGCACAACCTTTATTTTATTCGTCACATCCGCCTCTTGAGCAAATGATTTCTGAAACACAAACATATATATATATATATATTCACATCAGATCCTGTTGACTCATTTTTTGGCGCATTGTAATGCTCGGCAAGGGAACAAGGTTGGGTATAAGATTGGGAATGTAAGGTAAGGAGTGCGACGTCGAAAATCGAAAGACGAATTCACCTCTTGACAATATTTTTCCCCCGATTTGCGGCGAAGCGAAGGTGGGAAGGCTAAGCGAGAATCTGACTAGAAAATCGAAAAGAAGAATCGTCTCTTAATGTATTCTTCCCAGTGCGTGAAGCAAAATTGGAAGGCGTTGGGGAGTCGATCGAGAAAATCGAAGAAGAATTCACTCTTGTGATGTTTTCCAGTTTGGGGAAAAGAAAAGTGGAGGGTTTACGGGCTAAGGGAAGCGGACTGTAAGAAGGCAGTGGGCTATTGGGCTGTGCGGTTTGCGGGCTAGTGGGCTGTGCGATTTGCGAGCTAATGAGCTGTGCAGATTGAAGGGTTGACGGGCCGTGGTTTGAAGGGGTGGCGGGCCGTGGAATTGGCTTGGGCTGTGGAAAGCAGATTGCGGCTTTAGTGGGGCGGAGTGGCGGTTCCGATGGGATGCGGGCAGAGCAGAGCGCAGGTTTAGTCAGCAAGCGATCACAGTTAGTCCGGGAAGGCAGGTTTGGAATCAGAAGGTTTTGGGTCGTGGCTTGGTTTTGTGGCAGCGGGCCGTGGGAGCAGTGGAGATGCGGGTCGGCAACCAGAGGAGTGGGCCGGCGGGAAGCGGTGATCGGAAAGGCGAAAGCGTCAGCAGAATGGTGCAGGACCAGAGGCAAAGGCGTTAGGTGGATGGAACAACGTGGGCTCGTTTGGTCTGGGCAGATGCAGGAACAGGAGCAGCCAGGATCAGCAGCAGTCTGCAGAGCTAAACAGAATGCAGGATGGCAGCAGCAACAGTGGGATTGCGCCGGCGGTGGGATTGCGCGTGGTTTTTGCCGAGGCAGTACGGTGGAAACCAAGAGGGGAGTTTTTTCTACCTGTGTTTTTCCATTTTCGACGAGAGAGAGGGGATGGGCTGGGAAAGAGGAAGAAACATGGGAGGAAATGAGGAGGGAATGGGACAGTTTTTTTTTCTTTTTTTCTTTGAATCAGATAAACTGAAAATAGGGGGAATAATTGGGCATGAGGGGTAATTTAAGAATTTTTTAATAAATTTAAAATTTGTTAAATGATTTTTAAATGTATGATAATATATATATATATATATATATATATATATATATATATATATATATATATATATATATATATATATCAAAGAATTCTATTATTCCGAATCGATGCGGATCATTTGGTTGGTCGGCGTCAAAGTGAGTATTTCAGCTCGAAATGCGCGTCGCAGCTTTCGACCGCTCGATTTTTGCGGACTATCCGAATTAGTGTGAAACGATCTTAGATAGATTTTATGTTTGAAGCTAACGGCGATCAATTTTCGCGAGCGGTCATTTGGTTTGCGTGCCTCACGACTCGATATGTAATGCGGTGTTGATGGCTTCGGCGTGGTTGATCAGAGTGCTGATATTTATATCGACCAATTTTGATATTGAATGATGGAAGAAGTCATTCATCATCGGTCATTTGAGTTTTTTGGTGGCGTCATTTTACTCGATTTGCTCTTTTATTCGACATTTACAAACTCCGAATTGGCGTGACGATAGTCTCATTTGATATGTTTTGAAATTTTGCTCAATCCATTGAAGTGAGTATCATCATTGACTTCACCCGATATATGCGACATTGATAGCTTCGGCGCTTAATCGATTGCTCGTTAGATTTTGCAATATTTATATTTTCAATTTTGACATTACGATGCGAAGTCCGTTCATCGTCGGAGGTTTTGACCATTTTTTAGTGATAGTGCATTTTGAGCCTTGATTGTCATTTCACCTCAAGTCGTCGAATTGACTTGTGGGCTTGTCTTGATTTATGACACATGTGGAGGTCAATAAATGCCCCAACAAATGTGATTCGTGCATGGGCGAGTCACGTTTGTTGCAGTTGATTTTGGGTTGTAGAGCTTGGATCATTTAGCTTTGATTGCAATAGCTAGAGCTTTGATAGGATTTGTCATTAGTATGTTGCCTTATTGGGACATGCTAAATGGAGCTTGACGATTTATCAGAATCGACTTTGTCAAAGATAAGAGTTCTTACACCATCTACTATCTTGCTTGATGGCTTTCTTTGAAGATCTCTTTCTTTTATGTCATTGTAGATTTGAGCCTCTCACCTAGTTTTGTGTTGGTTGGGTTTGATGGAGAATTGGTTTATTTGTTTTGATGAATGATTCGGGAATTGGTTTATCCGTGCTTGGTGGTTGAAATTCCTTCTATCAGCTTTGAGCTTGAGGACTTGATGGATTACAGTTCCATATTGACTTGTCGGAAGTGTATGTATGATGAATCTTGTGCTTTTTTTTTGGATTCATTGAAGGGTACATCTGAGATATGACCTTTCTTATAGGGTCAATGTTGAGTTATTAGTCTAGCGTGTGCTTTAACATACTGAATAACCAAATTTTTTAGTTGACCATCGGCTTTGTATGAACTATGGAATTGCTTCCTCGGTCATGTGCTTTCTACTTTGATGGACTTGATGAGGAGATTGGCTTTGATCTGTGCTTTGAGCTTGATCAGATCATTTGAGAATATATTGAAATATCACCTTGCAGGTAATATAAAGATTGATTTGAGAGGTAGCCACGAATTGAGTGCTTCTCATTGCCTTGCCTTGATCATCAAGTAGAGATCTCTTGGATCTGGTTGCTTGTAATCACTAAGTGGATCTAGTTTGAGATTGAACAATCGTCATTGGGCCGATGAGGGCTCTTTCCTGACCTTTTTCTTACGGCTTGTTGAGTGAGGCGTCGGCTTCGATCATATTTGGGCTTGTTGAGTTCGACCTTTAGAACTTACTCGAGTCTTCGACTTGAGTTATAGTGGGTTGGTGGTTTTGTCATCAGATTGACGAACGGGGGCTCTTTCACTGCGGCCTTTTCTTGTGGCTTGTTGAGTGAGGAGAGCGTCGACAACTCGACCATTTGTTTGTTGAGTTGACCTTTAGAACCCATCCGTGTCTAGACTTGGGATGTAGAGGTTGATGTTTCTCCAACTTCGATTGAAGCTTCAAATCGAGTTCTTGACTTGATCTCGAATTTGGCAAATCGAGAGATAAATTTCTTGAATATTTAGGGTTGTCTTTTCATGCATAGAAATAGATTCTTTTTTCTCAAGAACATGCAACTTAATATTATAAATATATATTCAATTTTATTTCTCGATGTCCTGAATCGAGAATATATTTGAGGATCTCATCTTATGGCATGATGTCAACTCAAATAAACTTAATATAAACTAAAAATGCCTATCTTGTGAATTCTAAAGTACATTTAGGAGAATTTTCAAGATGAAAATATACAAATACATCTATTTGAATTGATGTACTCTAAAGGGATTTTAACATACAACATTGATTTCATCATATATAAAATCTAAAATGCCCCAGTAATAAAATTTTCACAAAAGTTCTTCTTCATGGGTATGTTTATTTAGGGATCTCGGCATGAAGCGATGTCGACCTAAATAGATATACTAAAAAAAATACCTATCTTGCGATTTCTATTATACCTCGAGAATGTGGTCAAGTATAGTACTTTTTTAAGTATCGACCATTAATTGGTGGCATTGGTCTTTCACCCTTTAGGTTAATGAGTTGGTATGCCCCTCCTTGGTATACTTTTCAATGACAAAGGGCTTCCCAATTAGGCTCAAATTTGCCACCAAATTTTTTGATTAGGAATAATTGGTCTTCTCGGCACGACCAATTCTCCTTTTGGAATGTTGAGGGCCGTATGGTCAAAAGCCACACGACATCTTTGCTCGATAGACTTCAGTTTTGATGAGCTTGTAACTTCATCAAGCCGTCGAGTTCCTCCATTCTTAGATGAGCATTTTGATCTTGATTAGGCTGTATTGGATGGCTACTTTCGTGAAGGCAACTCAACTTCAAGCGGAAGAAGCTTGTTCCAAATACCAATGAATAGGTGGCTTTAGTCGCGTCTTGTAGGTAGTTCGATCCATAGAGCCTCTATTAGCTTGGTATCATTCTCTTATTTTTAGTGAGAATCTTCTTGAAGCGGTTTGACCAATGTCTTGTTGAAAGCCTCCAAACCATTTACTCTTGGATTATATATTGAAGAGTATGCCAATCAATTTTTGTCGATCGGCGAATCTATAAATCTTTGCACTTTTGAAAGCTATGCCATTATCAAAATTATTGTGGCACTCAAATCTATAGACACATTATGCATGAAGAAGTTGATCACACTCGGGTAACTTCTTTAAATGGGGTAGCGCCCACTTAGAGAAATAGTCGATTCTTGGGATGAAGCGATGTCGGTAATGACGGTGGATCAATTGGTCCAATTACATCGTACCCAACATTGAATGGCCGGGATGCTATGGGTGTAATGGATTTGGAGGTTGATGGATGAGATTCCCATGTACTTGACACTCATGACACTTCTTAGCATGATTAATCGGTCTCTCTCCATAGATGTATAATAACTCATCCTTTTGATCTTTGCCATCTTGGGACTGATGTGCACCACAAAGTCCTTCATGAACTTCAACCATCACTTTGCTAGCTTCATCTACACCTAGGCATCGTAGCCACATTTGTTCAAAGGATTTACGATAAAAAGTGTTATTGACGAAAGCATAGCAGAGCATTCTCTTTTCGATTTGAGCTGTTAGTGATTTATTACTTGGTAATTTATCTTCTTTAAAGTAGTCGATGAAGGTTGCCTCCAATCGACTCTTCTACAATAAAGGCTTCACCTTTACTTTTAGGAATGTCATTCTTAGCTCTTCTTGTACAACTTTTTTGTGATTTTGGGAGTATGAGGAGCAACAGTGCATCTGGCGGGTCGGTTGGTAACCCTACACTGGGGATTGATACTTTATTGGCTCTAGAACTCATCGAGTAAATATGCCAATCATGACATAATCACCATTCATACTTGTCATTTCTTAGCTAATTTTGCTAAGCAATACTTTTTATTCTGGATCGAGAGAGACTAGTTAGTGTGATATTTGGTATCTTCATAAGCTCGAGAACTCACTTGTGATAGAAAGCTAACTCAAGCTTGTTAATTTTATAGATGCCAGTACTTGATTTATAATAAGCGAGAATCAAAAATATGCAAGTTGAATGCTATGAAAATAGCTTCTTTAAGACACACTAATGCTTCATATTGACTTCATTATTAGTTCTTGGCTCGGTCAATCCATATGATCGTCATTATCCCTCTTCGGTGTTATGAAGATGATCTGATTCACTCTTGCTCTTGAAATTTAGATGTTGGACTTGTTTGATCGATGAGGCTCCATCAAAGTACATTTTCCCAAATTTGTGATTTTCTCTTTCATGAATGAGCATAATTTGCTCATCAAATCGTCATTAAGAGTCCGCGAGGATGGGATGTGCGACTATAAAATCTAAGACTTGTCCCTTCATTTTACTTTTGTGGAGCATATGTGATATCAAATTGTAGCAATATTGCCCATCTTATGCGACACATCGCGGTCTTGTCATCAAGTACTTGTGGATCGATCCTTGAGATAATCTTGTGAGATAACATATAATGGAAGCTTTTAGACGATCAATGATAGTGCTTCTCTATCGAGTATCTCATTTACGCTCCAATCGACCTGATATAATAAAGAGCATTCTCTTTGCTTTCTTCATTGTTGTGCCAATAATGCTCAAGGGACTCTTCTAATGCTGTATGTATATAATGAGGGCTTCCAGAGTAGGCGTTGCAAGGATTGGTGGATTTAACAAGTAGCTTTTAATGCTATTGAAGGCTTCCTCGCACTCCTTATCCCACTTGAATGGAGCATCCTTCTTCATTAACCTTGCAAACGGTTAACAGCAGCCTGATAAGTTTGATATAAATTAACGGATGAATGCGAGTATCCTTGTAAAGAATGGAGCGAAACTCTTGATGGAGGCATCTCCATTGCCTTGATTTTAGCGGGATCGATTTCAATACCTCATGGCGTACAATGTACCCAGAATTTTAGGATACCGAATGCACATTTTAGAGGATTCATCTTGAGATCATATTTTCTAATTCTCTCCAGTATGATTCTCAAGTCTTCGAAGTGATTTTCATAATTTAAGATTTTCACCATCAGATCGTCGACATAGCATTCCACCTTTTGATGAATCAACTCATCAAAATATGCGTCATGGCTCTTTGGTATGTAGCTCTGGCATTTTTTAAGCCAAATGGCATGACTGTGTAGTAATAGATGTCAATAGGTGTTTTGAACGATGTATGTTTTTCATCTTCAGGTGCCATTTTGATTTGGTTGTATCCCGACGATCCATCCATAAATGAGGACATGTCATAGTTGAAGTGTTGTCCACTAATTCGATATTGGAAGCGAAAGTCATCTTTTGGGCCTTATTTAAATCCAGTCAATGTAGAGAGATTTGGTCATTCTTCTTTCTAACTAGACAATGTTTAACTATCCAATCGCATACTTCTCCTCGGATGAAGCTTTGCTTCAATTAGCTTTTAGTTTACAATTACGTTTCTTCAATCTCAATCTCATTCTTTAGGAGCTTGCTTAACGTTGCATCGGTTTAATAGCTAGTTTATGAGCTATACATCATGGGGATAAGCGGCATTTGATATGTCCGCAATGCATCCATGAATTCACAAAGTAGCATTTTTAGCTCTTCAACTTTCTCATCGGCAAAGGCGGAAAGTTGGCGGGGATCATCCTGACTCTAGGTTGAATTTCTTTAAGTTCATCCATAGTAGCTATTTGTCCACCATCTTCAAGTTCTTCAGGTGTGGGCTTGGTTTCTACTTCTTCATCATTTTTGAGAAGAATTTCATGGGAATCATCTTCTTCATCACTATGGGTTTCGATCTCAGCTTCTATTATATTATAGCAGGCTCTATTTTGATGCGATTTGCGGATGAACCCAAGACCTTTAGTGATAAACTTATCACTTCTTTGTGATGCTTGAGGACTTCTTTGGCTCCACATCTTATTAAAGATTTTAGTCATATGTTTAATAGTTCCAATATGAACTCCAAGCTTATGCATCATTCTTTAATTTGTGGATAGTATATTGGTATTCTTGTTGGCACTTTACCTCATTAATTTTCATGTTAGCGGTTGTTCAAAATCTTGAAATTTGAGACTCTTGATTTATAAAATAGAGTTCATGTTTCCACTCTCACTCAAGCGGTGGCACATAGAATGTTATCAATTCTTCAATATTATGAACCTCGTGGGTGATTTCTTTGAAGCACTTGTTGAGGGATGGGTATAATTTTGAGTGAGTCATCTCCTGCCAAGTGAGCTATCCTCCTTTTATGCACCATCGAACTCTATTTTCATAAGTAGATTCAAAATCATAGTCAATCAGAATCACTTATTTATACTCTACTTTTCTTGAGAGCTTATAAGTTCCTTAGGTTTGGCAGAATATCTTCTTCCTTCTTGTCACTTCCCAAATGAGGCGATTTTCTTGACTTAGGTGCAGAATCAAGTGCTTTGGGGAGAGTCGGCATTACCTTCTTTCTTCCTCCTTATTTCTGCTATCTCACTTTGTAAAATTATTTTTTAGTTCCTGAAGTGGATGTTACCACTTCAAGAGGCTCTGTTAGCATAGGCTCTTTGAGGATGAATATTTTGCATCTTCATAGATCTTTGCTTCATTGAGGAGAATGGTTGTAGGTTACCAGAATTGAATTCTTCTCCATCTTTTAGATACTTCATACATTGATGCATAGTTGATGGGACCATGCCATACTCAGCCACGACGGCCAAGAGAGCTCTAAATGATGTATCGCATCGATTACATGAAACTTGGCTTATATAAATCCCGAACTTGAGTAGGAGAATAAAAGAACCGAGTTTTGCCTTTTCATTGAAATCATGAACCATCACTTATCTCTCCCAAGATGTTGGATATCAAGTGATAATCCTCTTACCTTTAGACTCATAAGATTGATAGAAGAACATGGATCAATCAATATTGATCGAGATGCCATCACTCTGTAGTAACATAAAAAGGCGATTGTGATCCATGTTCCCAACATAAGATCTTCCTTAGAAAATGTGATTACTGGGAGATCTTGAGTTTGCAATGCTTCAGTCATGCATTTTTCAACAAAGTAAGCTTCATAACTCTCCGGATCTTTGAGAGCTTGTATCAAAGTTTCTCAGAGGTCTTTTGACATCAAAAGACCCTTGTACACACTCAGTTATGCAAGGATCTTTCTCAGGTGTGATAGAATATTATAATCTATCTTCTCGCTATCCTAGGATTTCTAGAATGATATCTTCATTGACTTCAATTTGTTTGTCTTTGTCTTTATTTGCATTTCTCTTCTTTGATGAAGGTGGTAAAACTATACCACTTCTCAACTGAACTTGAATCACCTTATCTTGCTCAGATTCTTCTAAAGAAGTAGTTTCTTTGAATTCCCTTCTTATTCTGGAAGATTGGCCAAAAGGGCTAGACTCATTTTTTTAACGTCATACATTCCATACGTGATGATATGGATGAGTCTGACTCTTCTCCGTTGGGAAAACATAGATCTTCATCTGAACTGTTATTGTCTTGTTGAGTCATTAAACAAAATTCAGACATTAGCTCCTCATGCTCTTCTTGCTTTCACGAAAGTTGTCATGGGTTGTTGAGTCTCGATTACCCTTGTCATTTGAGAGTAATGTTGAAGAATATCGACATCACACAAATGATTTGGCATGTCTCTCTTGGACAAGATTCATTATCTTCTTCATCGATTCAAATGCGAAGTTTAGGCATGAAGTGCAAGCCTAAATGGTATCTTATCTGGTGATACTCTCTAAATTATTAATGACCTTTTGAGTTGTAGTTCTCTTCTTGATCTTCTTTTTCTTAGCCAGCTTCTTTGATTTATGAGTCCTGCATTTAGTAGACTGCTTCTTATGATGTGATGAAGTAGCCTTATCAGAATGCCGCTGAGAAGCCCAAATACTTGGTTTAGGCATCTCTTTTAAGTCCAATATAGGTTCAAGTGGTGATTTCCACTTAACACTAGGGACATTTTTTTTACTTGACATTTTCAGCTCTTTTGGAGACTTTGTCATTCTTGATCTAGATTTCTCCTTTTGTTTGTCTTTGCTGGATGATACAGAAGAGGGCGTAATCATCTTTGTAGACTCTCTTTTTGGATTGACTAGAACACTCGGATAGTGTAAATTCACCATCGATACTTCCTTTCTAGCCAATCTTTGAATACATAACAATCTTCAATAGGGATGATCATTAAATGATAGGGACGATGGTTTGGATTATTGACTTGATCGACTTCTTCTTGAGGCCTTTTAATTTAGCGTAGATCGACTTTGACTACTTGGCGAAACAATTTAGTCACACTACCCCTTCTAAAGGAATATTCTTTGTTCATCTTTTCTTTAAGAGATGGCATTTCTTATCATCTCTCTTGTTATGGGCGCTCCCACCACTTGGAAAAGTCGAGGTTTGTCATTACCTCAATACCAATTTTGGTTGTGGATTAGAATAAGCTTTTACCCTTATCATCATTGTACATTGTTGCTTTCCTTTATCCACATTGTATATCACAGCTTTTATTTGAGCTATAGGCGGCATGAATTTCATTTCTTCTTGAGTAAAGGTTTGTTTCTCTTTGCTTTATCGCATAGACTTGGACTTAGAGGCGATTCAACTTTTCAATTTAGCCACCTATCGAGCAAGTCACGGAATATGTTGCAATGTCATGCATAGAAATGGTGTCATTTTATCATCCATATTGCCCATTAGCAATTGGATTACATGTTCTTCTTCCAATTGTTGCCTGCACTTCATACTTAGGTTGCGCCAATGACTTATGAATTTCATCACGACTTATCTTTTCTCCAGCAAGCAGGTCGATTATGATTTTTTTTGGTTGCTAGTGAACCTCTTCACAAATATAGTCTCTAATTCAGCAAATATTTTAAGCGAATCATTGATTTGGCATACCATTCAAAGCGGTGAGTCAGTGAATTGATGAAAAGTGGTGCATCGTTCCCTCTGTACCATAAGTAGCCTTAAATTGGGCTAGATGTTGCTTTGGATTACCAAGCCCGAAAGTATTAAATTTGCGAGTAACCTTTGGTATGGACACTTGGTCATATTCAGTAAGGGACCACTACTCCTAACTTTCAACACCCGAGGCTATGACGCCTTTATCTTTTCATTGATTATTGTTTCTAGCTAAGCATTATTCTGTTCGGTGTGTTAGATTTTGAATTTTCGGCTGGAGAGGTGTTTGGTTAACTTCATTCCTTGCTTCATGCGTAGCATGTACTGTAGGAGCTTGAGGTACCATAGTGGCTGGTGGTATTGAAGTTGTATTATTAGTTGTATGTTGATTAGCAGACAAAATAGGTGTTGCGCTTGGTGTGATATTCTTCTGCAATATCTCCATCATGATGTTCATTTGTATCATCATATCATTCATTTTGGTACCAAGCTGTGCAATCTCTTTGTCTTTGACCTTCATTTGATGTTGCATTTCTCTTTGCTCTCTAGTTAGCGTCATGGCGTCAATCAGTACAAGCTCTTCTTCTTCTTCTATTTCTTGTTGTTGTTCTACTCCTTTCTCATTTTTAGGAAAGAACTTGACTGCCCTTCTCCTTGTGCATTTGCGAGCATTATTGTTGGGGTTGTATGATGATGCGATTATAAAGCGTGTACTAATGATCATTTCTAGTTCAACCATATAGCGACACGGTCTTCTTCTTCTTCATCTTCAGCAAGATCGAAGATCCATCCTATTTGCTTCTTTGAAGACTCTTCTTCATAAAGCGTCAAATTCGGTTCAATTCCTGGATTTGTGTTGTGGCGATGTGTTGGCGGGAGTTCATCTATATCTCTGACCATATAGACAACTTCCACTTCCATAGAATCTTCTTCATTATTTTCTTCTTGCACACAAATTTTTGATCGACGTTTCTAGTGGATCTCTGATTCAATGTGTGGAACAACCACTTCTTCTATTAAAGGACTACGATCAAAGTCAACCTTCTCTTGTAGGGGTGAACTTGATCGATGATGGATCCCAGGATTCTCCGGTGTCGACCATCATATCTTTCATCGATGATATCCCTTCTTTTGGGTATCCACTTGATGAGTTGATTTTGAGATTTACAGTATATGTGTCAGATGTCACACCTCTTCTATTACTCAAAGTTTCATTACGAGGCCTTGGCCTCCATATTTGCTTATCCTTTCATCGGGACCTTTCGGCAGCGGATTCTTGGACACGCGGTCCAAGTGTCACACCCTGATACTCACCATGTGAAGCATACTAGGCTCGTTGGCCAATTACCAGAAGAGATGGCAACCTTCTTGGTGGAGCTTCAGTATTTTCCCTCACCACAGGCCTCTGAAATCTTTTTTTCATTAGGCCTTTGTTCTTAACTACTTTGAGAACTTTTTTATATCTGGCATCTGATGTTTGTTTGTCTCTCTCCTCTATGGTGGTGGAGCTTGGCGTGGTTGGTTTGAAGGATTGCTTTATTTGCGTAGAGTTATTCCTCTTTACCCACTTTAGATTGTCAAAGTTGTTGTGGGTAGGAATACTCTTCCTGGCGGTATCACTTGTTCACTTGGTCATTCAAGGGGATCTATTGAGCCCTCACTCATTTCTCCTTCTTCTCTATCTTCTGGTTAATTTGCTTCCTGATGAGGAAGCTTCATGATCATGCTTTTCAGGTACAAAAGGTTCAATCGGCGTAATAGCTATACCACGAGGAATTAAAGACACAGTTTTCCCTTGATTCTTTTTTCATGGAGCTTGATTGACCTAGCTTTTGAAAAGAAGTTCTCTGTGGAGAACTCTTGAGTTGGTGTTGAACGGTTGGCGGATGGTAGTAGAACTTGAGGCCTTCCATCATGGCCTCGGACGAATGTACCACAGGTGGGTACTTGAGGAGTTCACGATAAGGAAATTCAAGCTACCAAATTGAATGGTAGCCCGACATCTGTGTTGATGGCGTTAGGGCATATGTTCGCACCATGACCTAGTTGAACGATGAAAGGAGTGCTTTGTAAATCCATTTTTGTCAAAGTGAAAAATGGGAGTTAGTAATTAGTAATTATTATTTCACCCCATACTTTTAAGATGCAGTACTCTGAGAACAAATAATCGTGTAATAAAGATATACTCTACGGAATGATTCATTCTACATAGAGACTCATATTGAATTTATTACACACATAAATCATCATTTTTGTTATTTTGAATTTTTAAAGATTTTATTGCTACTATAGTATGTATATAACTAGCCAAAGATGGAAAGAGAATCATGTCCCAGTGAGTCAAAATCGTGGGCTCCAAAATTACATGACCTCTCGACAATTTTTTGAATTGAAGAGAGTGATTTGAAGTGTCAGTGTAATTTTCAGAAGGCAAATAGAATAGTAGATAAGACACTACCGAGATTTGCCTCATTTGTGAGGACTTTAGATCTGGTTCGGGTTTCTATGCAAGCCCCTTAGTTAATTACCCCTCTCAATTGAGAGAGAACTTTCGATTAAGGCTATTAGATCACTTAAATGCATAGCGTATAGTAGCGACATATAGAGTTTTTAGAATTTAAGATATGAAATTTATCATTTAAACCGATGGTTGGGAAAATGATGGCGTGCGATCTAGATCCCATGGTTTAGTCATCAGGCATTCAGCGGTCTAGTCTGTCGGAGGTAGTTGACCCAACCTGACAGAAGAATCCTCATCAGCAACATATGGGTTACGTCATCCAAGAAATCCTTGTAGACATGGGGTGGTGTTTGTCAGGAGGCAGTCTACCTTAGGACAGGGTTGTTTGCCTATCAAGTATACCCTATGATTCAAACTCAAAGAGCCATTGGAGAACATACAATGATCATTGATCGTAATATAATGTAGCATTGGAACCACCGATCAGAGGACTCGGTAAATGCTTCATCGTGGAGCCAACGCATGTCGGATGACCGAACCACGTCCTTCTTAGCGTGAGATTGATTGAGAGTGAACATAGCAGAACACTTGATTTGACATTGGCTCCTTTATGAGCTAGAGTTTTCTTAATTTGTCACAACAGTTGCGGAAGGTAGATGGATTGAGTTTGATTTAAATTTTTAATAATAGAATTTCATTTAAATAGTTGAGATTGCTACTTAAAAATTGATTAATTAGAATATGTTTAAGAGCTTTAGATCCTGTCAATATTGTTTAGCTATTAATAGAGGATTAGATCTACTAACACGAATCGGTTCTCGATATTTCGATTTGAAACTCTTATTATAAGTTTTAGATTTTATTAACGGATCAGTCTAAGACTAAGCAAACAACCGCATCTCAAACACTTGAATTTAAGCCTTTAGCATAGTGTCGGGGTCCATGCGGGTGTATAGTGATTTTATGTAGTATTTATTTCTTAATTATGAGATTGATTTCAGATTTTTTATTTAATTCCAATTTAGCACGTAGCCTTTGACATTAAAATTTGTACTTGAAATCTATGTCAGCACGGTTTTATAGCTTAGATAATTTCACTAATTAGTTATTATTGATTTTAAAATCATAATTAGAATAAAATTCCTTAATTTTGATTGAAGGAAGCCATATAATTTTATAGATTTTGTATGCGTCTTACATGCTTGTATAAAGGGTTTGCATGATGAAGAAGAAATTTTGAAATTTATAGGTTAATAGATAATTTAATTTGTTATTTTGAAGAAGATTTCTCAAGTAATTCTCATTTTTTTCTCTTTTTATTCAAACTTGTTTTCCCCCCTCTTTTATTCAAACTTATTTTCCCCCCTCTTTTATTCAAATTTATTTTTCCCTCTCTTTCTTTCTTTTGAAAACAACTTACTAACTATCTCTTCTAATTTCTATAAATAAGGCCAAGAGGGAGTCTCCTATTCTATTTCATTTGTTTAAAGAGTTAGAGTTAGGACATTTGAAATGGAGAGATTTAGAACTTTAGTGGGCTTTCATTCTGCTCAGATAAATTTTGTAAGTACTTTTCACCCTTCTTTTTATTTTATTTTACTTTTATGTCTGTCATATGTCACTTTACTTTCCTCCCTTTTTTTGTTTGATGCTTTTAGTTTAGATTTAGCTGTAGGTTTACTTACTTAGCGTTCTTAAGCCAGTTCATTTTACCCTCCATTTTTCTAAGTCAAAGATTTGACATAATTTTGGTGACCTCGGCATCATCCCCGTGTGAGTAGCATCGAGGGTATATTGCACTCGATGCGCCCTCTGAAATAGCGGTGGTGTCTTGCGACCACGATTTTCATCTCATCGCCCTCTTGAGCACGAGCCTTGACTGAAAAAAGACATACAATGCAATATATATTCATTTCCTTTCTTTTTTTCTAAGTAGAAATTAGACAAAATTTTGACTATTTCATCTGACATCCCAACAAATTGGCTTCTTTCTACCTCTTGAAGCTGTAGCGGAGTCTTCTGACAATTATTTTCATCTCGTGCCCTCTTAAGCACAATAATGTCTTGAAGCCAAGAAACAATATATATATATATATATATATATATATATATATATATATATATATATATATATATATATATATATATATATATATTCATTCGATCTCACGTATTGACTCATTTTTGGCATCGCAATGCCGGGGAATAAGGTTGGGTATGCGATTGGGAATGTAAGGTAAAGAGTGCGATGCTGAAAATCGAAAAGAAAAAATTCCTCTGATGATGTTCTTTGATTTTGGCAAGAGCTAAGCGAGGAATGTGACGGAAATCGAAGAATTAGCATCTTGAAAGAATGATTCTTCGAAATTATCTTGATGATGTTCTTTAAAAGAAAGCGGGATGGGTTGAGTCGAAAAAGAAACTTGATGATTTCTTCCCGGTTCTTGAGTGGAGGGTTCTGAGCTCGGGGAGCTGTAGGAAGCAGACTAGTGCGATGTGCAGTTTGTGGGCTAGTGGGTTGTGCAGTTTGCGGGCTAGTGGGCTGTGCAATTTGAAGGCCTGACGGGCCGCAGTTTAAAGGGCTAGCAGGCCGTGGAATTGGGCTTAGGTCATGGAAAGGAGATCGCGGCTTGACTGGGCTGTGGAGATCAGACGGGCTGGCGGTGAGTTCAGCGGGGCGGAGCACGTGAGTTCAGGTCAACAGGATCACAACTTGTTTGGGACAGCGTGTTTGGAACGCAGGTGGGTATCGTGGCAGCAACAGGAGTGCAGTGGAGATGCAGGTCATGAGCGGAGGAGTGGGTCAACAGCAGTGCCTGGAACAGCAGGAAACAGCAGGATAGCCAGCTGTGGTAGGAGAGCGAAACAAAAGCAGTCTGGATGCGATTTCAGGTCGGAACAGAGCGGCAAAGATCAAAGCAGTGAGACTGAATGAGCCTGCAGGACAACAACAGGAGAACAACGGGATTGCGCCGGCGGTGGGATTGCACGTGGTTTTTGCCGAGGCGAGATGGTCTGAGAGTGAGTTTTTTTTTTTACCTGTGTTTTTTTGTTTCCGACGAGAGAGAGGGGATGGGTTGGGAAAGAGGAAGAAACGTGGGAGGAAATGAGGAGGGAATAGGGTAGTTTTCTTTTTCTTTAAATCAGATAAACTGAAAATAGGGGTGAACAGTTGAGCATGGGGGATAATTTAGGAATTTTAATAAATTTTAAATTTATTAAACAATTTATAATTCATGCTAATACGTCTAATATATATATTAATTTAAGGTAATTATTGACGTAATGGCGGTCGTTTCGATCGGATATTTGGTTGATCAATTAAGTTTTTATTTCAAAATGCATCGCGCTTCGGCGCTATTTTTGCGAATCGTCCAATTGAGTGCAAACAATCTTGATGACATTTTGATCAATTTCGCAAATAGGAGTCATTTGGCTTATGTCGGTGCCTCCTGACTTTGATATTCGTGCATGCACGTTGACGACTCGAGCGCTTGATCAATTGATCATCAAGTTGTGCAATATTTATATCCTGACCAATTTACGTTACGGCATGACGGTGAATTGGTTCATCGATCGGATCGTTTTGATCATTTTAGATGTCGGTGCATTTCAACCTCGATTTGTTGCAGCTGATTATTCGACATTAGCGCACTTCAATTAAGTGTTAACAATCTCATTTGATAGTTTTGATATTTTGAAGCTACGACGATCCATTTCATGAGCAATTGGTTTTGGTTATCGTCGTGACTTCAGATATGTGCATCGATTGATAGCTCGGCGGCAATCAATTCGTTAGATTTTACAATATTTATATTCAAATCAATTTCGGCTTACGAGCGAGGCGAATTCGTTCATCGATGAGGTTGTTTTGGATTTTAGTGATGTCAATGCATTTTGAGCCCTTACATCGCTCCAAGTCCGTCAAATTCAACTCGCTGTCTTGATTTATGACACATATGTGGAGGTCAACACCTAATTTTTCTCGGTTCGACAAAAGGTAGGAAAGAGGCGATCTTTAAACCGAAGAACCTGATGGTGTTCCTCTCTGGAAAAGCGAAAATTAAATGTAATGGAAGGCGATGCCAAATGGGAGGCCCTAATGACGGTGTTCTTCTCTGGTTACGGCGAAGAGAAACTTGTAAGGGAAATGCAAAGGGGCGATGCCGAAAACTAAGAGAGGAGTCTGCCTAATGACATTTTCCTCTCCAATTGTGGTGAAGGGAAAAAGTTGGAGAGGGAGATAGAAAGGGAGATGCCGAAAACCAGGAGAAGAACCCGCCTAATGACGATGTTCTTCTCCGATTAAGGCAAAGAGAAATTGGAACGGGCGGTGAAGGAATTTCTGGAGTGCATGGCCCAATTTCAGAGCCTGGTGGGATGGAGGGAGATTCATCAGGCAATGCAAGTGGGATGTGATTAGGGAAAACTTCAGCAATCGTTCGATGAGCATGGCGGACTGCCCTAGTTGCATGATCATATCTTTCAGCTAAGGCACGGTATGCTCAGTAGAAATCCTCCACAAACTTCATTAGCTCAAGTCGCTTCTTGTAGTACATCTCGGCCCTCCTTGCAAAGGAGTCAGCATCTTCCTCTATGAGTTTGATCATTGCTTTCACTTTTAAGTCCATATCTGTAAGATTCTCCTGAAGTCATTTTGAATTCTTTGGACTGATATGGCTATCCCACCACCATGAATACAATCTCCTTGACTCTGCATGCATAAATGCCGACATGATTCCAACAAGGTTAATTGATAGTGTTCACAGAGATATTGGAAAAGCTTGATCCGCCAACAAAAGCTGGACAACAGTCCAGCCAAGCGTCAAAGAGATTCACCAAAACACTTCAAAAATAAGATAAACTGGATCTTTTCTTAAGTTGTTGGAGAAGGGGCGACGGGATGGTGACTTTCGGCTATGGGCTGGATAGGGGCGATCAGGGATTCTGGCTTGCGATTTTGGGAAAACGTAACGAAGGGGAAGAGAGGAAGGAGTTGCGTTCGGTCTTGAGGGAAGAAAAAAAGCCTCTTATCTTGCGATTTCCTTGGAGGGAATGATTGTGCGTGTGAGAAGGTTGCCGCGCGTGAATGGAGACGGAGCGTGCGCCGCGCGGTGCGTGGAGGGAGGTCGATCGAGTCCGAACAAGGAGCGTTCAACCCTCGTGCGCACAGAAGAAACGGACGAAGGCTTCACGCGTGAAGAGGGGAAAGTGCTCCAGCCGGATTTAAGAATTAGGGTCGGTCGAGCATGGATTAGAGTGATTTAGGGATTTAGGTTTAGATTAGGGATTTAAATTGATTTTTTAAATTGAGTAATTGACTTTAAATTGAATTTTACGCCGACGTGATTAGATAATCAATATATATATATATATATATATATATATATATATATATATATATATATATATATATATATATATATATATATATATATCAATTTAAAATATATTCGATGTTCCAACGCAGTCGCATTTAGCGATGATGACGTTTGGTTTGTCGCCAATTGGATCAATTTCGGCTCAAAATATGAGTCAGCTTTCGGCTCGATATTATGCATCCGTCATTGAGTGCAAATAGTCTTCTAGATTTGGCGTTTAAATAACGCAATCAATTTCTGACGGATATCATTTGGTTTGTATCGGCGTCTCCTGATTTTGATATGCGTGCAGGCGTGTTGACGATTTGATCGCTTGATCGGTTGATCGTCAAGTTGTGCGGTTATATTAATTTTGGCGTTCGAATGCGATGGGAAGTCCGTTCGTGTCGAAGGTCATTTGGGTTGATTTTGGCGAAATGCATCTCGATTCTGAGCTATCACTTCCAATCATTCGACATTTGCATGTCCAATTGGTTGAACAATCTCATTTGATAGTTTTCGATGTTTTGAAGCTAACGGTGCGATCAATTTTATGAACGAATGTCGTTGGATATCGCCGACTTCCACGATATATCGTCAACACATTGATAGCTTCGATCGCGGTCGATTCGTTAATTGTAACATTTATATTCATCTTCGGCGTTGAGCATTGACTGTTATTCATCAATCAATCGTTTTGACCATTTTGATGATATCCCAGTGCATTTTGAGGCGATTTATCGTCACTTCAATTCCATCAATTCGATTTGTGGGCTGCTTAACTTATGACACATATGTGGAGGTCAACAAATTTCAAGTCAAATTTTTATTTTGAACTTAGAGTTTATTTTGTATTAAATTAATTAAGCATTTGTCAATCTAAATTTCTGCAACCTCCCAGCGTCTTCCCCACATAGGGGTAGGCTATCACTTCGTCATTTCTCTTGCATGCGGTTAGTGTCTTGTGACACTACGACCATGGTCTTCTAACTTGTCAGCTATATTGAGCATAATAAGATCTTCAAACACTTATAATTTCAATTCATATATTAATTTTGAAGCTTAGAATTTATTTTGCATTAAATTAAGTTCTCTGTCAATCCAAATTTCGACAACCTTCCGACGTCGTCCCCGTATAGGAGGCTGCATCGAGGGCTATTCGACATTCCTCTCTTGAACATACGTTGATGTCTTTACACATACTGGTATTTCTCATCCACATAAGCATGAGATGTTCAAACTCATCAACTCTATTGAGCATAAAAAGATTTTCATACCGATGAATCTAGAGTTCTCACATAATAATCTAATATATAATAAAAATCTTCAGCTTTTGAAGAGTCATTCAAACGATAAAAATCAACCATCATCTCATGTGCTCTATTTTTCTGCCCCAAATGAAGCTCATTAATTGTTTGAATTTCTGCATCCCAAGTTCCTGAGTTATTTACGCTTGGACACTGGCAGAAATTCGAAAAATCAGAGAACGCTTGAGATGACTATACTCTTGCACGGTCATTCTTTATTTCATGGCCTCTTACAATTTTCCAGAATCTTTGTGTCTTTGACAAGAAGCCCTTAATAAATATATTTACATGTTCTAGAGCCTCCAAGATGCCGTCGAAGGAGCCCAAGAGCAAAAAGTAAACGGATTTTATGCCGATCATGCTCAAAATGGTTCTCATATCTAAGACCATTCTCCTTTGGAGTTGGGAGCGGACTCAAAATATTTCCTCAGATGCCTGTAAACCTTATCCTCTTTAAGAAGCTAACCGGCTATCACAACAACAAGACCTCTCTTGCATCTATGCTGAAGGAGTAGCATACACATGTTGTATAATGAAAGTAGAAGGATATTTCCCGAGCATTGTTGTCCCAAAACCTTAAAGCACACAGTCAAGAATCTCTAGCAAGAGAGCAATCGGCACTTGCGGCTATTGACTGGAGAAGGTCTATAAGCGGGGAGCAACTACGGCGTACAATTTACCGAAGAACCTCCCGAGCAATGATCAACTACCCAGCTGCAAACGGCAAGGACGTGAGAACAGCCCTTCGCGACTCCGATAAACTCCGGGATTGAAACAGAGAGGTAATCGCGGCAGTCGGGGAGGATGGGAAGGAGACTTGTGCGGACCACCCGGAGGAGAGTTGTGCGGACCACCGGGAGGACGGGAAGGAGGCTTGTGCAGACCACCAGGAGGATGGGAAGGAGCTCGAACTGGAGCGGATGGAAGGAGTTCGTTCGGCTTGTAGTCGCAGCGGGGAGAGACGAACAAAACGCTTGGGTTCGGCTCTGCAGGGAGGGAAAGCTAGGAGATTGGGCGGAGAGTAAATTTTTAAATTAAGTATCTTTTAATTAATAATTAACAGATTAAGTATTTATAAAAAAAAAATTAAATTTTAGGTACAATCACCCAATAAATCGGCGATTGGCCGGCCACCTCATCTCGAGGTGGCATGACCATCGCGCTTATCACGGCGCCCGATTAGTTAACGGCCTTGATTAAAAGTCTTGCTAACTTATCAGGCGGCAAGTTGACGTCGCCCGAATGGACAACTAGCGCATTCATCTGGGACCCGAGCCCGATAACTTGCTGTTTCTTTTGCTCTCTGCTCCTCCGTTCTCCTCCTTTCTCCCTGCCGAGGCCACATCATCGGCTCCACCATTGTCATTGGTTAGTTTCCCCGGCTCCACCATTGGCATTCCTAACTTTGGCCGGCTCCACCAAACGAGATTCGGTTCGGTCGTAAGTCAGATTGAATCAGCTTTGCCGTAAGTTTGTTTTTTTTTGATTCCTTGCTTATTTGAATTAGATGTAGAGGAAAGTTTTTTATGTTTTTTTATAGTAATTATCCTAAAATTTGTCGTGGTTGGGGTATACGATATCTTTGGGATTAGGTAATTTGGTAGGTCATTTTTGCGTTACTTAATTGTTAAGTGAATATATGTATTTTTGTAACGAATTTGAGTGTATTGTTAGGTTTTGTTACATTGGTTCTGAGCTAATAGAGAATGAGTGATCTCGTTTCCTTAATTACGTTCTGATGGGTATGCGTTGATAATCGTTCATTCCAAGTTATGATGGTGGAAAAAATCTTGCGAGTGTCGTCATACAAGCTTAGGAGATTTAAAACTAAAGAGCTAAGACTCGTTATGGCGTTAACGATGGAGATTACATGTTTCAATACGGCGTTGATGTTGAATGTGATTTATTATCGATAAAACCCGCGATGTCTTTGCGCGGCACGATATTATACGCGAATGTACACTCCAATTATGCTCACGAGTTGATTCACTGAATCGCAAGATCTTATCATGAGCGAGATAGTGTAAGCTTTTCTCGACATCCGTTGGCGTTTTTTATTTTGTTTAGTGTTATCTTATTTTTTAAGAAGATGATATATGTTTAAATCGACCGCCTATTCAAGCAGCATGATCAACCTAGTTCATTTAGACAACTACGATGATGAGTATGAAAGCGATGAATAGTGAATCAAAACGCATCGATGATAGCGATGCTGCTGATGAATCATTGCTTGGTACTGACGTTTTATGCGACAGCAGTATCGGTCATGATCTTATTCAGAGTCATTCTATTCGGAATTCTGCGGATCACGATGTAATGAATTCCACTAATGAGCCGCGTTGACTATGTCGGGACGAAGCGGATATTGTGTTTGATGGTCCATCGATATCTCGGTTATTGGATGATGTTGAAGTTCCGGTAGAGTTATATGTGCATAAGAAGAAGGGTTTTGCGATGGCGATCCATTCATAATAATGTCGTTAGTGACATCAAATCGGAAGAATTTCACTTTGTTATATGTGTAACATCTCAGTAGCACCTTATGGCATGCGTCGAAGCAAGGTGCTGGAGGTTATCAACTTTAGGTTCACGCATATGTGTTTCCACAATCGATGGTTGAGACATCGTCAATGCACTTCTAAGTTTATTAGTTACTTCATAATGGTAATTTCAAATCGACACGAAACCTAGAGAGATCATAGGAAGGATGGAATCGAAATTTAACATCAATGTCTCTTACATGAAGGCCTAGGATGCGAGACATAAGAGTATCAGAGAAATATTTGGTAGTTGGGGAGTCATATGGCTCCTAGCATTGTTTATGGATTCATTATGCTTTGCGTTACCGTCTTGTTCTGAAATTATGTCATCGATACATGCGGGTTTGACTGTTACGGGCTTTGGACCATCTAATGCGGTTGGGGATTTTGTCGACTGTTCTCGGCATGTCGCGTTCCTTTTGGGCAAGTAGTGCGTTGCTCGCGACCATTGGTATTAATGCAAATAAATATTTATCCTTACTTTGCGGTGGTCGAATCGAGAACAACGAATCCACGATTCATTATGTGCATACAATCTACGCCAATTGTTTCATCGAGGTCGATTTATGTAATCTGGATAAGCATTCGAGGTTGGTTCGTGATGCCTGATGTATTTCCATGGTCGTCGCTTGCGACATCTAAGGAAAACTTTAAGAACGTGAGGAGAATGGGTATTACGGATGATGAGTTTATGTGCAAAACATGTACTTGGCGGGCACCATGACATCAATATATTTAATGCAACATGGTTGATATAAAAAAATTAACCGAAGCATATCGGTGGTTGGTAGAGCGTGATGTGGAAGTGGATGATTCATGATGGTGGGAAGTGTTACGGTACCATGACCCGAATACATCGAATGCTTTAATGGTGTACTGGCGTGCAGATTGCCAATTCAAGCATTGATAACAACTTACTATAACATCATGAGTCTATTCTATGGCGGGCAAGTTCAATTGATTCAGACGAATTCACCTTCTCACTGCGAACCCAAATAGTCCTGAGCAAATTTGAGTGGGAGGCAAGACATTTCCCACAGCTAGTCAATATTAATACAAATGAGGTGCAAGTGTTGGACAGGAATTGTCGCTCCTTCAGAGTTGATTTCATGGAAGATCAATTCAGCTCATGCAGTTGTGCACGAACACTGATTTATCATATGCCATGTAGTCATACCATAGCAGCTCTAGTACATAGGAGAATCAATCATCGGCATGTGTCAGATACTACACTATGTCGATATGCGGCGGACATACACTTAACTTTCATGTCTGATCGAGACACTGGCGATACGCGACGGGCGCGGCTTTTAATCTTTGCCGGTGGTCGAGTCGGTCGGGTAGCCGCGATCACGTAGAACATAATGGATGAGCGCATCATGCAATGCGCATGTGTAGTAGTTATAATCAATCGGCCATTACCGGACGTCATGCCCACATACCCTTCTAATAGGCGGTGAGTATAGTTTGTGTTTAGATATATCCTAACTGAATATGCATAATTTTTCTTTGTCCCTACAATTATATCAGTACTCTAATAAATTTCCATTTCTTCTTACAGGTACGATGGCCGAGGAGCCTTCTAGACCGGTTAGACATTGTCAGAGGAGGCGTGTTGAGCCAGTTGATAGCCTGACTACAGCAAAGGTTCATCCAACATAGCCTTATTTCGGCGGAACAGGCGGCACATCCAGTCTGGTATGAATATACTTGCTTATTTTTCTATGTGTTTCATTTATGTTGTGTTACGTTAATTATTGACCTCGCTTGCGGCGACTATTTTGGAGGCGATCGCACCTTCTTCTTATGCTCAAAGTGGCGATCCGTGGGCGGTTCTGGCCCTCCGACTCGGACTTTCTTTGTGTTAGCGGTAGGTACATCGACTTGACCATCACATCGCGGCGGTAGTTGAGCATTGGTCTCCCACCAAACACATTTCATTTCTTGTAGGAGATAGCGGTGACATTGAAGTTGCAATGATCTTGGGTTTACATATTGGCGGACCACGGTTGTCGGTCTATTGTTGTAGAGACGAGAAGCGATGGCGAGTTGGGCTGCGACGAAGCTTATAGGTGGGCATCGATTCGAACCGCGTGTATCATGACCCGATTGACCCGCGTACATTCGACATTCAAGATGGGTCAGGCACACGCTCAAACCTGCATGCCACTCAGGTGATTACGTTGGACATTTTTCAGGCAGTCCTACACAGACCTCCCAGAGTTGGACTTCATCAGACATGTGCGAGCCTATGGTTTGTTCCTTCTTAGAGTTTTTACTACCGAATGTCGAGTCGAGGTGCATTTGTAGTATCTCCCATTCTTTAGGATCTTGACACATTACTCTCTGTTGGCGGTGCATAGCCACTTATCTGAGGAGTTGCATGAGTCTACGGGCGAGGAGCCAACATGGTTGGGTGTCTTGATTAATCGGTCCTCTTGGGAGCGCGCGCATGTTGGTCGACCACGTTATGTCCCACCCTAGAGATCTCGATGGGCTCGCATCGGTTAAGTAAGAAATTAATATCTTTATAGGCAGCTTTAACATAATGGCATCTACGACTTGTATATGATATTTTTTTTTGATCGTGGAGCAGATATGCGTCGATAATGGTTGGCAATATCAATTTTTTAGGAATGAGTTAGATGGGCTTCTAGTCGTACTTCTTTTAATTGTTACATTGTTCTTAACAAATCTTTGTCAAACCATTGTCTAACATGCATTGACACTGGTGGCAGGAGCCATACCCTTCGAAATCGCAGGCGATATTTGGTGAGGACATCGTTGCCGCGGGTTTCACGATTAGTTGGAAGAGGGTGGAGTGGCACCTTCGGAGAGTGCCGTCGGTTGGTCACTTGCCCGGCCTGTAGCCGATGGACTCCAGTTTCATTAGAGTCGATGGCAGAGGGAAAGTAGATCTGAGGTGCGTACCATCGGACATCGCTTGGGAACCCGTAGAGATCCGCGTTGTTGTGGTGGGCGATACTTACCAGTCTGCAGTCTCTGCAACAGTACATGATCTGATTTAGGTCGTGGGCATTGTTGTACTGGCGAAGGCGCTTCTTGACCCACAACGACGTCTACCCGAGCACCCGAGAACATATGTTAAGATAACTCTATAATTTGCATATTTTCTTAGTTATTATTTTCACATATTTACGTGGTAACATTTTAAATGGTTTCAGGTGAGCATATTTTGGCGGCGGAGGATCTTTTGACCTTTCTTTGGGCGTTCGGATGACGTCGGTATCGTTCCATCAATAATCGGCTATGATCACGGGGATCGAGCTTGGCAATATCGAACTAGGGTCAGCGTCCTTACGAGCATATGTCACAGATATGGCGGAAACGGACATGGGCGTGGGCCATCCACCAATCGCGATCCAGGACCATCTTCTTTTGAGCACGTCTCCGTACCATATGGGCGGTGTGGCGTCACGGATTGACTCTACAGACTCGGGACATTGGATTAGATGATGCGAGCGAGCTCATCAACGTGATCGTCCGTTCGGCCGGTATACTCAGTATCTGATAATTATAAACGCGTCGTCGACGATAGTGTTTAGAGTGTATTTGTTTGTACTTGTTTTGTATATTCTTTGCGATAGTTTATTTTTGGCTTTTGGATGAAATTTTTTGTATCATTTGATTACTAGTATATTTGTAACTGTTTGATCTATTTGTATTTTCTGGTATCATTTGTTCACTGCTATTACATAGATATGTTACATCTGTTAGCATTTCTTGTACATCATAAAAAAAAAAAAAGACATCTTGTATTTTAAAAAAAATTGAGCGGAAAATTAAGCCCTTATTGGGTATTTCTACACTTAAGCGGGATAGATAATCGGTCGGTTATTGTAGCTCGATTATCGGACGGCAATTCGCCGATCACCGATAAGTAAGATGACCACCACCATCTCGGTGATGAGGTGGCCGGCCAGTCGCTCACTTATTGGGTGACTGTACATATATTTAAATTTTTTTACGGATACTTAATCTGTTAATTAAGTTTTAAAATATACTTAAATTAAAAATTTCATCTTGGGCGGACTGCTTAGCTGGCTGGATGCTGAAAATCAGAGCAGCTCGGTTGCTGCAGAGGAGACAGACCGGAGAGGTCTTGCTGGTCGAGGGAAAGAAAAAGAGCCCGTCCTCGGCCTGGAAGGGAAGAGCCAAGGCGGGAATCTACTGAGAAGAAGCCGCCGCTCAATTCTCCACGCGTGAATGATGAATCCCTTTTGGAGGCAGATAACATAGAAATAAAGGTTGGCAGCTCTTTGTCAAGGGAGAAATGATGGGGCAGCCGGCTATTGGCCAAATGGGTGGCGAAAGTATGAGGATGTGCTGTGCAGGCATGGGCATGATGCTTGGTGGCTTTCCATTTGCCGGACAGGGCAGCAAAGAGAAGGGCACAAGTGAGATTTGACAAATGCATACGCATGGAGTTATGGAGCTAATGTTTTATATATCCCGTGTATAAAAGTGCTGGGATGAGGAGTAATTGGTCGAAAACTTAAGTGGATGTCTTAATATTATTAATACTAATCTTAGTATATAATGATAATGATTACAGATTTTGTTATCTTAATATAAATCTGTATCTTATTAATATAGATTCATTCTTATTTTTATGTAATTTACTTGATATTAAATTAAATTATATGTGTATATAGTAATTTTAGGAGTGATATAATTAGCATAATTATATATCTTAAAATTACACATGTATATGTTCTCTTTTTCTATCTATCATTTTATTTGATTTCTCAAATTATGCATCATCATCTTGGAGTGCTTGTAAATTTTAGTGAATTTTCTAATGCAATAGTCTAGGGCAATATAGGTCTATTATAAGTAATTTCGACCTTTCGGATGCAATGAAACAATCCATTTCACAATCAGAGGTCATTTAATTTAACTCAGCATCGAATCAGGTCTATTTTGGTTCAAAAATGAGCATTATCTCTTTCGACCGCTCCACATTCGCGTTGACTCATAAGAATCGATTGCGAACAGTTTCATTTGATATATTTCGATGTTTTGAAAGCTTGGCCTTGATCAATTTCATGAGCGGTATTCGTTCACGTCAGATCTCCGACTATATGTGTGGCATCGACATTTCTTTCTTAATCGTTCGACCGTCGAATTGTGAAATATGTATATTATGAACAATTTCAACGTTCTAAACGCGATGGCGAAATTCGTTCGTCGATCGAAAATCGTTTCGACCAATTTCGGTGATGTCCAGTTCATTTCAGCTCTAATTTGTGCGTTGTTGCATCCGAAGTCAATCAAATTTGACTTGAGCTCGACTCAACATATGTAGTAGACATTGAGATCAACACCCATCAATCCTAAGATTCCCATCTTTGAATATTATTGCTCCCACCTTTCCACAAGAACTCCAAAGCAACTAGCTTTAATACACTTATTAAAGAGAATGAAATCATAGAAAAATTAATATTGGGTAAATAAACTAGTGATCAAACATGTTTTCGAACTAAAGGCTTTAAGCTTATGAATGATGGTCAAAAACTTGATATTTTAACACTAACTTATCTTTCACTTATCCAATAAAAAATTAAACCAACGTAACAAATAATCATCAAATGAATCTGGACCCAGATGCCTCAACTTTCAATTCCGTTAGACTAGTGGTTGCCATGCAGCTTTGAAGAATTAAAATTAAATGTTATGCTCGTGAAGTGTGGATTCTGCCTCATACAACCAATCCCATGGGAACCCCATGCAGTAACTTTATGGCAGTCACAATCTGCTAGAACAGAAATCAACATGAAATAGTTGAAAATAAAACTTGGAGATATTTTTTTTTTTCTCTGAGATGTTATTAGTAGAATTCAAGTTGGATGGTTGAAGTGGAGGAATGCATCTATTATGTGATAGAAAAGTTCTACTTAAACTTAAGGAAAAATTTTATAAGATGGTGGTAAGACACGCAATGACTTATAGTGCGAGAATGTTGGCCAATAAAGAGAAACATAAGACTAAGTTAAGTGTTACAGTGAGGATGCTCGTGGATGAGTGGCTTTACCCTTAAAGATAGAATGCAAAATGAGTATGTTCGGAAAAAAAGTTGGAGTAGCTCCAGTGGCAGATAAGATTAGAGAGAGTCATCTTAGATGGTTTGGCCACATAAAGCGTTGGCCGTCCGATGACTATTAGGAGAGTAGATGCATTAGATTTGCCTTATGTTAAGAAAGGTAGAGGTAGACCTAAAAAGACTTGGTTAAGATGTATAAAAAATGATCTTAGTATACTTGAATTAAATGAACATTTGACACATAATAGGACACAATGGAGACGAAGGATTCCTGTAGCCGACCCCACCTAGTGGGATTAAGGCTTGTTGTTGTTGTTGTTGTTGTTGTTGTATGAGTGTGTATAGCACAAAAAAAGTAATTGATCCTCTTCATTTAAAATCAAAAGTTGAAGAGGAAAGGTGAATGCATTATCCTTCTTCCATTTTCAAGGAAAGAAAAGGATTCTCTCTACTTGCCTATGGAAAACGAATAAGAAACTCTCAACTTTGGCAAGAAAGCATTTTAGATTATCAACATTTGCCATCATGAGTGATTTAGGAAAAAGGTCACACATAATTGGAGCTCAATGCTATATATATCTTATACATTTTGAAAAAACAAATATCTAAGTATACTCAACTATATACTTTACAACATATTCTATTATACTCTCCTCTCCTCTGCTCTACGATATACTCTAACTCAAGTGCTCAACTCTATCCCACTCTACCATCTATTCTACTACTGCTCTAATATACACTCTACTATATATTCTATCATACACTACTATTTACTCAGCAATATACCTTACTGGATACTGTACTCGGCTATCTACTCTTATCATTTTTATCTCTTAAAATACAACCATTTCTTGTGTTGTGAGTTGGGAGAGATCAATCACAGTATATCGTGGAAAACTAGTTTGAGTGTTTTAGTGCATACAAGAAACAAATAAAAATCAAAGTAAAAAAAAAAATCACACAGAAGATATCAGATTTACATGAAAAAACCCTTGAACGGGAAAAACCCACAGAACGACACCACCAAGAAATTCACTATGAAAAAAAAGTTGAGAATAGTGCAGAGTACACTTATCTAGAGCCTCTCCACACTTCAGTCACTTTGGGGAACACCCTTCACTCTCATACACAAAAGAATTTGAGAAAATGTACTCAAAACTATAGAAAAATTATCTAAATATAAAGTCTCCCGACTCGTAGCGTCGCGGCACCACGACCTGGCACCCTAAGCGCTGTCACCGCTGTCCTCCAGGATTTTTGGTACAGGTTCGAACGCCACGACGCTAGCCTCTTTGTCCCTGGTGCCCTTATCCTAGTGTCGTAGCGTTGCCTCCTACGACACAGAGGCATTGTCCTCTCTGTTTTCTAATGCAAAACTAGCGCCATGGCACTACTCTGCTGGTGCCGAGGCGTTATCTCCTCTTCTTCTGAAGCCAAGATCTCCTGTTCCAGCGCCGAGGCGCTGCCTTCTAGAGATAAAATCAAGCTCCACAATATAACATCTTGAATTTAAGAATCATTTTCTTAATATAAATTTTAAATTACCATGCACATATTCTCATTATTACTTGGTATAGTCAATTTATACATGGAATTTGCTAAGTTGTGAGTAAATATGGCAGAACTGAACTAAAGCACACCAACAATTTAGACTGATTTTCTTTCTCCATCTTGGCAAATACCCAAATTTACTAAGGAAACGAAAGGTATAATAGCATACATGCTTATTCCATATTCAATTCCTTCTATCATGAATTCCCCGGAAGAATCAACTTTTAGAAAAATTTCCCCTTTCTTTTCACAAGACATCTATTTATTCTTCTTCCAGAAGCATCAAGTCAATGAAATATTTAATCTCGTTCCAACAATTAGTTCCAGCATTCACCAATTGGAACCTATTCAATTTGCAAACCTTCAAACACCACTCACATGGATAAGAGCCACAAAACTACAATGCGTTAAGAGAATATCATTGAGACTTAAAATATAAATTTTATAAATTTATAATTAGAATATATATATAGTATATGAATCCAAGCACTGGGTGCAAGGTAAAAAATCATTTAAAGCCCAATTATTATACTAGAGAAATGATAGGAAAGCCATTTATTAAAAATAAGCATTTTAAATTATAATTAGGTGTTTGGAGAGAAAATACGAAAAGAATTTGAGAAAATCTGGAGCAAAACTTAGAATGAAACAAACAAAACAAAAGTACACGAAGAACACCAGATTTTACGTGAAAAATCTGAGAATGTGAAAAACCATAGAACTACACTACACTAAGAAATCCATTATGAAAAAAAAAATGAAAAGAATTATACAAATCGCACTTCTCGCACTTTACTTACACTCATAAGAAAATTTTAAAAAAACACATAAAAATCATAAGAAAATTATTTAAAAGATAAACTTTGTCGCTTCGTAGTACCATAGGGCCGTGAAGGTAGTGCCTAAACTCTAACAGTTGTCTTCCTACTTTGAGGGTTGAGTCGGCAGTAGATCATTGATGATCAACACAAACATGCTCCACAAAATAACAGGTACATATAAAATAAATAGAAAAAATAAAGTAATAAAATAATTAGATAAATTTATTATCCAAAAATATAAAGGACCAATGACAAACAAAATTAAATAAGTTTTAACATCTCACACAACACACAACTATAATAAATAAATAAATAAGTATTCATAATACAGTCAAATATTTAGGATAAAAATAATGATTATGATGAAGCAAACACCCAACATAAACTAGCTTTCAAAAACTAATACTATTTAGTACAAAACTAAGGCTGCATTTGGAGGAGCAGTGCAGTAGTGGTGTGATACGAAAACGCATCACTGCGTCATTTGAGAACTGCATTCTGACTGCGAGTTGCCTGCGTTTTGAGGAATATGCGACGGGAAAGCTATGTTTTCCAACCTAAACTGGCTAACTGCAATAACACCATAAAGTTGTGGTTTGAGTTTTGTTAAACAAAAAAAAAAATTGTATATCCACCATAGTTTCTTCATACAATAACTTCTCCTACATCAACTTCACCGTTGCTTTTTCACGTGAAGTGGACCCTAGAGCTCTATTCAAGCACAGGTCAAGAATCCTTTGGCCAAGAAAATTCTCATAAGGAGAATAGAATTCCAGCTTTCCCTATGGGGACCAGATGAACAAAAAGAAAATTTTCTAAGCGGATATATTCGATGCAGATGACCAAGTGGAAGGTGTTACATTTTGAGCTTAATAGTGCAGAATTTGAATGGAAGTTTCAGTCTTGAAATTGACCACAAAAGTTGAAGCACAGAGTTCATAGATACCTAAAGCAACATGGCAATCTCTCTTTTCGAAATGCCAAGAAGATTAGATCGACTCAGGTGCTTTGTCCCAAAGATTCCAGATTCTCAGAACAAACACATATAAGGAGTACCTGTGGAGCAAATTCACTACAAGGATGAGTTTGAAGCAGCACTTAAGCTTTTTCTTTTGTCAAAAGATACTCGGGTACTAGCTTTCTAGTAGTTCTTAGAAGCTATCATTGAAGCAAATCAGATTGTCAGAAGATCAGATTTTGCAGTACAGCAAATCAAAGAAAATACAGGTATTGTGAGGTAGGAAACAACAACAAACAGTTATATGCATGAGAATTCATACACCTTTTAACAATTTCTAAGTTCTTTTTTTTTAATGTAAGTAGGAAATGTATCATCTTGACCACAGTGGCAACAGCCTTATTTCCTATAGGACATCATCATTTCCTTCAGAAAGAAAATTGTTTCTTGCAGCAGAAAATTGTCCAGGAGACTCAGGGTTGGTTCTCTCAACTGATGCAAAGCCTAGACTAAAATGGACTCCTGAACTCCATGAGCGCTTCGTAGAGGCAGTGAATCAACTTGGTGGACCTGAGAGTGAGTATATGAAAAACAAAATGAGAAGAATGATTCATAGACATTGTCTGAAACTAAAGCACAAAAAAAAAAAAAAAAAAATCTGATTTTTGTTGATTGATCCAATATTTTTCATTGTGTGTAGAGGCTACCCCAAAAACAGTCATGAGGTTTATGGACATCCCGGGACTCACTTTATATCACCTTAAAAGCCATCTTCAGGTAACTAATAGTCATTAGATTCTCTGTTAAGTTTGAACAATAATAGTAATTACTCCATTAAATTCCAGAAATACAGACTCAGCAAGAATCTCCATGTTCAAGCTCACGGCAATGGGGCGATGAGAAATGGTAATTAAGGATTGTAAAATCTGTTAAGACTTATTATAAAGGATGTAATTGATTTTAAGATTGAATTCCTGTCCAGTGATAGGTCATATCGCTGCACCAGAAAGAACATCAGAAGGTGGTGGGTCTACAGTTAACAATATGAATGTAGGCTCCCATAGCATCAAGTAAGCACCAAACAAATGCTTATAAACGAGGTTCCATTTAAAATCAAGAGATTTTCTTTTAACATTGTGTTTTTGATTGTCAGAACGGTGAAGATAAGTGAGGCACTTCAGATGCAAATTGAGGTGCAGAGACAGTTAAATGATCAACTTGAGGTAAAAATCAATTTTCAAAAGAAATTATCAAGGTTTCAATTTGACTCCCATGTTTAGTATTTATTACAAAAAAGATTTATTTACTAGTATAAACCCACAAAAGTTATCGAGGAGTAAAAGGCAGATATACATCCAAAATAATTGTAATAAGGCATACAACCCAGGCGCTAATAATAAATTTGAGTAATGTATTATGAATCATATACTAAAAAAACATAACCATAAGCTGATGTCTTAATAAAAAATAAAGCCATCAAATAAAAACAATGAATTGTATAAGGTAAAACTCTGTAGACAAACATAAACTAAAAGATATATGTTTGCATCACTGGTGTTAAAGATAAATAGAGTATAAATTGTCATCGCTCATGATACCATGGACGTGGTACTTGCTTGAGGCCATAGATGACTTTGCAAAGCTTGGACATACATACATACATACATGAAGATGCCCTTAGAGATGGCCTTAAAGAAAAGTATTGTTATGAGATATGTTTGAGCCGTGGAAGACTTTTGATCGGGAATCCTTTGGGGAACTTGTAAGAGGGTTTTGATTGTGTAGGAGGACAAGGAAAGAACAAGATAAGAGATGGAACAAGAAGAGAATGAGAATGTTGGATCAAAGCTTTGATATCATGTAAAAAGATTAAACAATGGCCTAATTCTTTCACTGGATATTTAATTAGATACAAATGTACAATATTGTAAAGAGAGAATTCCCAATTTCAAATATATGCAAAAAAAATCTAGTAGAAAGCAAAATAATACACGAGAGACCATGGAAATAGAAAGCTAACTCATTACAATAATTTAGCATTTATTTGTTTATATTCATTCCTTGGCACATGTCGTCCAATATATATAAATAGCAAAGACTTTCAGTGGCTACTTCCTCAATCTCATCATTGAATCATCGCCAAAGCATGAAAACTTGTCAAAGAAGTTGACAATGGCACCCCCTATTTGAATTTCAACTTCTGCCTCCACTACGATTCCAATCTAGCGATCACCCTCTAAGGCCATCTCTATTGCTAGCCCGGCATCTGTTATTGGTTTCATCCTCACCTCCAACAACACCACTCATTAGTTCCCCATCTACAATTCCCCTCTCTCTTAGTCCTCCCATGATCCTCTCAACCATATGGAGCTCGCTGCCAAAACCCATGGCCAAAGTTTCGGCATCTCAGACCAGCCAACAGACACTCAATGCATAATTTCTGCTACCAAGCTCATACTTTTCGCCAACAATATGAAGGATGATTCTTGAGATTCCAGGCTAGAGGAGGTTGGAGATGAGACCAAAGATCTGCTAACAGCAACCATTAGAGTTGGCACCAGAGAAAATGATGGAGGTCGAGATAGGAGTTGGTGGAATTGGGACTTGAGTAGGTTGAGAAAAAATTTTGTTTATAAACTATTAAAAACATCTCAAGCTTATTTTTATGCTTCTTAAAACAAAACAATTTGTTATAAAAAATAAAAAATAAGCAAGCAAATATACTTCATTATCCTTTACACTGTTTTAAAAAAGACGAAAGCAAATCCTAAAGAAGACTTAAGCTTTGTAGATTTCATATACGATGAAGCACGACTGTCTTCAGAATTTGCAATCATTCTGATAGGAATAATGTTTCCTCAAACTTTGCTCTTATTTTCCTCAATTCTGACTATGATAGCTTTTTCAAACCTAAAGGTATTCTCCATTAATATTAACATAGGTGCAAAAACACTTACAAATGCGGATAGAAGCCCAGGGAAAGTACTTACAATCAGTGTTAGAAAAGGCTGAAATAACTCTTGGGAAGCAGAACTTGAACACAATGGCCTTTGAAGCTGCCAAAGCTCAAGTCTCTGAACTCGTCTCAAAGGTTTCGAAGGAATGCTCCAATGCATCTACGGGTTTTAAAGAAACTCCTGATCTTCAAAACTTGCAAGGAAATGCTACCCAATTTGCCGACTGCTCTGTTGATAGCTGCTTGACAACATGCGAAGGATCAAAGATGGAGCGGGAGATGCTTAACACCAATATGATACTGAGAGCACAAATGGAAAAGAATTCCAGGCTTCAAAAGATCCAATCCGCCTGGTTTGGAGAGTTTAATGGTCACAGAATTTGGTCCCAATCAATGGTGAATGATTCAGGACATGTTTTTTTGCCAGTGGAAAGGGACTCCGGTGTTTTATCAATAAGCATCAGTAATCAAAAAGAGATAGCGGAAGGAAAATACATCACCAAAGCATTCCATAAGGGAAGGGAGGAACAGGAAGCTTACCTTGAACAACCAGGTAATAGAAGAGCTCCGTTCCAACAGAAAAGCTCAAAGAAGTTCAGCGATTATGGATTGCCTTATCCAAGGAGACAACTGGATCTAAATGTTCAAGATGCTAACAGCCATGCTGCTTCAGATTACAAGGAGTTTGACCTGAACTGTTTCAGCTGGAGCTAACACTTAAAACAGTCAGCTAGTATTCTGAGATGACAGCATTTTATTATCAACTAATTAGAGGCAACTAAATGGTCTTCCAGTATATTATTTAAACTTTTAAGAAGTAAAGGAGGTCAGTTTCAGTATCTCACATGTGCAAGCTGATTACTTTCAGCCCAGAGGTAACCAATTTGTATAAATGAGTTTATAAGAAAATTCTAAGAAAAGACAGTTTCAGTGTATCAGTCAGCCTGCTAGCATTGTGGTTGCAAATTTTGGACTAGTATGAAGTCACTGAAAGTAACCAATGCGTTTAATTCTTAGATAAGTTTTTTGATAATCAGCGAACAGAAAGCAGGAAACCTTTAAAATGTGTACACAATATAGGCGATTGAGCTTACTTACTATCACAATGCACCAGAAACCTGTAAAACTTCTATCAAGATTCCCATCGCATCAGTAAGAGTGACTTCTAGATAAGAAAAAAATTTGGTAGTGGGAAACCTTTTATTAGTTCAGAGGAAAAAAAATGTTACAACATCAATTTATTTGAAACATGAGTTGAGTGACAAAGAAGTTATAGGTAGCTAATTGAGCATATGAGAAATGAGCATGTAAAGTTGGTTTTGTGTCAAAATTAGATAGGATAGGAATAATTATATTAGATGAACGCTTCGGGTGATAGGAATTAAAGGTAAGATAATGAAAAATAAACTTAGGCAATTTGGAAATCTAAAATGAGGCTGAAAACATTGCACTGCACTGAGGCTGGTATATAAAAAAATGATTAAGGATTGAGAAAGAAAAGAATAAACAAATAGTAATATGGATAGAATTTGTCTAAAAGTATATGAGAAGAATAGGTCTAACATCTTATGCAACTATCAACAAGAATGAATGAAGTAAAAAGGTTCATGAATTCATTTCCAAATAATTTCGAATGAGGCTAATGGTGATGATGATTTTGGCTCATTATTCATAAAATTAATAAAATAAAATGCAGAACTGTTCATTTACTCCTTTTAAATTCAAAGAGAGCACTCATGAGAATTCCCTTTTTTTATCCACTTAACTGAAAGATTCACCAGACTGATAATCAATTCACCAACAACAGTAACTTGTATGTTTAAAGTTAGAACAAATACCCTTTAATTCTGGTTTTATGATTTTGCAACAGCCTATGCATATTATACAATAAAAATTTTATAAATTGAACAAAATCTCAAGGAATGTAATGAAAAAGATAGGTTGATTAAAGAAAGAAATATGAAAATGTGTGCACTTTAAAAAAAGTGCATTGTCTTACCAATGATTAAGGAAGAGAGAATTTTGACTAAATAAAATCCTCTTCACATTTTTTAATCTTGCGTGTACAAGTTGGATGCATGATTCCTTCTTATATGGTACAAATGCAATCTCACTATTCAAGTGAAAAACCTCCTTGCGCTAGCAAGAGCCTTATTTTCTGTACTTGGCATTTTCATTCCTTATTCTCATTTCACCTACATAATTTGATATTGGCATGTTAGTGAGATTGATTTTATTCAAATTTGCCATACCTACAATTTTATTTATGAAAAACAAATTATAATGTGGCATTGATTCTACATGGCCTTAAATTCTTCTTGATTATTATGATTATTTTGATAATTTCATTAGCATTTAGAGTCTAATTACAATATTTATTGTTTGTATTTGAGGAAAATATATTATTAAATTAATTGATGACTTATTGAATCCTTAAGACCCATTGCATGAATTTATAAAATACATCATACTAAATGAACTAGACAATCCTAACCGTAAGTCATCCTACATTACATTGGCATCATAACTTATAGTTACATCATCATATCAACCAAATATAGATACGGATCGAGTCAAAAAAAAAAAAAAGATTTAATAAACAATATCATTCAAACAAGATAGGCTACGGAATGAATTTAGACAAGCACAACATGATTATTGTGAGATTCAAAATCGTATTCTTACATTCAATGTGATATGTGATCATAGAAAATTTTTAAATTGGAATAATAATTTAAAAGATTTCCTTGAAAAATATGTTCTATCTAACTTTCGAAGAGTTGAATTTGTCATATCAAAATTAGTGGAACAAATATTCCGAAGAAATTTTGTTTCTATATCATCACTAATATGAAATATAGACACATAAAGAAGAATACATATCATATTAAGAATATATGGAATAATTGCTTGATCCATTGAAAAATTATATAATAAAGTATATCTAGTGTTCAAGTACAATTTAGGGGTTTTGTAACTAGATATTATTTATCTTTAAATTAGTTTATCACTATCATTAATTTCATTAAATATCTTAAAGAGATACTAAAGATGAACTAAGCTACAATTCCAAATACATTGTGTGAGGCTTTATGTATAGCTTAGTATTAATTAGTATTACAAACATTCTGAGCAAACAATTACACATATGATTCTAATGCATACTGCATACACATAATTACAAGAATCGTGCATGGTAGAAGCTAATCCAATCCAAACAAATAATAGTTCATGAATATTCATTAGAGGATTTTTCAAAAATAGAAAATGATTTGCAAGTACGAATTGAATCTAGATATAATAATCTGAATAAGAACAAGCATCAATATTAGACTATATTCATAGATTAAAATATATATTTGGTTAAGCATTAAAGTTTGAATTGGAAGCTGAATTTAGTATGGAATTAAATCTGCATATGAAGTTCCAATAAAATTTAAGTCTATTTTTTTATGCAAAATTGAATCAATCATACTCATTATAGTTGTTAATTAATTGAGCAATCTGAAAATACAATTGGCATGAATTATTTATTCATATTATTTTTGTGTTAAATGATCAAATTGATATTGAGTATGTAATTGATTCTTTATTTATTGATTTCAAACTTCATAAATCTTATAAAAAAAAGTTAAGTTCAAGCAATCTTTAAAGAAATTTGTTAAGATAGATATTTTGAAAGGAGCCTCAAATATAAAACTCCTTTAACTAGTAAAAACTAAAATGCATTGTTGCGTCTTGAATTTGTAGTGGTAGAGTAAACTTTCACTACCATTGCGGTCCCAAGTCGGGATGCAAAAGTGGAGGGTTGCGTTAGGTTACGGTAAAGTAAAATTTGTAATAATCATGACATGAATCCTTTAAATCATTGTGTTATCTTGAGTACAGGCGGCTTGTATAACGAATCTGATGAAAATGTCTAAAAAGCATCTAGTGCGGTTTAAATAAGCAAGGGTTCCACATTTTGGGCCGGATGCGGGCAAAGAAGTTAGTCCATGAAACTAGAATTAGGTTAGGATCTTGGAATATAGTACTCTTACGGTAAATTAATGGAATTAATAGATATTATGGTTCATGAAAGATAAATATTTTATGTGTTCAAGAAACTAAATGGGTTGGTGAAGGCCAGGAGATTGATAGTTTAGGTTTTAAACTTTGGTATTGTAAAAGTAGAAATGGTGTAGGTGTGATTATAGATAAAAGTTTGAAGGATAATGTTATAAGTATTAATAGATGTGGAGATAGAATTATACTTTAAAGATTATTATTGATCTTAGATTATCAATGTTATAAGTGTTACATGCTCCTCAGTAGGCTTGGAGGTAAGCGTAAAAGAAAAATTTTGGAATGAATTAGAGGATTAATACAATCTTGAAGAAAAAAAGTTATTGGAGGAGATTTAAATGGACGTGTTGGTAGAGTAGTAGAAGATTTTAAAGTATTCACTGGTTATGGATTTGGAGTTCTTAGAAGAAGGTAGGGTATATTAGATTTTCTTTTATGATTTGTAGTTCTTAATACTTTTTTAAGAAAAGAGATGAACATATTGTTACTTTTAAAATGGATCTAGTAAAACACCTGATTGATTATTTTCGATAAGAAAAATAGATCGTTTAAATTGTAAGAAAGAGATGTATAAGTGAAATTTTAAGTACGACGTATTAGTTTTAGATTTTAAGATGAAAGGTTGTAAGAGAAAAAGTAAACTAAATTATTGTCAATTAGATGGGGACACTTAAAAAACACAAATAAAAATATTTTAAAGCAAGCTACAAGATATTAGAATTTGGGGTGTTCATAAAGATCTTAACATTATGTGGGAAAAATATCTGAAATTAAGCAGTTCTAAAGATGCTTGGAGAATCAAGGAAAATCTTCTTTAATAAGAATAGTTGGTGGTGGAGTCGAGTGTCGAAAAGATAAAAAATAAAAGCGTTGTTATAAAACTTGGTTTAGATGTAAAATTGGAGAATTGGGAAAGATATAAAGTGGCTGTAGAGATTAAGAAATATATGTTGCAAAAATTTAGCTTTAGTGATTTTATACAATGATTAGATCAAGAAGGTGAAAGATGTATGTATAAGTTGTTAAACAAAGAGATAGGAGAAGTAAAGACATAGTTCAAGTCAGGGGTATTAAGGATGAAAATAATAAAGTCTTTTCTTAGAAAAGATATTGAAAATAGGTGGATGAGATATTTTGATAAACTTTTGATGAAGGATCGAAATGCGATTGATTTTATAATACCTAAACAATAGAGAATTTCATTTATCGTCATATTAGTAAATCGAAGTTAGTGAAGCTTTAAAGAAAATGAAATGTGGAAAAGTAGGGCCGGATAATATTCCAATAGATGTGTGGAAATGTTTAGGAGATCGAGAATTTCTTGGCTTACAAATCTTTTAATGTTATTTTAAAGACTAAAAGATGCAGATGAGTGGAGAAAGAGTCTATTGGTTCTATATTTAAGAATAAAGGTGATGCAGAGTGTGCAAATTATAGAGAATTAAGTTAATGTGTCATACATTAAAATTATGGGAGAGAGTAATGAGCATAGGTTACGATGTGATACGAAGTTTCACAATCAGTTTGGTTTCATGCCGTAGATCTACTATGGATCTATACATTTGTTAAGAGGGTTGATAGAGAAGAGAAAGTAAGAAGGATCTACATATGATATTTATTGATTTAGAAAAGCTTATGATAAAGTCTCAAGAGATGTTCTTTGGAGAGTTAGAACGAGAAAAGAGTTAATATTGGTTATATTCAAGTTATTAAGGATATGTATACTAGCATTACTTGTGTCCAAACACAAGGAGGATTGACAAAATATTTTCCTATTTAGTTGGATTACATCAGGATCAACATTAAGCCCTTATCTTTTTACTTTAGTTATGGATGCTTACGAGGCATTTACAAGAAGATGTACCTTGGTGTACATTCTTCTTGTTGATAAGACTAGAGAGTCCAACTTGATTTATGGAGGTCAACTTTAGAGTCTAAAGGTTTTAGTTTAAGTAGATCTAAAGCGAATATATGGAGTGTAATTTTAGTTGTAGAAGTTTTAGTGATAGTGTTGTGACTTTAGGTGATCAAGTTATTAATAAGAGTGAAGATATTTAGGCTCTTGTCCAAAATGATGGTGAAATAGGAGATGTTATTAGTAGAATTCAAGTTGGATGGTTGAAGTGGAGGAATGCATGCCTATTATGTGATAGAAAAGTTCCAAAAACTTAAGGAAAATTTTATAAGATGGTGGTAAGACTGCAATGACTTATTGAGAATGTTGGCCTAAAAAGAAGCATAAGACTAAGTTAAGTGTTCTGAGATGAGGATGCTTAGGTGGATGGCTTTACTCTTAGAGATAGAATGCAAAATGAGTATGTTTGGAAAAAAGTTGGAGTAGCTCAGGTGGTAGATAAGATTAGGGAGAGTGCGCCTGATGGTTTGGCCACATAAAGCGTCGGTAGTCCAGATGACGATTAGGAGAGTAGATGCATTAGATTTGCCTTTGTTAAGAAAGGTAGAGTAGACCTAAAAGACTTGGTTAAGATGTATAAATAATGATCTTAGTATACTTGAATTAGATGAGAATTTGACACATAATAGGACCTGGAGACGAAGGATTCATGTATTAGTGGGATTAAGGCTTGTTGTTGTTGTTGTTGTTGTTGTTGTTGTAGAGTAAACTTTCACTCTTTAGCCTTGTGCGAAATAAAACTCAAAGAAAAGAAAAAAAATCACAGGACCTAGTCCGATTAAAATGTTTCACTATATATATATATATATACTTCAAATTACAAATTTTCAATCTTCTCAAGAATGAGATTACAGATTATTTTGGAAGTTAAGAAAATGGGAGCTTTAATATTATGTTACCACAACTGATGATGTTGACCTCCACATATGTGTGTAAATCAAGCAGAAAAGTCAAATTCGATGGACTTGGAGGATAGTATACAAATTGAGGCTCAAATGCATTGGACATCCACGAAAATGATCGAAAGGACCTGTCGATGAACGGATCGTAGCGTTGAAACGTCGAAATTGGTTAAAATATAAATATTTAAAATCTAATGATCAATCGATTAAGCGCTATTTATCGGTACGCCGTGAGTCGAACTGCGGCGATGTTGAACGCTCGTTATGAAATGGATATATATATATATATATATGTGTGTGTGTGTGTGTGTGTGTGTGTGTGTGTGTGTGTGTGTGTGTGTGTGTGCGGCGCATGTTTCTTTGATTTGAAGATTTGTGTCAGAGGAGCGACGGGATGAAAAAAAAGCAGTGTGGTGTCATGAACGCTCATACGTTCAAGAGGCGTCTGGAAGTAAGCCAACACTTAGATGTCTCCCCAAGAAATCTTTGCAAATTTTGTCTTCCGGACTTAGAAAAAAAGGGGAATGAATATATATTGCATTTGTCTTCTTCGGGTTTAAAGGTCTCGTTGTGCTCAGAAAGACGAGATAATCGGTTGTGGTGTCAGAAGACTCACTCGAAGGCGTATCGAGTAAGCCACACACCATGCAACCCCTGCGGGATGACGTCGGGAGGCTAGAAATGTCAAATCTTTTGACTTAGAAAAAAAAAGGGGAGACGAAATGGAAGAGCATAAAGTAGGGAAACATCGACTAATTTTAAACTAAAAGCATCAAATAAGAAAAGGGGAGTCTTTAAAGAAAATTTTGGAAAGAATAAAACATTTATTTAAAATCTAAGTGAAATTTGGGAGATTAATATTAAACTCACAAACTCTAATAGCTTATCTTTATGGCTTAAATTGAAGCGGTAAAGTGAGTTATCTTTTCTTGTAAATTCATCAAAATTAAGCAAGTTTTAATTGGAAGGAAGTAATACTAAACTCATAACAAACTTGCAATAAACTCAAAATCCAAGAATGAATCCAAATTAGGTTTAATAACTCTTATACGAATGTGGAGGTGATTACTATGCTAGCTAATAAGCATAAGTAGGACTAAAACCATAAGCATTGAAATCAACATAACTTATCAAAATGATGTAAATTGAGTATAATCAAATTGGGAGAATTATAAAAACTCAATTAAGTCAAGTAATGTGTTAAGCTGATCTAAATCAAAAGCGTCTTCTTGTCACCGGATGACATTTTGTACAAGCGGATAGAAGCGATCAAATCAAAATCTACGAAATCATAGGGCTTCCTTTGATCAAAAATTATAGAATTTTATTCTAATTATGATTTTCAAAATTAATGATTTCATTAATTAGATGAAATTAGAGATATAAATTCGATATCTGACATAGAGATTTCAAATCTGATTTTAATGCGTAAAGGTGGCTAAAATTAAAATTAAATGAAAATATGAAATCAATCTCATAATTCAAACATAAAATTACCTAAAATTACTAAACACCGCATGTGCCCCACATGTTGAATGCTTAAATTCAGTGTGAGGATCTTTGTCGATTGCTTCCGGTTTAGTCTTGGGACTCGATCCAGGTTAACAAAACCTATAAAAGAGTTTCAAATTAGTGAAATATCGGCGATTTTTTGTAAGCGGCGGTAGATCTAATCCTCTGTTAGTAGCTAAATAGAGTTGACATGATCTAAAACTCTTAAACATATTCAAATTAATCAATTTTTCAAATCAATTTTCAAATATCAATCAAAGCGCCAAATGAAACTCTCACTAAAAAAACTTAAACTCAATCATCGCCATGGGGTGATATAAATTAAGAAACAGCGAAAATTGATGTCAAGTGTTTTGTTATGTTCACTCTCAATCTCTTGCCAGTAAACGTGGCGCGAGTCATCGGCTATGCTGGCCGTACTCCGGATGAAGCGATCCGAGTCCTCGATGGTGATTTGGCGGTCGCTCCATTATATTACGATCGACCGTGTAGTCTATCTTCCCCAATGGCTGCCTTTGAGTTGTGAATCATAGAATCTGATATGGAGCGATCGTCTAAGGTACTTAAGGCTGTCTCCTCAGACACCACCCCAATCTGAAATTTCTTGAGCGGCGTAACTTCGTGTGATGAGGATCCTTGGTTGGGACCTCCTCATTAAGTAGGAGGTGCGTCAGGGATGACGAAATCATGTGATCAGATAGCACATCATCATTCCCCAACCATTAGTTTAAACTAAAATGATGAATTTCATATCTTAAATTCTAAAACTCCATATACATTTCTTATCTACGCATTTAGCGACTAATTTTGTCGAAAGTTATCTCTCACTTATTGAGAGGGTAAATAACTATAGGGCATGCTTTATAGAAACCCGGAACCAGATCTAAAGTTCTCGCAAAATGAGGGTGAAATCTCGGGTAGTGTCTATCTTATTCATCACGAAAATTACACATTCTTAAACCATACTTTCTTCAATATTCAATTTCAATATAATATTGTCGAGAGGTCGGTGATGAATTTTTGGAGCCCACAGATGATGGTTGAACTGTGACGGTTGCTAAAGATGGTCGGCGGTGCTCATGATTATGACAAACTTCAAGCTCCTCGCTTCTCCTTTCGCTCTCTCCCAAGTTGTCTTCAAGCTTTCTCCTTCCTTTTATGAGAAGAATGGATCCTATTTATAAGATTCTGAGAATCATTTTGGTAATTGTAGCCAAAATATTTCATTTTGGTAATTGTAGCCAAAATATTTCATTTGGCAATCCATTTTAATACCTTTGATCACAAATAGTTACTTGATGATTTGAGAAATTTAATGATCTCCAATTTGAGTGATCTTGGGATTATTGGATTTATCTCGTCAAGCCGTTCGATTCGATTATAAGCATATTAAATTTGGAGGTCATTTGATCATCCAATTAATGTCTCAAAATTTTCACGTATATTCATTAAGCTTGATTTGACCTCATTTGGGACCCATTTTTGGTGTCGATATACTTATCTCATTGAGTTATTCAATTGGATTGTATATATGTATTGCTCATGATTAGTGCTTGATTTGATAAATTTTAACGCGATATCAAGCATAATTCATCAAAATTCATATTTAATCAAACTTAGTTTAGCCTTTTAAAAGTAGTAGTTGCCCGTCCATTTAGTTTGTTTATTATTTGCTTTATATCAAATGCATAATTTACATGATATACTTACGGATACTTATAGAAAACTAGCTGCTAACTATGGCAATTATATGTTTTTTACCAATCTAAATGAGAGGCATGAGAGTTTAAACTTGATGTTAATAAAATAGTGTTTTTAGATTTGTTGCGTGCTAGAAAACCAGCTGCGGTAGAGTGAAAGTTTACGTCTTAGCCTTGTTTGTGAAATCCAGCACACACATAGGTATTTAAAGAGTGAACAAGAAAACTCCAGAAATTTTAACGTGAAAAACCTCGAAAAGGGGAAAAAATCACCAGCTAAAACTTATATATCTATTTTAGAGTACAAAATCTTCTCGATAACGGGATTACTGGTATATGAGGAAGTATATAGTCACGTTGGTGGTAACAATTCTTAGTGGTAGCAGATGATGTGACAAAGAAGAAACGGCGGCGATGAAGGTCGTCATGATGGAACGGGAGGTTGGCGGCGAGGATCGGCGGCGGCCAGCGGTGGTGGTAAGCGGCGGTGGTTGGCAGGTCAGTGGTGGCGATTACCTTGGAGGATCTCTTCAAGCTTTAGGGATCTCTCTCTCTTTTGCTTGGGCTCCCTTATATGAGGAATGAGAGTATTTATAGATTGGTGGAAGTGGCGTCACCGGTAAATACAAAATCAGAACCACTCCTCTCCATGGACGGCTCATGATGATTCCACGATCATATGATGTATTTTGTGTATTTGAATGCTCAAATGAAGTCGAAATTGTAAGATCTTTGGCTTGTTGGGCAAACTCGTCGAGACACTCGATTTATTATAACACTCCATATTTGAGAGCTTTTAGTAATTTAAGCGATGTCCCAAAGTTTCCGATGATATTTTAAGTGCTTGATCTCGACGGTTTCAATTTCGATCGCTTGCTTTGCATCAAGATTCGTGCTTTTAGAGGAATTTTTTGGTCATGCTCGGTTGCCTTATTTTTGGATGATATTATC